>CM055404.1:149956771-150041072 GCA_029228625.1 Pseudolycoriella hygida | reverse complement strand
TTTGCCGTTCGTGCTGTAAATGAAATTCATGTTTATGTTCTCTGAATTTTGAATCGTGTGCTACTGAAATATAAATACCATCGGTCTCATAGTTCGGTGATTCAAGATTTCTTCGATTGCAGACATGAAACCCATATCAAGCATACGATCTGCTTCATCTAAAACCATAAATCGGACGTCTTCGAACGTAATGAAACCTTTATTGACAAAATCAAGTAATCGACCGGGAGTCGCTACCAATACGTGACATCCTTTCTGTAAACAAAACATTCTTTAGCAATCATTTGCTAACCAAATGATCGAAACTGTCTTACTAAAAGATTAGAACTTTGATGTCGGGTCGCGGTTCCTCCATATACAATAGCATATCTTAGGAAACTTCCGTATCCGAATTTGTGGACTTCTTTGTATATCTGAAAAAAAGACAATTCTTGCTTAGTTGTACCAGACCTTAGTACCATAAAAGTATTGACAGAACAATCGAGACAGCAAACTATACGACGAGAGAGGGTGGGTGCATTCAGCGCCTTTAAACAAGGTTGGGCTTGCTAAATTGAAGAAAATTAGCGACGCTAGTCGTTGGCCGAAATTTTCTCCCCTGCAGATACAGAAAAAACTTGTCAATGAATCACTCATCAGTAAAGCAGTCATCCAAAGCCAGCAATGGGTGGGTGGATCAACGATGGCAAGCATAAATTCTCCAAGATTCTATCATGTGTAGTGTCTACTTTCCAAATTTATATGTACTTGATGGCGGTTTCAAAAATATATTCAACTAGTAAATACCCCCGCCCCTAGGGGCTACGCGGACTTGAACCATTCTTGTCCGCTAGGTCGGAGATTTGCGACATTAATACTAAAATGTATGCAAGGGTGTGCAAAGTTAGATTTAGATGAATAAGAAATGGATTTAGTAGTATTTTAGTAGTTACCATAAGCTTACGCAAATGTGGTTTTCCCCCGCACTACTATTTTCCCGCAAAACCGTTTTGCCGAACTACCGTTTGCTGTATACTATCATTACGTGTGTACTACCGTTTTCCCCGTGCTACCCTTACTACCGTTTCCACCATACAACACTTTTCCCCGTACTACAATTTTCTCCGTACTACCGTTTCCCCGTACAAACGTTATCATCGTGCTACTATTTCCTCGTACAACCGTTTCTCCCGTCCTACAACTTCCTCCTCACTACTGTTTTGCCCGTACTACCATTTCCCCCGTACTACCATTTCCCCGTACAAACGTTATCACCGTTCTACTATTTCCCCGTACAACCGTTTCTCCCGCCCTACAATTTTCTCCTCACTTCTGTTTTCCCCGTACTCCACTTCACCGTACTAACATATTCCCCGCACAAACGTTATCACCGTGCTACTATTTCCCCGCACAACCGTTTCCCCCGCACTACCGTTTTCCCCTTAAAACCGTTTCCACCGAACTACTGTTTCCCGTACAACTGCTTCTCCCGTACTACCATTTTCTCCTCATTACTGTTTTCCCCGTACTACCATTTCCCCATACAACCGGTTACCCCCTTACTGCTTCTTCCCCGAGCTGCCCAGCATTTTCACCAATACTGGTAACTTCTACTCACAAAACTCTGAGACTTTGCAAAAGAAACCTATCGCCTAACTCCCATACATTCGAAAATAATTTTAAAAGCATAAAAATTGACCCAATGTCCAACTGCCCGACATTTTCACCAATACTGGTGACTTCTACTCACAAAACTATGAGGACTTTGCCAAGCAACCACTGGTCTGTCCTCAACCTTTCCAGCTACTTCAAACGCATATAAAAAGCGACCAATGCCAAAATGCCCGATATTCACCAATAGTTGTGACTTTATAACAAACTCTCCGACTTTGCAAAAGAAAACCAAGCTCGGATTCTCATACCTTTCCAGATACTTTCAAAGCACAAAAAAATTGACCATAGCCCTAACTCCCGACCTTTTACCAATTACTGAGACTTTTACTAATAAAACTCTACGACTTTGCCGACGAACCAATGTTCTGCGCTTCTCTATACTTTCCACGTACTTTCAAAAGCAAAAACAAATCCAAGATGGCGTCACTTTGACAGCTGGCAGCCATTTTCTTAGGATTCATAAAGATTCTACTCATCAATATCAACAACTTTCCCGAAGAAACCAACTGTCCAAAAAAACAAAAAAAAAATTTAAAATTACATCAAGAAAAAATTTCAATTGAAATCTAGGTAGCACAATGGTTTTTTTGCTATAAAAGGCAATGCAAAACCGCATTTTAATTCAGTCTCTTTGGACTCGTCAAGCAGGTCGGACGTTCACATGGGAATCTTCTTTTGCATTGCCTTTTTTTGAATCATATAAGACAATGCAAAACGACTCTTTACTTCAGTTCCTCGGAAATCTTCAAGCAGGTCGGACGTGTGTCGGTTCACGCTGGAAATTTGTGACCGACAATTTACAAACAAACAGACAGACAGACAGACAGACAAACAGACAAAGTTTTGACTTTTATAATTAGTAATAGGAACATGCAAAATACCGATTCACACAGATAATTAGTTAATTCTTTTCACTATCCAGGATATTGCTTCTCCGATATCCATTCTTTTAGTATTGATTTAAATCGCATTGATGAAGCCACATACATCTCCGCTGGTAACGCATTGTACATTATGCTACGCGCTATCGTGATCGCTCTCTCTCCCCTATTTGTCCGATTCTTTCCCCTCACTAGCACTGGTCGTTTTCTTGTAGGATATCTGTGCACATTACGTTCAAATTCGACAGCGTTATGCGTTTTACTATTCAGAGCATTGTGAATGAAACACCTTAGGTTAAGTTGGTATAACCCATTGACATTTAGCATACCCGGACAGTGCTTACGGAACAGATCAGCGGTCGGATGAGTCTGTTTTAACTTGCACACGAGCTTCAAGCATCTCTTCTGCAGAATCTGCAGCTGCTTTATGTCACTAGCATTCGCACATCCTCAATCTCCAGTGACATAATTCAGGTGTGTGTGCCCCAGCGCATAATAGATTCTCATAAATATAGCCTTCGGTAGACTGTGCTTTATTTTACAAAGAATACCACAAAGACAAGCATATACCAGATATGAGCGGCCTCCATGACACTTTGTCATCCAAAGTCACACCCAAGTATTTATATGTATGAACTACTTCTATGATTTCCCCATCAAGCTTCACGTGACCCAGATCCCCTTCATTCACACTGTCCGATAGAAAGTGCATAACATTCGTTTTTTTGGGATTCAGACTCAACCTATTTATTCCTAGGTAATCATTTATGAGTTTTAAGTCCGTGTTAAGATCATTCACGTTTAAGTTGTGAGTTAAATTCGTGCAGAAAACTCCTGTGTCATCCGCAAAGAGGGAAACCACCCCTTTCGTGGGTAATCGATGCATATCGTCTATATAAACCAGGAACAATAACGGCCCAAGGACACTTCCCTGTGGTACCCCAATATCGATGACCTCAAGCTCACTAAGCGATTCCCCCACTCGCAAACATTGTCTGCGGTTACTCAGATAACTCTCGGATAGCTTCAGCGGGATGCCGCGTACGCCATATATTTCTAACTTCCGCAGAAGTTTTCTATGGTCGACACAATCAAAAGCTTTTGTAATGTTTCTTGACATCCGCCTCCCTTGATCTATGTCTTTAATAATTTTATCAAAAATCTCATCTCTCCGTGTGGACTCCAGACTTTTCCCTAAATCCGTACTGACGCGCATACAAAAATTTAGCCTTGACTAGGAATTTCGATAGCCTATCCCTAAAGACCTAAAACCATGAAACACGTGTTCTTTAAAACTTTATTCTCCACAACTTTGACTTTGGTAGCAACTTTCTAACTGCCTTAGTTCGAGAGATATGGTTCATCCCGCCGAATTCTAGAAGTGGTCATATCTCAGGATTATCAGTATAATCAAATCAGAAACGACGACATCACGGAAAATTTAGGAGTTACGTCGGTGATGGAAGAGGCGGCAAGGCTTAGTCGCCTGAGGTGGTAGGCCAAGGAGAAGGTTTATAGACTCAATTAAATCAGATAGGGGACTTTCACTGGGCGAACAAGCCATCTCTTTGGCAAGGAATTGTAGGTTAAGATGGAGGGTGGTCAAAGATCACCCGGTTATGGCGTAAAGACCCCACACCGAACGGTATAAACGGTCTATAAAGTATGATAATGATGATGATGACTGATTCTTCATCGTCATTTCTAGACCTGAATTTCCGCCTCGATCTTCCCTATGTTACAATAAAATTGTTTGTAGTGAACGTGTATAGGACCTTTGTACTTTGAGGACTTCGAGAAAACTGTTTGACGATATAGTAATTTTAGAGAGTAGCGATAGCGAAATCGGGTTTGATGAAGTCACGATGAGCGTTCGCTAGTCGCTATCAGCGAGGTGAATGGAAAACCAGCGACGCTTGCCCAAACTTGTTTAGAAGATAGTCGGGAGAATATCACCCTCCCCAACCTGACGATTGAAGAAAATAAATTCGCCAAATTCATATTTCCGATACTTTTCGAATGGCACAGACAACTGGAAGAGTTAACACTCACCTGAGATGTTAGTTCTCTTGTAGGTGAAATTATCACCACATGAGGTTTTCCAACTACGAGATCTCGTTCAGAGGTCAACAAACAATGCAATATGGGTAGTATGAAGGCAGCCGTTTTGCCGGAGCCAGTCTGAGCACAACCCATTAAATCACGATTAGCCATTACAACGGGAATTGCTGTCTTTTGTATCGGTGTGGGTTCGGTATACCCGCACTTTTCGACGTTGGACAACAGCAATTGTGTTAGTCCCGAGCTATTAAAGTTCATGATGGGATTTGGCGGATTATCACCATTTACCCTGACTGGTATTTGGTCGTATTTGCTAAAATTGATTCCAGACGTTATGCCATTGCGGAAAATTTCTTGTTCGTCCATTGACGGTTCAGGTGGAATATAGAACTCTTTGGTTTTATCGTCTCCCAAGTACACTTCATCACTCAATTCTTTGCCATCTCTACTTTTACTTCGTCTCCCAAAACTTCTACCAGATCTTTCATGAGATGCATCTTGATCGAATCCTAAAAAATTGAAATTCGTACATTTTGCAGCTGTTCCTCCTACACCAATAGAAGTTACCTGAATCCATTCCGTTTGTGCCATTGCTTCCGTTGCTGTAGTTGACGTTTTTCCGAAAGGAGTTGTCACGTCCATCAATACCGAAAGATCTTCCACCACCTCCTGAAATATAATTTCAATTTTCTATAGTTGAAGCTTGTGTCGAACGCTACATTCGCACTCATGGTCTTACCTCGACCGAAGTGTAAATTTCCGCCACTGTCAGCGAAATTGTTGTTATTGCGACTGTTATTGCCAATACCGGTATTCTAATGCAAAAAACAAGATTTTCACTTAACTGAAACATACCTGTATTTTACTGTAATGCCATTTACTTACACAATCCGACCACTCGGAAGCCATATCTGCAAATTTCATTTTGTGCATTTTTGAAAGTTATTCTTGATGTAAAAGAAAATAATTGAAAGCAAGTAGTGTCTTAACGACCACACCATCACATCACGAATGTGAATTTTACTCAAATCATTTATTCAACAACAAACCAAACGCATGCATGAAAGGAAATGTCAAAAAATATTCGGATACGTATTTACATCATACATATACAAACGTATTCACAGCGTGGCGAAAATGTACAAGACCGTTGCCACATTTGCGTGTGAAACAGGGACATGACAGTCTTTTGTTTTGATTGTTGCAAGTAATATTCAACATGAAGTTAGCTGCAGTTGGCTAGTACTTTGCAAAAATTAGGACAAAAGCAAATAGAACGGGTTTCGATAGGGCTGAGGGATGTCTATCATCGCCCGGAACTCCCAAAAAATCCCACTCTAGGGTTTCTAGAAAATCGGGGAATACCCAAAAAATTGAGGTTATGTGCAAGCTTTTTGTTGTTGTTAAAGGAAAATCGGAGTTTTCCAAAATATTTTCCGATTACTATTTTTCCCAAAATTAAGATAGTTAAAAGTTTCTAAAACACTTTATCTCATCAATTTTAGTCATTTTTTGGCTGAAATACGATTTTTCAAAGTCAAAATTTCATCGAAAAAATGACCTCCGCGAAAATTTTTTTCGACTTTATACCGGTATGTCGAAGAAACCTTGCTCCGAATTTGGAATCCAAAAGTCTCAAAAACATCTTTGGAGTATTCTAAACATTTCATTTTCACATAATTTTCCTTTTCGAACTCGACGAAAAATTTCCCTCTAATGTCGAAAATTTCATTACACTCTGAAAGACGTCTACGAGAACCAAATCTGTATGAAAAATAATCAATGTTTTTGTTCGAAAAAATCGTTTTAAGTCAATTATTTGATTAAGAAAATTGTTTCTTGTGCTCTTTTGGGTGCTGGGGCGACCGAAAACAATTGCGAAGTAGGCCATGGTGGCGCCACCAGCGCTTTTTACTAAAAAATTTACACTTTGTGCGATCAATCATCTATCAATCATATTGGGTTGCTATGAAAGACAAAGTTGTTCTTTGTTGTGTGAGGGTGGTGGGGTGATCAAAATTATGGCTGCCGTTGATGGTGGCACCACCAGCGCGTTTTTACCAGGATTTAGATTTATCAGATTGGGTCGGTCCATCTCTGGTCCTTGAAACACAGATCTGATGATCCTTTGTTTCGTACCCCGTTCATCATGTAAATCTCGAAAACCTCCCAGTTCCTACAAGGAACCTGTCTGGAGCGGCAGGTCCCATTTTAGGTACTGTTGCAGGTTGGACCACATGACTTCCTAGAGTCCTAAGCCTCAGTGAGGAAAACTTAGGGCATTCGCATATAACGTAAACGCCTGCTTCCTCACTTAGGCCGCAGGTCCGATTTTCCTTTAACAACAACAAAAAGCTTGCACATAACCTCAATTTTTTGGGTTTTCCCCGATTTTCTCAAAACCCTACTGTGACATTTTTTGGGAGTTTCGGGCGATGATAGACATCCCTCTGCCCTATCGAATCCCGTTCTATTTGCTTTTGTCCTAATTTTTGCATAGTTGACATCGGATTTGACTGGCCTAATTTTTTGACTTTTCAATGAAGTCAGCTGATTTTGGTAAATTTTTGAATGAAGTCAGCTAATTTTGTTGAAATGATGTTAGTTTCGGTTGCAACTACAGCTAACTTCAAGTCGAGTATTACTTGCAAATTTTAAAACAAAAGACTGTCACGCCCCTGGTGTGAAACCAGGACTTTGATCATACAGATTTAGGTGTTTCGAAAGAACGATCAATCTGCAGACCGATCCAAGTATGAGGAAATTCAACGAAAATCCAAAGAAGATAGCATTTGTGGTATCAAGTCAGCTTGTTTATGAAAGGTGGAGAGTTGTTGAAAATTGGATAAGATTTATCCGATTTATGTAGAAAAAATACATTTGGCTTTGGGAAAGATTCAGTTTTAGGGCTCTGGCTGAGTCCAAAAGCTCAAAATTAAAAAACCTTTCTTCCACGAATTGTCAAGCATACCCCTAGACCTTTCAAACAAAAAAAAATGTATGAAAATCGGAAAAGATTTACTCGAGTTATGTACAAAAGACCGAAAACCACTTAAACGGCCTTAGCTCAACGGCCCTTGGCATGACAGTGCCCAGATTCAGTCCCATCAAAGATTTTTCAATTAACTTTCAGGGAAAAAAGTTTTTGAAAATCGATTCAGTTTAACTCAAGTTACCGCGCTGACGGACAGACGGACAATTTTTTTATTGTTGATTCGTCATCTAAGGACCATGATAGAAGCTCCCCCGCCCCTACTCCCGGGTCGAAATTGGTGTGGTAACAAACGTCGTGTGGTAAACGCATAAGATACCTTTTTGAAGAACTTCGTTCTTCGTACGAGTCTAACAATGGCTTTAATTTGAGAGGAAAAAAAGTTTTTGAAAGTCGATCAAGTTTTACTCGACAGACCGACAATTTTTAAACCCATACGAAGAACCAAGTTCTTCGAAAAGGGGTCTTATGCGTTTACCACGACGTTTGTAACCAGTCGAATTTCGACCCGGAAGTAGGGGGCAAGCACCGATCATGGTCCTTAGATGACGAATCAGCAATAAAAAAATGTCCATCCGTCCGTCTTTCAACACGATAACTCGAGTAAAACTCAATCGATTTTCAAAAACTTGTTTTTCCCTAAAAGGTAATCAAAAAATTTTTGATGGGATTGAATCTGGGCACTGTCGGCCCAAGGGCCACCGAGCTACGGTCATTTAAGTGATTTTTGATCTTTTGTACATAACTCGAGTAAATCTTTTCCGATTTTCAATTTTTTTTTTTTTGTTTGAAAGAGCTCGGCATGACCGACAGTTTATAAAAGAAACGTTTGCCTGTGCTTAGGGCTCAAGAGAGCCATATCGGTCCTAAGGTCGGCCCTAGCCAAAAAAAAATTTGTTTTGCTATGTTGCAGAAGAAATTGAGGGAAACATTTTTGGCTATGGAATTGTGTGTCCGGGGTCTCTACTCTACGTCGACCCTAGCCCAAAAAATGGTTTTTTTTATGTTGTAGAGAAAACTGAGTAGAACATTTTTCTATATTTGGGGGTCAATTTTGTGCTTTCGGAAAGGTTTTTTTACACCGTTTCTTCGGACGGGTTTTTCAATATTGCCCTATCGGCAATTTCCAATACAACTTAATGTGGACGTAAAACACACTTTATAGTTAAGGCAATATTTACTTAAATACATTCGAGTCTTTTCGTAATATCAACTCTGTTTGCCACATCTATTCTGATACGTACGGGTCCCTTGCATACGTTTTTTTTGCAGATTCGGCATCTAAGAACCATGCCGATGAGGATTGATGCCCCAACCAATCGGCTGGTTATTAACATCGGGGTAAGCGCAATAGACTCCTTTGCGAAAAACTTCGTTCTTTGTGCGGGTCTAAAAATACACACACAAACAGGTGATTGCTTTATGTACGAAAATCACTTTCTTAACAAACTCCAGCATTTTTTGACGAGAATCAAAAACAGTGTGTTTGTAGAGGTTGTAGAGGGATCGGAAGATGTAAATGTGATTCATTACAACTTCCATGTCACACTCAAGCTATGAAACTGTACGTGAAATAGTCACAAAACAGTTCATCTGAGTTTCTTTCGAATTTTCGTTTTCCGAAACTGGAAGATGAAGAAATAGAAAAGAAAAGCTAAAGGCGATTTTTGGCAACTTTGAATGACTACAATTTGTTCGGAATTGACGATATTTATTCCACAGACCACATCTAACACTTGATCCCTAACTCAACTCATGACCCATTCAGGTGATACCTTTTTGTTGCTTTTCCTAAATTTTTTACATTTTGCACGATGTTTTTTGAATCTCAATTCTGCGATTCAAATTCCACGGAAGTAACATCTCTAACGTAAGAACGCCAATGGCAAAACTTTCAGGAAAACTTATCGGTTTAGGAATTGTTGTCATGCAGAGGCCTAAGCTTTCGGTCCTTGACACCCGAGTCTATTTTTCATTTGAACATTTTTCGTCTTTATTTTTCCAAATTACTTAATTCTAAAATGGCTGCATAAGTTGAGGTTATGTGTATCATTACAAACATAAGAAGTGTTGGAGATAATTGAGCCCTAACGTTTTTGTTCCTTTGGCTCACACATTTAACGGCGGCATAGAAATTCCTTGTAACTGAATGTGACAATGGCAATTGAAAAATTAATAAACCATTCATAAGCCATTCCAGGGCTAACACATAGAAAAAGAAGATAAAAATTACTTACTTTCTGTATTATTTAGAAGTTTTGTTGCGTGAAAACAATTTTTTTTAACTTGAATTGCTAAGAAAGCGATTGCCGAAAAATCGAGAAAGCACACGTTAAACGACGGAAGAATTCAGCAACAAAAGAACTGGAAAAAGGCGTCTGTAGTAAAAGAGATTCTAATAATGTACATATTTTCGCATGCACAGTGTTGACAGATTGAAGTATCAGTATGTACCAGAGGTATAGGTACTACCAGTGCGCGTTGTTGGCGTGGTAACCATATGACGGTTACACCAATTTAAAAAAAAATCGTATACACGGTATGCACACATATCAATAAAATCAAATGAAAACGATATTTTGTTTGTAATAAACACCGAAGGAAAAGCATAACGTTAAGAAGAAAAAATATCTTCTAAATAACATTCAACGGGTCTCTTCGTATTTCATATGAAGGTCTAAGCAGTCATAATAATAGCAAAGAACATAAGCTAATCGAACCCGTACGATTCCTTAAACCCTAAGCCTACGTCCGTCGCAAGGAATATGAGACTTTAAAAATAGCTCAAAAGGAAATGTTAAAAGCAGCACTGTTGGTAGCTATAGCCGTGATATATCGCCAAAGTCAAATCGCAAAAAAAAAAATATTTGGCGATACTTCACAAATTGGCGATACTTCACAAATTGGCGATACTTCACACTTTGGCGTTTTTTCTTGACGATATTTCACACTTTGTCGATTTTTCTTGGCGATTTGACACGCCAGCAAAAAATGATGAAACACCAAGAAAAATCATCAAAGTGTGAAGTATCGCCAAGAAAAATCGCCAAAGTGTGAAGTATCGCCAAGAAACTATAAAAAACACCAAAGAAAAATAATTCAATTTTTTGGCGATGTTTCACTCTTTGGCGATTTTTTTTGGCGATACTTCACACTTTGGCGATTTTTTTTGGCGATATTTCACGGCTATTTGGTAGCTCTGTCCTCCCAAACCCCCACCTTAACATCTTCATAGACCCTCCCTTCATCGCACCTAATAACCTTTCCAATCACAAACCTAATATTCCTCCTAGCCCTCCTCCTGACTCATATCTCAACACCACACATAATGTCGATATTTTCGAGTTATTTATGAAAAATGGAGTTAGTTTGCTGAGGACCTCATCTTTAATTTGATATCGTATGTATGGCTAAAAAGCAAATCAATCCTTTTTCATTGCGAATTAGTCAGTCAAATTATTGATCTATTGGTTCTACTGTTTGAGATCCTTTCATTATTAGAAAGTTTGTATTCCAGTGGTTACGCTGTGTGACAAACCAAGTGCCATCTATAATATGTAATCATATGTAATATACTAGGAGCAAACTTACTTAAGAACATAGCAAAAGAATTTTTTTTGGGCTGGGGCCGAACTTAGGACCAGTATAAGGACTCAAGGAAAGGCATCGGACCCATACTTTCATGGACGAAAAGTTTGACTCCTTTTTCTTTACAACCTACTACAGAAAACCTCATAATGAAAAACCACCTACTATCATGTAGTGTCCCGTAGCGAGAGTTGGGCCTACACTGAAGACCTTACTGCCCTAATCACTCAACCAATTTTCACAATTTTTTTTTCGTGATTTCTGGAAGTCCATATCTTTCATTCAAAACCTTGAAGAGTGATTTCCGTGTTAATGTCGCTATAAAATGCTATAAAAGATCTTTTCAGGTAAGAAAGTTTTTGAAAATCGGTCAAGTTTTACTCGAGTTATAGGGTTCACAAACAGACCCGCCGTCATAAGGAAAAAAAACTTAGAGAAAATCAGTGAAGATTGAAAGAAGATTCGCCAAAAAAATCAAATTAGAGACAAAATTAAATAAAAGATTCTCGGCGATTGCTTTGTTCAATTTTGTCGCTAATTCAATTTTCTTCGTCGATTTTCTCTAAGTTTTTTTCGTTATTAAGGCAGAGACATCAAGGACTTCTTTCAACGCTCTCAGCAAATGCTTTACATATTTGGGTACAAGAATGAAAAGTTCCATTTTCAATTGATTATTGGACTCGGTCTTGCTTCGGGTCATCAGGATTCACACGAAAAGTGGATTTCCATCTGTTTATCTCGAGTTATGTACGTGACAAAACAAACTTATAAAAACCGTGAAACCGGACTCAAAAACCAGTTTCGGTTCTGAAGGAAACCGGTTATCAATACCACTTAGTTTATAGTTAAAGAAAAGTCAAGAAGGCTTGTCCACGTCTCTGCGTGACAGTTGTTGCTTTCTTATTTTTGTTATTCTTATCAAACAAGAAGTATTTGCTTTAATGAAACAAGTGCTATACAGTCACAGAAAGGTGAAAACCGACAGGTTTCTGATTTACCATCCAAATTTGCCATACAAATCAAAAACTTGTCGGTTTTCACTTTTCTGTGACTGTAATTTCTACTATAATTTCCAGATTAATGATTTCTACTTTGTTAATTTTTATTTTTGATCAATGCACCGTGGGACTGCACATTTTTAGCATATAAAATTGTACATGTTGATGAAAATAAATTGAAATTGAAATTTGAAAATTTTCATAGAGTTTAACTGTTTGACGTTAGGTGGCAGCAGGGGTGTGACAGTCTTTTGTTTTGATATTTGCAAGCAATACTCGACGTAAAGTTAGCTGCAGTTGCAACCGAAACTAACTTCATTGCAACAAAATCAGCTGATTTCATTCATAAATTTACCGAAATCAGGTGACTGCATTGAAAAATTAAAAAATCAGCTAATTTTTTTGCAACTGCAGCTAATTTCACGTTGAATATTAGTTGCAAAGATTAAAACAAAAGACTGTCACGCACCTGGTTTTAATCTTTGCAAGTAATACTCGACGTGAAGTTAGCCGCAGTTGCAACCGAAGCTAACTTCATTGCAAAAAAATAGGCTGATTTCATTCATAAATTTACCTAAATCAGCTGACTGCATTGAAAAGTTCAAAAAACAGCTGATTTCGGTTGCAACTGCAGCTAACTTCACGTTGAATATTACTTGCATAGATCAAAACAAAAGACTGTCACGTCCCTGGGTGACAGTATAAAAACATATTGTTTGCTTACGTATTTTACGCTCTGATCGCGTGGAAACGTACGTAATTTACGCATATATCGCTTGAAAAATTCAAATAGGCGCTCTTAGCGCGGTTTAATTTTGAATTTTTCACTACGAATTTCGTACGATATATGCGTAATTACGTTTGCGTAAAATCAGCACACAAACAATAGATTTTTATAATGCCATCTTGTTTCAAATTATTCAAGTTTCGAACCGCACTGAAAGCGTCAATTGGTCTAGAAAATATTCTTCCCCCATCTAATCTTTCTCGTGGATAAACGCATAAGCTCGGTATACCTCGTACGAGTCTAAGCATTAAACTCATAAACATTTAAGTAGAATTACAAAATGAAAAAAAATGTAGATATATATTCTTTCCATTTCAGATTGTATTTTAGACTCGTACGCAGTATACAAAAGCGGTTTTATGGGTCTATGGCTCACTACGGAGTTTTTAATATTTGTTGAATCGGCAACGGAATAACGAGGATGCATCAATTGCCGTTCTCCATCGCTTGTGATACTCTGCAGAAATTGTCCTATTTCGTCCGTCGTCAATTTTTTTGAAGATAATTTAATTTAGTGACGCTTAATAAATTTGATACAGTACCTGTCCTAAAATGACCCTAAACCTGAAAGCTGACCTGAGTTTATTATCCGCAAATGGTCTATGGTTTATGATCTTCAACTTTTTTTTAATGGAGCTTTTTTCGACTACAGTCGACATGCTCCGAGCCTTAGCGGGGGTCCAGGGGGCGGCAGCCCCAATGGTATGAAAAAATAACTTCGTCAATCACAACACAGCTTTATGCACGTTCTCACTTTTTGCTCACGAGAGCCCTCGCACCCACCCCTACAAAACCTTCAGTGCCCTCGCGGGGTGCCCCCTAGGGGGCTACGGGATCCGACTATGCTTCATACAAGAACCGAAAGTAAAAAAATGTCAATTTTGAGGGGCGAAAGTTTACTTTCGGTTCTGATATGAAGCATGTAAACGATATTGTGATTAATAAGTTATTGGTTTTCAAAATTGCTACTTGGAAAGGCAAAGTTAACCAGTACGTTGAAAATATAATATTTTCTCCTGAAACCTTGGGTCTCGGAAGCATACTAAGTTCGGCCGGGAACGTAAGGAAAAATTTTTAAGTTCAGCAGAGGTGGGTTTCAGTATACATACTGCCGTAGGTCGGTTTTAAATTTCGAACTTCAAGTTAGCTTTCGATATTACCTTGGAAGCAAGTTATGAAAGAAAAAATTCAAGACTTCAAATATTTAGAGTTTGTTTTATGATATGTGAGATCGTGCGGGTCTTTTGCATATGTTTTTCATATTGTGCCGCCAAAGAAAGTAACAGATGACGCATTTCTCAGCACACTTTACGACATGTTACCATCGAATTCAGATAAATTCAACATCCACTTGAAAAACTAATAAATCACATTTTTGCGACGACATAGGCACTTTTTTTGCTTGCTATGCATTGTATTGTGATACACAATCGTTTCATTCACAACGAAGCTGAAACGGTGCGTTATACCATTTTCAGTTTCATTTTTCAGATAAAACTCGAGTGGATTACAACAAGAATCATATCCATGCATTATATCAATTCGTGTTGATGTCGTGAACGGAAGATTAGCTAAATGGTTTTGGGCGTGCTGAGCGTTCTCCGTATCATCGTTTCACCCGTGTGAGGTAAAGTAAACTATTGATCTGTAGAAATGCTGATCTACAATAGGGCACCGAATGATCCAACGGAAAATAACAAAACTGTTTTAGTTTGGGCTTGGTTTTCAAAATCTATTTTTCCCTAAATGTTGGAATTCAATTTGAATGATTGATTCTTTACTAAGGGCTTAGTTAAAATGAGGCTCGACTAGGGCCCCACGTACCTTTGACGCAATACAATTTCCAATACAATTCAATGTCGATGTACTTGCATGTACTCAAGATTCAAGGCAATATTTATTTAGTTTTAGTTCTAGTCTCTGCACAACATGCGTTTATTAGACCCGTGCGACGAACGAAGTTCTTCGAAAAGGAATCTGTTGCGTTTGTCATGAAGGTTTTAACCAGTCGATTTGAGAGGGGAGGAGTGGGGGAAGCTTCGATCATGGTCCTTAGATGACGAATCAGCAATAAAAAATGTCCGTCCGTCCGACTGTCAACACTCGAGTAAATCTCCCCAAGGGTTTTTCTTCTACTTCAAAAAATTTTTGCCACATCTATTCTGATGCTTGCGGGTCCCTTTCATATGTTTCTATTTGAGAGTTACGCGAATCACGAAAAACTTTGGTATGAGGTCTGTCTTTAGGTCCCAGGTAGACTCAATAGTAAGGCCTCAAGTGTGAACGTAGACTTTATAGGTAATCATACGGTTTCACGAAGGTTATACCTTTATTATTTGGATAGTCGTGGAAACGTTCTCCTTCCCCTAATCCCGCTTTGTTCTTCGTGTGATTCCATATGCCCTGGTGCGTCTGTACTATTTGAATGGACCCCAGTGAATCTACAAAAGGAAAGCAGTGGGAGCATTTTTGTTTTGTTTTGTTTTTTTTAAGTTTTGCACTACTCCGTCCTTATGAAAACCGTGCTGCCACTACAATGTGAGATGGCAGCTCAAACATTTATAAGAAATAACTTTGTATGTCTCACCATATGTCGACATTGGAACATTTTTTCTTTTACAACTTAAATTCCAGTTTAATCGGCAAAGTAGCATAGCATTTTCTGATTACTACATTGATAACGCCTCGTCGTCTTCAAGTCAATTGTTGACTTAAAAACAGTGAAGTTTACCGCATATTTAATCTAAACGTTTCCACAGATAATGTAACCGAATTTTCCTTTATATAGTCAATAGAGATTAATATTAAAGTGAAACAAAAAGAATTTGTGCTCAGTGACTGCGAGCGCTTCGCCGTGTATTCAAGTTAATCCGTTCAGAATCCACTTGTTGTGTTTATTTTGTGGTGAATGATGGCTCCGAATGCTAACATTACGGGTGATGATTTAGTGATAACATCAATTACCGCTAAGGACATGAGATGGCCTACCTCCTTAGGCGGACATGGATCGGATGCAATGGTACTACTCTCAATAAAAAGCTGTAAAACAATTAAATTCAACGCATGAATAAACTATAGCATACAGATCCAGACTACTCTTGCGTGTATGTCACAATAAACACTGAACGAGGTGTCTGTGGCAATGGACTGACCTTCACTCTAGGTAGAGGAACTGATATTGTGGCTATGACAGTCAAAGCTCTGTCTTATTTAGTCCAAGGTCGTAATGCTGGCGAAATATTTTTGGGCTTTGGACAATTTTGGCGTGAGCTTACATCAGAATCACAATTACGTTGGGTATATTTCTATGTCAATGCAACATTCAATTGTGTAATTAATTTTGGTCAAATTTTTTAAAGATTGGCCCAGAGAAAGGCGTTACTCATTTGGTAAGAATATCACAAAAATATAGTAGAACGCCATTCTATCAAAGAGGATTTTATGCTACTGACAAGCGCATTCGACCTGCGTGTGAGTGTTTTATACTTCAGAGAAGTATATTGTACTGCCGATGTATCTTGATAATTTATGACCATCTGTCGGGTAGAAAATACAAAATCCAAAGACGACAAAATCCGGAGACGTCAAAATCCGTAGGCGTTAAAATCTGCAGCCATTAAAATCCGGATAAATTTAAAAAATCCGGTTACGAACCAAGTTGTATTTTTCTCATCAATGACAGCTTTCTCATACGAATTACCTTTTTATTTGCACTGCTGCGCCGCAGGCCGTGAATATATTGGAAAAATAAAAAAGTGGGTTCTGCCAAAGAATTACAATCCTCCATTCATTACTCCATACTATGAGATATTTCAGTTAACTCCTCCGGATTTTGTAAGGAAGTCGGATATACTTGGAAGTGGTATAAAAGCTACTCTAATGCAACTGACTATTTTGTTATTTTCATGATCTAAAAATTAAATTCAAAAATCTTGACTAAATTTACTTGTAAATGTTCAGGCTGTTGCTGCAATCATAAATGCTCTTTGGGACCTATGGGCTAAACTGGAAGGCAAACCAGTTTGGAAATTGTTGACTGATATGGACCCTGAGGTGAGTTCTGTTTTTTATGTAACATAATTACTCTCACTGATAATCTTAAGAAAAAAAATTTTTTTTATGGTTTTTCCTTGTAATTCGCTTGTGCTACATCAATGTTATCACAAAGATTCGTACTTGCGCACGTCAATTATCTTAAGATTAGTGAGATTAGCGAAGATATCTTTTTGTTTCAGTTGCTTGTGTCGACAATCGATTTCCGTTATATAACAGATGTAGTAACACCAGCTGAAGCTGTTGAATTACTTAGACAAAATGCTGCCGGAAAAGAACAGCGTGAAAAGGAATTGTTGGAAGTTGGGTATCCTTGTTATACAACTCAAGTCGGTAAGCGTGAAAAATGCCTTGATTTTTAATTGCATGATAAACGATTTGTGTGTAAAAGGTTGGATTGGATACACCGATGAATACATACGGGAGAAGTGTAAAGAATACATAGCGAAAGGATTCACCGCCTTCAAAATCAAGGTCGGCCGAGATATAAACAGCGACATCAAACGTTGTAAAATTTTACGAGAAGAAATTGGATGGGACAATAAGCTGGTAAGAATATACTTAATTTTACCCCTAAACATCCCTTGGCAAACCCGAATCACTCAACCAATTTTTCACATTTTTTTTTCGTGATTTCTGCAGGTCCATATCTTTCATTCTGAAAAATAATTGAAAAAATGATTACGGGATTTAGAGATGAGCGGGTCGACCATTCTCGAAACCCGACCCGGACCGAACCCGACCCGTTAAAATGTTTCGAAACCCGAATTGTTTCAAAACCCGGACCGGACCGAACCCGAACCGATAAAATTTTTCGAAACCCGAAACCCATGAAACCGAACAAAACAATTCGGGTTAGGGTTCGGGTCGGGTTTTTCGAAGTTTCGGGCAACCCGCTCATCTCTAACGGGATTGACTGAAACTTTCGAAGTTACGGTCGAAAAAGTGGTCAAAAACGTGGTTTTTCGAAGGTCGGTCAAACTTTTTGACTTATATCTCTGCAAAATTAGCACGGAAATCGCTCATCAAGCTTTTGAATGAAAGATATGGACACAAGAAATTCAGCAAAATTAAATTAGTGAAAATCTGTTGAGTGATTCGGGCTGTAGGATCCTTAGTGTGGGCCAAGCTCGCACTACTACATTACACGACACTACACGGTGGTTTTTCATACATATTCCTCTAATGATGTAGTTTTATGTGCATTGCTGTAGACAAAAAAGAGGCGAACTACTTTGTCTATGCAAGTATGGGTCCTAGCCGAAAAAAATATTTTTTCTATATTGCGGAGTAAATTGAGGGGAACGTTTTTGTCAGTGAAATTATGGGTCCAGGGCCTCCCTTTAGGGCTATGGGTATGTTCTAAGGTTATACAATAATTGTAACAATACAATACATAACAAAACACTGGTGTGGATAGCTAGCATGGCAGGCAGATTGTTACATATTTGCTTGTCAGGCTTCTCATTTAAAAATTTCGTCTGCGTCCGTTGGTCGCTAACAACTATTAATTTTATTAATCTTGTTACATTTGAAAGTAGTGAAACGAAAAGGAGGCGATTTTTACATATAAATTTTTGAAAAAACCCCAAACCGCCCGTGTAAGAACTTTTCGTATTCTATCCGTAGACGCGGACGATATTCTACTCCGCGTTGAATATTGTCCGTGAAAAAATCTTTCCGACGATTTTCAACTCGCCCTTTGCCCAAATGTGCACCCCAGAGATAAAAAGTCTTATAAAAGGCTCTGGTCGTCTGGAGCGAGATACTATCTAATCTCTAATGCATTTTCTCCTATTTTCCAAGGAAGAAAAAAGGGGTTAAAGGGGGTCGCCCAAATTCAACCGTGAACTCAGTTTACTAAATGTATCGTGTTGCACAGATACCGCGTCTCAACGCCAAAGGCACCTCTATTAAAGTAGGGGCAAGTGTCGGTGTTAATGACTCTTGAGCAGGGGTCCCGCTGACTTTGTGTGTGTCCGACAATCGGGCAAGTCGGATAACTCTGGAAAAAATCGGAGAAGTGGGCCCGTTGCTCTTGAGGGATCCCTAACTTCGTGGTATTTGAACCTAACAACTTCGGCGGAAGCCAACGCAAATTCCCTGAGCCTGCGAAGAATAGAGCGGTGAGCCGATGAATCAGGATATTTAAATACCCTCAAGACGGCTTAGCTTACATAGGGCTTTATGCCTTGAACTTTCAAAGGAGCTTTTACATCCCATGGCTGATAAGCAAGGACTTGCCTTTCAATGCTGTCTGGGCAAATAGGGAACTGACGCAGTTAGAACACTCCCGTCTACTCAAGAATTTTAAGAAAAGGAAGTCTCGTGCTTAGTTTTTGGCAAATGTTTCTGTAGTAAATAACGAAAGTTCTATTCTCAAATTGTGGTCATAGATGGTCGACGCAAATCAAATTTGGGATGTGAACGAAGCAATTGAATGGATGGTAAAGCTTGCAGAGTTTAAACCTTTATGGATTGAGGAGCCCACGTCACCGGATGGTAAAACTAATTGTCTAAAAGTATAAAAACAGTTCATGACCTTTCCTTCGTTTCAATCCAGACGTACTCGGTCATGCTACCATTTCCAAAGCTCTCAGGTATAATTTATTTGCGAATAACTGTAAGGACGCAATATTCAATGTTTCTTTTTAACTGTAGTCCGTATGGGATCTCCGTTGCTACCGGAGAAATGTGTGCCAACAGAGTAATGTTCAAGCAATTCCTTCAAGCTGATGCTTTGCAATTTTGTCAAATTGACTCAGCCAGAATTGGTGGAGTCAATGAGATCTTGTCCGTTTATTTCATGGCCAAGAAACTGAACGGTGAGTAATTTCGTTTGCACAGATGTTTCGACCTTAGTCGATTCAAAAATATCTGAATATTCAACAGTTAAAGTTGTTCCCCATGCTGGCGGCGTTGGCCTCTGCGAGATGGTGCATCATTTACAGATGTGGGATTACACATCTCTTTCCGGCTCCAAGGAAGACAGATACGTGGAGTATGTAGATCAGCAGCACGAACAATTTATCAATCCAGTTGTCGTTGAAAACGCTCACTACATGGCCTTGACGGTACACAATGCTGCGAATTGATTTGATTTCAATGGTTTATTGCTTTCTCTCTTATTTTAAGGCTCCTGGGTACAGCACCGAGCTAAAGCCGGAAGCGATTGAGCAATTCGAATATCCCAATGGTTCTGAATGGCAGCGGATGTTTAACGAAGGAATTTTTAAGAGGAAGGAATAGACAATTTTTAATGTAATTTGTGTTGACAGACAAGAAGAATGTAAAAACAAATTGAATGACTTTCGACTCTGAAGCATGAGAATAAGTCAAAACAACAAAGTCTTATCTCAAAGTAGATAAACCGAAGATACATTCGACCACCTTCGCTCGTGAATATTAGAATCTATTTTTTGGTTAATTTGCCTTCGAGTGTTGCGTGTGTTTCGAAATTCAGCGTATTCGTAAAGCTGAAATTTTCGGTTGAAAGAGATTCCGTTTCTTCTACACCACAAATTTTCTTATCGCTTGATTTAATTTCATTTGTTATTTTGGGTTGACCGTAGTAACAATCTGAATGTCTGATCGGAGCTCTCAAATCTATATTTTCACCGCATGGTTAAGTTCACCGCATATTTTGTTTGTATCCCAAGTTTGCTTAGGTAGCTGTTAGATTTGTTATCATCAATCGATCTGTCAAAGAAAAAACTGAGGAGCTATTCATAAAGTACTAGCGTGCGTAGGGGGTACAAAACACATACACCCCAATGTATGAAAATAGGCGTGGGAGGAAGAAAAAACTGCTTTTTTGGCGTGCGTACTTTGTGAATATGGCGCCTCAGCCAGTCAGAGAACCTCATATAATTTTTCCGCACTGACTGGAAGTAGGCTAAATAATTATTCGTGCTCAATTCAATTGTTAATGGAAACAGCTTTCTGATTTATTTTGGTGTTTGTCTATGGCTAACTCCGTCGATACCGTCACCTGGGTAACGAATTTCATCTCTTTCACTCTTTAAATGTGATTTATATTACAAGAGACAAAACACATTCGTACCCCAGGTGACTTGACCATGTAGCACAAGTTGATTTTGTAGCACACGTCCCATTTTTCGCTATTAGAAGTTAGATCGGGAAATGATAAAATATTTTGGCTATTTTGGCTTCACTCTGATTGGTTTACTAGTTTAGAATATAGTGAAATCGCAACGGATCGAACGAAAAATTTTTAGATGTTAAGACGTAATTTAAAGGGAAGTGTTAGTCCGGTTCATTTTTTGCAAGGGACTACAAATATTTTACGTACATTTACCGAAATAAAATCGTCCTCACCTTTCCTTCCTGAAGTAATTTCACAATTTCCGTTTTTTAGCCACTTCCCAATTTTATGTTATTTCTCATTTTTCAGTCATTTCCCACGCTTTAGTCATTTCCAATTTTGTAGATTGTCATTTCCCATTTTTAAGCGATTTCCCGTCTTTAGCGAAAAAAATTTTGCGGAATTCTATGATTTTTTCAATCCGATTTCCCGGCATCTAGGATGCTGAATTTCAAAGAATTTCGCGCGGAAATATCATTAAAGTGTGTTACTTGTGCATCATGAGAGAGACTCCACCTGAAGTCGTTGCACCGGTGCAGGGTGCAGTTTTGAAAGATTTTCTACTGTTACCATCATCTGCGTCACAAGAGGCAAGGATATTTTGGCGTTGCTTAGTTTAAGGTCTAAAATCGATTAACCAAACTCATTTGCACTACCAGAAAAAAAAACCGCCGAATTGTCATACAGTTCAGTAAATTACCCTGGGCGAATATAAAAATCCCAACAAAAACCTCTTAAAGGCAAGGTGTGGCGCAGTCCCTATGTCCGTTTCCAAAATAAATGATATCGATGGAGGTGACGCTTACGCTGGTCGAACGTAAAAAAAATTAAATGGAAATAACTTTATCTCGTGTTCAAAAAATGCGTCATCAACGTATAATTTTTCTGTTCTTTCAGCTTTCAAACTGGAGAAATTTTTTATGAGAAAAAAATTTTTGGGTGCGAAGTCTGAAAGTATAGAAAAATTATTACTTTGGTGCGTCTGGCATCCGTGACGCATTTAAAGTTATTTCCATTTAATTTTTTTTGCGTTTGACCAGCGTAAGCGTCACCTCCATCGATATCATTTATTTTGGAAGTGGACATAGGGACTGCGTCACACCTTACCCTTAAGAGGTTTTTGTTGGGATATCAATTCTTTTGGAAGTAAGTTGGAAAAAAATTGAAAAAAAAGTTTTATGACAAAAAGAGGGTTTTACAATAGATTTTCAAACCAAATAAACTTCCAAAAAAAGTTACAAAAAAATGAACCAAAAAAATTTTGTCAGAACAATTTTTAAAAACAAAATAAAAAAATAATTTAATAAAAACTTTGTTTCAAAAAAAAATTTCAAAAAAAAATTAAAAAAATTTTTTTTCAAAACATTTTTTTCAAAAAAATTCTTTCCACATCATCCCACACACTTCCCACATCATTCCACACACTTCCTACTTCATTCTACACATTTTCCGCTTCATTCCACACAGTTTTCACTTCATTCCACACACTTCCCACATCATCCCACACACTTCCCACATCATCCTACGCACTTTCCACATCATTTTCGGTCACTTCAAAAAAAATTTTTCCTATATTCGCTCTACGGCAGGCATTTCAGACCACTTTGACCGACTCCTGGCAACGAACTCCCCAACCGATTTGATACCCCATTCACCGCGATCTGACCACTACCGGCCGAGATATAGCCAAAGAAGTGCTCCCGTCGGTGGATTTTCATATATATGGGGGTTGTATGAAAACTTTGAAGGCCAATAACTCAGTTCCAAGATTTTTTGGGGGTAGCCACCGGCTGAATTTTCCAAAAAAAAGTAGATAGATACATCGTAGACACACAACACAGGAATGAAATTTTGATTATTTTCAAACATATTTTTACCATTTTTATATGGAAATTGGTCATCTTTGATTGGCTCGTTTTCAACCGATTTTGATGATCCAAAGTGCGTTGGAATCAGGATAGGAAGTAGTTTTTTTTTAATAATTCGGAAAGGGGGGGGGGCAGGGGGAAAACCTCCAAAGTTCGCCTATACATCATGTCTTGTCCCAAAGGTTTTTGTATCGAATTTTTTGGGTTTGTGGACGTTTTTTTTTGGGTTTGGGGACTGCGTCACGCTCTTCGCTACCGCTGCGAGCATGACCAGATAGATATTCAACTCAATCCTTAATCACGCGTAATTAACTCAAACATCCGTTTCATTTTTCAAAAATAGGTATATCTGATCTGATAGCAGCAATAATGAGTAATTTTACACTAGTGAATGATGGATTGATATATGAGTTTCCTTCCGTTAAGATTGGCGAAGCCTTATATTGAAACGGCAACATCAATCACAGTTTACCTACGCGACGACTTTGATGTTAGCGGTAGCGATACTTTCGCTAAAACAATTCATCATTTGAAAGAACAAAGGGCCATGTTCAAATTGTTAATGAATACCGAGGCAGCGTTATTGAAATAGACATTTTTAGTAACTAACTTTACTTCACCGGACACCGAAAAATATCTTCAGGTTTTCTACAACATCTTCCATCTATATATTGCCTATCTGGTAGTTACCGCGCAGCTCTCCGATTCACGAAAGCATCATCGCTCTATCTACACTTCCTTCACAAGCAGGCTTTCACATATATCAGCTTTATATGGTAAAGCGACTCACACAGATGTTACATTGTCATTCGACTCATCGGTGAGCAGCAGCAATATGTCCCTTAAAATTATTTTCATTTTAATTACGATCTGTGACTTGACAAGTTCTAGTGATGTGTTGGTAAAATTATTGGAAAAGTGGACTGTATTAGGGTGTAGCGTTTTTTTAAAGAAATTTTTTGATCCGGATTTTTCCAGTTTTTCATGATTTTCTGTGACTTTATGTGATTGTCTGCGACATTTTTTGTAACTTTGGAAAACTTTTGTGCAATGATTTTTCCTGACTTTCCAAGACTTTTTGTGATTTTTCGCGACTTTGTGACTTTCAGAATTTAATGTGATTTTTTTCTGCAATGAGCCACGGTTATCCCGAGCTGTTTCGCTCTCGACCCAGAGTTTATGTGGCATGGTTGTCTGATTATGAAACAAAAATGGAAATTTAAACGAGTTTCGCGATTTTGCCATTTTATTAAAATATTTTCTGACCGTTTAAGTCTCTGTGCCAAAAGTTTCGTTCTTAGCGCCCAAGGACTCAAATCCAAAAAAGTTTCTTCCATAAATTGTCGGCCATACCCAGATCTTTCAAACAAAAAAAGTATGTGAAAATCGGAAAAGATTTACTAGAGTTATGTACAAAAGACCAAAAACCACTTAAGGGCAATTCCACGGACCATTTCGTTCCTGGGCTCATTCCACGAACCATTCTACCGTTGTAAACAATGTAAATCCTATAGAAACTGAGTGTACACAAATGTATTTTCGTTCACTTTTACAAAAAAGTTACCAGTTTGTATGGAAAACAATGGTGAACGCAAGCAAATTCACAAAGTTTACAAAGTAGATGTCTTGTAACCTGGGGAACGAGTATTTTGTCTCACGTTAATATAAATCACATTGCAAGAGTGAAAGAGATGAAATACGTTACCCAGATTACGGTACCGATGGAATTAGCCTCTACGCATGAAATTCTCAGTAGTTACAAAATGATAGTCATAGAAAAATAACTAAGATCTAGTTGAAGGATCAATCCTTCTAGTGCACCATTTTCTATGAATATCTTTACGTAACTACTGAGCATTTCGAGCGGAGGAACGGAGTTTTCGTAGAATGGCCCTTAAACGGCCCTAGCTCGCCGGCCCTTGGCCCGACAGTACCCAGATTTTTCGATTACCTTTCAGGGAAAAAAGTTTTTGAAAATCGGTTGACTTTACTAGAGTTATCGTGTTGACAGACAGAGAATATTTTTTTGCAGATTCGGCATCTATGGATAATTATCGATGCTCCCCCTGCCCCCTCTCAAATCGACTGGTTACAAACGTCGTGGTAAACACAATAGACACCTTTTCGAATAACTTCGTTCTTCGTACGGGTCTAAAAATACTTTTCAAAAAACGCTTCACCTTGCTGTAGATTGAAGCATAAAATATTCCATGTTCTTCTGCAGAAACACATATACTTCAACCGAATTCACTCCAAAGTAAATCCCGATTACTGTCCAAAACATGTCAGCAAGTTGGAATTCATTACCAGGGACCTCAAATCGTACACTTGGATCTGTAATTTAACAAAGACGGTCGATGCAGTTAATCTTCATGCGACTTTGTTGTATCGTTATCGCAACGGCTACCAAAAGTTTCTAATCGATACGAATATTGATGTCTGTTCGTACTACAAAAATACCTTAGGAAGTGGGCTAATGGACTTGGTGCGCAAAGAGATGGAACAGTATTCAACGAACGTGATTCACGCATGCCCGTATACAGGTGAAATGTCCATGGTTAAAATACCTCTTACAGGGGCACTATTCCAATATATTTTCGTACCAGCTGGAGAGTATAAACTGGTAAGAAACAATAGGCGCTTTTTGTGCGTTTCTATTTTGAAATTTTTCTGCGATGTATGCGTAAATTACGTACGTTTCCCAGAGAAGTGATAACGGCCGGCTCCATGTGATCGGTGCGTGAGAAAACATAAGAATTTTGTGCCAGAATATAAATTCATCAAAAATTTCAAATGTTGAGCGGACTAAAAGTGTTTATTGAAAGGTCCCAAAGGTGCATAGTGATTAGTCACTACTGTTTCCATTCAAGGGCATCAGTCTTTTTTAGACTTTTCAGCCCCAGGGACCTTAGTTTTTTTGGTAATACGACTAGATGATGTAGAATTTTACAGGTTCTTAATGGCACATTTGACGAAAAGAAGTTGTTTGGATTGCTGATGACAGTTTACTTTTCCGTTGCAGCGGGTAGGACCTTGGAGGACGACAGAATGGGTTAGAAAATAGTTTCCAGTGGATTTGAGTCGAAGAAATGTCTAGTTTTAGAGATACTACAATTAAGGAATTACTACTCGATTTTTCATAAACACTCACTTTGCTCCTTCGTACGGATCCAACATTAAACTCAGCTTGATCGCACAAATAGGAGATACCTCAATGTATTTCCATAAATTTAAATATGGCCTGGTGTAAAAAACCTATATTACATTTTGCAAAGAGTTGTGTAAGATAGACATCAGTCCTGAATGCTGTCCTAACGAGCCGGAGGTGATTAGAACAGTAATTAGGAAACGCGTTGAAAGAATCTACGCACACAACGAGTTGCAAACGACACTTTTGCAATGAGCACAATCAAATTAAGGAAAAACAAAAACAAAATGAAAAAAATCACTCTACACAACCATTTTGTTTTGCAGGCTAGAAGTTTGTTAATCGCACTGCACTGCATTTCGTCGATTTTTGTGACAAAGTTAATAAAATGGAAACAGAGAACATTCTCTTTAAAAATGTAAACAATAAGAGCTGTCATTCATTTAAATGGCTGATGTTGAATAATTTCGAGATTTAAATCTGATATTTGTACTAAGAGAACTATAATACACGAAACCATTGTGAAAAAAATACAACACTCCGTCTTTCCTTATTTTTACAAGTGTATGGTTTCTACGATGGTTTCGTAGGTTAGTGTTCTCTTAGTGTTAATTTACTTTGGCTAAAAGGCAAATCCTGTGTAATGCTCGAGGGGTGACGCACTTGTGCGGTAAATGGAATAAATGGGAATAAATGGAATAAATATTGGAATAAATGATAATTTTTTCAAATTCGTCAAAACCTCAAATAGACTTGATTTTGATGGCAACGCACACAACAAACCATACTAATGTGTCAAAAAGTGAAAAAACCCACTTTTGAAAACTTAAAAGAATTTTTGTTGAAAAATGGAATAAATGGAATAAATAAATTTATTCCATTTATTCCCAAAAAAATCAAATTTAATCTCAAGATGGTTTAAATGCTTTATAATTTGTGCAAACCTTTTTTTGAACTTATTTGTCTAACTTGTGATGTGTTTGGTTCAGATATTTCGCAAAAACAACAAAAAAATTTTGGGAATAAATG
Organism: Pseudolycoriella hygida; assembly: GCA_029228625.1. Classification (NCBI taxonomy): domain Eukaryota; kingdom Metazoa; phylum Arthropoda; class Insecta; order Diptera; family Sciaridae; genus Pseudolycoriella; species Pseudolycoriella hygida. Next base: position 150,013,909 of record CM055404.1, on the reverse strand, counting down.
GAATAAAAGAATAAATGAAATAAATGAAGTGCGCCACCCCTCAGTAATGCTTCTGAATTTATCGTTTTAATTTTAAATAAAAATCTTAGTCTCTGTCCCAATAAAAGTGTTTGTTTCCACATTCATTGAACCAGTTGCAAAGTCAAAATATTTCAGCAATAGTGTCGAATTTGCCTCGTAATCTGTAAAAAAAATCAGGGATCTATATGGATTTTCAGCGCATTACTTATTACTATTTAAAGGTACAAAGAGAAGGGCAACAATAGCAGGGCTTATTATTCGGAATTTTAATCCTTTATTTCCTTTTTCTTCTAAGAAATTTTTAAGAAATTTAAGAATTTTCAAGAAATAAAATTCGGAATAATAAGAACTGAACAATAGTCACAATATTTTTGAATTTAAGCAATAATCTCCTGAAATTTAAAGAAATTGTATGGGATTATTGCCTTAATTTCACCGATTTCATTAAAATTGGGCACTGTATCGTGGCGCAAAAACAGGGCTCAGTTTCCGTATTTAGATCGATTAACGAAAGTCATGTTTTCGTGTATGGCTACAAGGCTATTTCTGCCATTTTTTCCTCAAGCGGGATGACAAAGGTTAATTTAAGCTTCAGAACAATGTAAGGGTAAAACTCAGGCGCGCCAGGCAAAATCGGACAAAAGCCACAGTACTGTTCCAACCCCCCCCCCCCCCCTCATCTTAGCTTCAATTCAAACGCTTTCTATCAAGAAAACTTAGCTAAAACATGACTTGTGGTAAGCTATAAGCGATTCTTTTACTAATATCAGTTAGCAACCGAATGAAGAAACAACGTATCAGTACACATTCTTGAACTTTTCCAAAGAGATATTACATGTGAAAATGTGTAAACGATTTAGTTGAGAATAGCTAATTTTAGGGAGTCCACACGAATTGGGAAAACAAAAATTAAGATTAACAAAAATTAGGAAAATAAATAAATAAATAAAAATAAGAAAATACAAAAATCAGGAAAAACTAAAATTAGGAAAAACAAAAATTATGAATGAATTAAATTAAGAAAAACCAAAATTAGGAATCAGGCAATCAGGAAAATATTTTGTTTTGCAAATTCAAATTTTAATTGCAGTGGAGCGTGCTCAAACATAATAAGATAATAAGATAGACGGGTAATGCCACGGATTTATTCTAATGATAGAAGAGTATTGTAGTGTTGAGAAGAAAATAATTTTTGAGAGAATGCGCCGCAGACCGTGATAAATTCAGGGAAAAAAAGCGGGGGTTTGATGCTTTTCCTGATTTATTTCCTTCATGATTTTCGTTTTTTCTAATTTTCCTAATTTTACTAATTCCTGATTTTTGCTTGCCTAATTCAGGTGGACATTTATTTCCTTCATGATTTTCGTTTTTCCTAATTTTGGATATTCCTAAATTTGGTGTTTCCCGATGTATGTTTTTCCTGATTTTAGTTTTTCCTTATTTTGGTTCCTGATTTTAGTTTTTACTTATTTTGGTTCCTGATTTCTTGATTCCTAATTTTGGTTTTTCATAATTTAATTCATTCCTAATTTTTGTTTTTCCTGATGTTTGTTTTTCCTGATTTTTGTTTTTCCTTATTTTAGGTTCTTGATTTTCGATTCCTGACTTTCATTTCCTGATTTTTGGTTCCTGATTTCTTGATTCCTGATTTTTGCTTTCCTAATTCAAGTGAACATTCTAATTTTAGAACAAACTATGACCTGAAAATTCAGGTCAGGTCAGGTCAAAGTCAATTTTACCATCAGGTCGACCTGACCTCTCGTAAGCCTTAGCATACACCTAGTTTTTCATTGCAATGTTAGGATCGGAGTTGGTCAGGCCAGACCTCTGACCTGAAGCTTTCAGGTCAGGTTCAGGCTGATTTTTTGTCAATAAAACAGGTCAACCTGAATAAGGAATCCAGGCCGGACGTCAACTTCAAGCTTGTTTTATTCAACTTCTATTTCGACAATCTAGTCAAAAAACATCAGGTTAATCAGGTCAACCTGAACCTGTACCTGATCTCGAGAAATCAGGTTGATCTGATGACACTTTTCAGATTTCAGGTTACATTCAGGTCGGACCCGACGGTTCACCCGGTCCAGGTCGACCTGACCTGTTCCGATCCTTATACAAATGTGTTACGCCATGTTACATTTCGTGAAATAAATTCATCAAATTAGCAATTGGCAGTTTCGAAAAACAAAAATGGGAGAAACAAGCGGTGTGCCCTTTCAAACAGAAACAAGGTAGAAGAAAAATTTGTACAAAAGAAACTTCGAAATTGATAACAGTGAACTATCGAAAGACAGCTTGTAGCAGTAGACTACACGAAGATAAGGAAAAGAAGTACAACGAATTTGGAAAACGAGTAGTGAAGTTTTCTGTGTAGTTGAGGGTGTTCACATTGTATGTGTGTTAACTTATCAATTCGATGTGGTCCGGACTGGCCATACTGGGCAATCGGGCGAGCCCGATGGGCCTTTTGTCTGAATCTGGAACCGTTCCGACAGGGCCCTAGCGGGGCAATTTCCGCTGAAAAATTTTAGAATCCATGCCTCATTTTTAAGTTAAAATTTAATTCTAGGAATGCTAAAAATGTAAATTTATTCGTGTTTTTTCGACATTAGGTGCTTTCGACTCGACCGGACTTAACTCAGTTGTCATATATTTAAGATTTTTTTCCGATTTAAAAAAATATAAGAATTTATCGTTTAGCCGCCGCCAGCCGACTTTTTTGACAGAGTATACGTGTAGACGCCGCCACAATTTTTGAACGGCTCAGCCGATCTAGCCGCCGGCCTCCCACTTTTCTTCGTCAGCTAGTCGCCACCGTCGATTTTTTTTCGGCTCTCCACTCTGCCCGGAATTCTTGTCTAGATATCAAGTGTAGGGTGTTGTTTCAAAGCTTATATTCAGAGAAAAGTGCTTTCAATGGAATAAGTAGTACTATTTAGCCTCGTTGACACATTGGCATACAGAATACAACTCTATCAACACTTAGAAGTTAGAACAGTTAGACATATAGTTGCTTAAGGACAACTCATTAACTTGAATGTCCGGCTTAAACAAAAGAAAATGATTTACGTATAACTCATCTCAAGTTAATGCATTTTAACTCCTTATATGGAAGCAGAGCGGTGAATAAACTAACTTTATCTCACTTTGTCAATAACCATTACATTAACCATCCCACACAGAGATTTATTGGGATGACAAATAAAACGAATTTAAAAGAAAATCCTTTGAAAAGAAAATACTTAAATTTAAAGGAAATCATTCAAAATCTTTGGAAATCCTCAGAAAATCCTCAAGTTTCTTAAGGATTTTCTTTTGGAAATCTTTTTGCACCCAAAATATACGATTATCGGTGAGTCCAAAGCGTTTGCCGCAAGCTTCCGTTAGAAAGCGAATCTTCACCCTACTGCCCTCCCAAACACAACGTTATTAGTTAACCTTTATCTTTTCTTCGAAGACCCCAACTTTGCCCTGCGATCATGAAATAACTGCATCAATTTATTTAAAGTCATCATTGTTTTTTGTACTGATAATCGATGATCACTGATGATCGATGATCAATGGTTCATAACACTTTTTTCTCCATTTTGAAAGCGAAAACCTGTTACTGTTCAAAATTACTTTTATAATCCTCAACATGATTGCAACAGCGAATTCAACGTTCACTTGAACCATCCATGCAATTATATGGGTAGTACCACGATTTAGTTGGATAAAATGTAACGTAGGAGCGCTCATATCACTGTTTCTTGTGTGAGATACAAATCTTCTAGAAATTTGTTGGCCATATGTGATTTAGTGGGAAAAAATGTTAACGCGATAAAAATCGCGGGGTGAATGAGACTTCCCAATGGAACTACCCATATACAAGACAAATTACTTCCAGTTCCAATTAACTGACATAACGTCAACGTGATCGTTTGTGACCGGATTGATGACTGTATAAAACTGAACTGACCGCTCACATCGCACACAATATTACAAAATCAGCTTCTGCTATAGTATGTTCCTTCAAATTGTTATCAGTTTAATATCCATCGCTGGCGTGGGAAGTTCTAGTGATGTGTTGGTATAACAATTTAGCTATTGAAATAGAAATTGAAGCTAAACCCCTCGCTATTCCTTCATAGAAACACGTGTACTTCAATCGAGTTCACGTCATAGCCAATCCCGAATACTGTCCAAAATATATCGCCAAATTGGAGTTCATTACCAGGGATCTCAAATCGTTTACTTTTTTTTGCAATTTAACGAAGCCAGTCGATAAAGTCCACATTCATGTGATTTTGTATTATCGTTATCGGAACGGTTACCAAAAATTTTTAGTTGATACGAATATCGATGTCTGTTCGTACTTTAGCAACATCTTGGGCAATGCGTTGGTGGACCTAGTTCGTAAATACGTGGAACAGTATTCAAACATGATTCGCGGATGCCCGTATGAAGGTGACTTGTCTGTAAATAAGATGCCTCTAACAGGAGCTTTATTTCAATACATTTTCGTACCAGCTGGAGACTATAAATTGGTGGGAAAGAATTTTAAAGAATCTCTAATTTGAACAATAGATGAACCAATTGTTTGTAGGTCCTTAATACCACACTAAATGAAAGAAAAACATCTGGACTTCTGACGATGGTTTACGTTTCCGTTGCAGCGGGTAGAACGTTGGAGGACGACAGAATGGGTTAAAACGCTGTTTCAAGTTCATTCGTTTCTTCTTTTCTTTATTTGTTTCTATTATCTATGGCTGTTTTTCGCATTTCTTTTTCCCCATTTCTTTTACTTTCTTTGCTGTTAAGAGAAAAGTGATAAACATGAGGTTTTTGAACAAAGGATTTTTCATTTCGACTTTTCCGTGAACCCGAATTTAAATCAGTTAAATAGTGTTTAGATCACCGATGGGATCACCCCTGGTTTATAGTTTTGCAGACCTGGTCATGGAAACTCTGGAGGAGACGGTAATCAAGAAGGCTCCGTTCAAATTCAGATATGTAGATGACATTATCACTGCAATACCCGAAGAATAAGTTGGTGAAACGAAAACGTCCAACTCACCATCGATCGGAGTTGAACATAAATCAATGCAAATTTTTATGAGAATAACTAACGTTTTGAATCAAGCAAATTCCGTCGAATTAAGAGTAATATCGCGAAATCTTCGAACAGTCTCGGAACAATGGTCGTCAGAATTCGTCGAGTCATATCTCATTTTTTTCGTTGCACTTTTGTGACGAAAGTGATTTTTCACTTTTGCAAAAAAATGTCTCGTCTTGGAGATAGAGCTCATCGAGTAAGGTCGTGCAAGGAAGTGCTGAAAATCGTTTTTTAGCTATAACTCGAACGAAGTTGATTCGAATCAAAAAATTTTTTGACACGATTTTAGGTCTTGAAACGACAAAAATTTTGACTATATACTTGACTAGGTAGGAGTTGATGGTCGGCCGTTATTAGTCGATATAAGCGAAAAAAATAGGCAATTTTCGGAAGTCTCTGGCCAGTTGCAATAGAAAGATTCAGAGAAAGGTCATATACTGTTGAAAAGCCTACCATATGTACTACTTAAATATGCAAAAACTTCCTTGGAAAAGTTCTATTGCAGCGGACGGCAGCCATTTTAATGAAAGTCTGACAACAAAATTACGAATTTTTATCACTTCTTTATGGCTTTGACCTAGTAAAACTTGACCGATTTTCAAAATCTCTTTTTCCTCCGAAATTTAACCGAAAAATGAGTTCAGGTTTGAAGTCAAAAAAGTGAACGAAAACATGGTTTTTTGGGGGTCGGCGAAACTTTTTCGTACAGACCTCTGCGAAAGAAACATAGAAATTGCTTGAAAGATATGGACCGGCAGAAATTAGCAAAAAAAAAATGGTGAAAATTCGTTAAGTGGTTTGGGCTGCAGGGTCCATGGAAAGGAATTGAGGGGAATATTTTTGCCCATGTTAGCGTGGGTCAAAGTACTCTCCTCACGGCCACAGATCGCTCCTAAGGTCGGCCCTAACCCAAACAAATTTTTTTCGCTATGTTGCAGAGATCTATGAAGGGAACACTTGTCCATGGAAGTATGGGTCAAAGGTCTCTCCTTAGGGTCTATATCGGTCCTAAGGTCGGCCCTAACCCAAAAATTTTTTTTCGCTATGTTGCAGAGACCATTGAAAGGAACACTTTTGTCCACGGAAGTATAAAAGGTTTTTTCGTATTTTCGTATTAGAACGAAAGCTAAAAGTTGAAGGAATTCCTATAAAAATAATGGGAAAATCGTTTACACAATCCCCACAATACCACAATACCCACATAGACGATTTTAAACAGGGGCGTCGACTTGTGCTTGATAGGGAACAACAATAATAATACGGCGCCGTCGTAAATTCAATTTTTCAACAAATTTCTCAAGTGGGGTGTCGTTGGAAAGGCTTTCCAGAAAAAATTCCTTTAAGACATTAATTCCTTCCGACTGTAAAACTTCAAAATTGGCGGTAAAGACGTGAAAAGTGCTCGAACACTAACAGTTGCCAAAAACCCAATTCATCACCATTGTCTCATGTGGGGTGTCGTTGGAAAGGTTACGGACTATGCTTTCCAGGAAAAATAATATCTTGAAGTTTCCAGTTAACGCGTGAAGAGTGAAGCTCAAAACCCACCATGTGACTGAAAAGTAGCAAAAATCAGCAAACTGTAATTGACGCCGAAAATCCAATTCTTTATCAAATGTCTTGTGTGGGGCGTCCGTCGTTGGAAAGGAAATTAGAGTGGCTCTCCATTAAAAATATCATAAAGCCGATTTGATTGATCTTGTGAGAGTTAGTGGCTGAAAACGCTCCAAAAAGACAAAAAAGCATATTTTGCGATTGCGCGATCTCTAAATCCTTTCCGAAAAATTAAAAAAAAATTTTTTTTCTAAGTTTCTCAAATATTAAAAATTTTTCAGTAGGAAATCGAAAAATTTTTTAAAAAAGTCAGCCCTACGGAAGGAAAAAAATCGAAAATGTCGTATAGGTACATGGGGAAGGATCTGATCGTAATCAAGTGAAACCTGTTTTGAACTCTATTGGGGTCCCTTTTTCGAAAACCACAACAAATTTTTGGGTGCCTTTTCAAAACAACTTTTTTCTCTTTCAGCAGCACCGTGTTGACTCTTTTTCTATTTTTCACTTTTTTAGCTGTTCTGCTATTGTTATAACAATGACAAAACAGCTGAAACTGATGATTAGGTTAGAGTGGGTGGACGTATGTCCCGCACCTAAGCCTCCAGTGGGCCTGTTGTGCATACCCACATACTTAATTATCTACATTCTATTGGTACGATTAAAGTAGTTCAAAGTGTCTCTGGGTGGTATACTCCAAGTTAATGATGTTGTGAGGTAAAATGTATGCGCCAATCGGTTCTACTCTCGCTGATATGTAGGCCGGGCATTTGCAGAGGAAATGTTCTGCTGTCTCTATTTCGCAATTTCGCAGGAGGGATTGCTGGTGACGCCTATAGTGTGAAGGTGTCTGTTAAGACAGGGTCCTGTGAGAACTCCTGTCAAGCGCTTGAGGTTACTTCTACTGAGACCTAAGAAAAATCTGGAGACCGATGGTGGTGTTTTGATGTAAGGTTCAGGCCTAAGAATGTTCTTGCTGCACCTGTCTTTGCTAAGTCGTCCGCTATGTCATTGCCTTCAATGTTACTGTGGCACCGGACCCACGTTAAGGTAAGTGAGTTATTTTGAGCCAACGACTGTGCTTTTTCTTTACATTCTTATACTGATGACGAGCAGATTTTGTGGGAACTAATGCTTTCGAGTGCGCTATGACTATCTGAGCAAATAGGATGGTGGAATTTGTGATTGTGCTATCTAGCATCACCTGACAACATTGCTCGTTTCAATCTTGATTCGTTCGAAAACCACGTGTGGTCAGCGTTAGCCGTAGTGACCATTTTGTTTAACCAGTCTTCTCTAGTAGGGAAAGACACTTTAAATAGGTTGTCAAAACAATACGTTGGGGTGATGAAATCGCATGGCATTTCGAAATTTGGATTTTCCTTAACCATGTTGTTCCATAATTTAGCATGGCCGTTTTTTCTAATTAATAGGTTGGACCGCTGCAACCTGACACACCTGGCTCGATGTTCAAGAGAGCTTCCATGGCTGCTGACGGAGTAGTTTTCATTGCTCCAGTAATACTTTTAGACTTAAGGGGGAGTGTATGTTTTCTACGATGGTTTCGTGGATTAGTGTTCTCTTAGTGTTAATTTATTTTAGCTAAAAGGCAAATCCTGTGTAATGCTTCTGAATTTATCGTTTTAATTTTAAATAAAAATCTTAGTCTCTGTCCCAATAAAAGTTCATTCATTGAACCAGTTGCGAAGTCAAAATATTTCAGCAAGTGTCGAATTTGCCTCGTACACTGTAAAAAAAATCTGGTAAGGATTTTCAGCGCATTAGATTATCACTATTTAACGGTAAGATGGTCCGAAAATATAGTGTCAACAAATAAAAAAAGGTCTCTGATAAACATTGTCTGTTTAGTATTGCTGAATTCCGATAAAAATTAGACAAATATTTTATGATATGCCACATACATCTGATTTAATTTTGCTGAGTTTATACAAACTCACGATTATAAAACTTGCACAAAAATGTACGCTACTTGTTAATAGTAGATTATGCAACTGCGGGAAAATTTTATTATCTTAGAGGGCGATGTTTGCATCCCGAGCCGAAGGTTAGAGATGTAGTCCCTCGAGTTTACAACTAAATCATCCCGCAGTTGCATATTTGATTTTATTTACCAAAGAAACAAATCAACGAAACAAAGTTTGACACCAACGATTAATGTATTTTATCACATCGGAGGAAATATTCCATACATTAAGTGTTTCCGTACAAAAGGGATATGCCGTACCTTATTTTATGTATTAGGTGCTGCCTAGGGACTTTCATTTTACTTTATATTATAATTATCCTAGAACAAAATGTTTTACTCTAGAAATTTTTAAAGAAAGCAAAAACCATGCCCCCGACGAATCTCGAACTTCGGACCCTCGAGTTAATATCAAACTATGCTAACCACTCGACCACCGCATCTTCGTAAAACAACGAAATGTTATTTTTGCAACGCTCAATCGATTTTCAACTGTTTTCGATGTTGTTCACGATGCGGTAACGCGATCAAAATCGAAACAGTTTCCAATTATTTTAAGAGTGTGAGGGGAAGTGAAAAAATTTACACCTTGTAACGATATGACTTTTAAAATTTGATACATGTGCTGAAATGTACCCCTCCGTTGCTATGATACGACGTTACAATGTCGTATGTTTGCATTGCAATCTGATCAAAAATTGTTTGTATACTGTACGATATAATGGTTTCTGTGGAGTGAATTTTTTAAGTTTGGTTGTTATTTTCTTCTCAATTGATTTGTTTGTTGCAAAAAGCAGTGTGTCCACCTCGTTGCGATACTTGATTTTTTCAGCATACGTCCTTTGGCTCGTATGGACAATATTAGGACTGATGCTGAAAAAATCAACGTATCGCAACATGGTCGACAAACTACTATTGTATCGTTACAGCTAACGTGATTGAATTTAAAATGTACATACATAAAGCGTACGACACGGTATGCCTGTGTTTCGAATTAAATCAGAATAAATACAAACGTTAAACGGGCAAAATGCCCTAAATAAAGTATTTCATTCTCGTAGAATCGCTAGCACATAAATGTTGGGGAGAATATCCCTCCAGTGAATTAGAAAGGTGACCAACGGAAGGTCACATAAAATTCGAATTAATCCTGCAGCTGGTAGTTGTAGGCTCTGGATTCAACAGCGTCACCCACTCCCCTTGATATCAGTTCTTTTGTAATTAGACGAACAAAGACTTACGTTACACCCCCACTGTAAGTGTTTTTTGCGGGTTTCGGTACTTTTGTAAGTTTATCTCTCTACAAATATTCAAAACCTGCAAAAAATTTTAAAAGTTGAAAATTGCTAGAGAAAGGCACCTTCATCACAAAACACTAGGAAGCCTTATTGGTATTCGCTAAAATTTAATTCTTTACATCATTGCCTTTAGAAGCAACTTTCTAACACTTATAGTTCTAGAGAATTGGGTCATCCCTCCGAATTCTGCCACTTCTAGCATATCCCAAGGATTGGGCCATATTTTATCAAAACCCTGGGACCAGCTCAACGGAAAATTTTTTGTATGGAAAATTGAAAACTTCAAAAATTCGTATCTCCCTGATCGAATGAACCGTAAAATCGGCTCAACAATTTCTTGTTTCAAAAAATTTTGCCTGTGGCGTATCTTGTTTTAGGGCTCGGACGCTAGCGGGAGGAGGAGATGACGAATTACCAAATACTCGGGCTTGAAAGAAATTACAAAAATCATTCTGGAACTGAACATACCAGTGCACTTCCCGCAATCCGGCTTCACACGGAAAAATCCTCATTTAGTCCCGGGAGGGAAATCAATAATTGGCTGTATATGCTCCTTTAGTATACGAAAAAATTTCTTTTAATTTTTTTAACGTGTGAGACTAGCGTCGCGCCCGTTACTACCGTGGGCCCATAATAAATTTCAGTTTTTAGTTTATTTTACAGTTAGATCAGTAAATAAAGGAAAAATTAATAAAGTTGAAATTGGATTTAGAGATGGGTAGAGACTGTTTGGTGCACTTAGCGTATAGCTAAGCATCTGATGGTTTGGACTATTTAGAAAAACAAACGAATATTACGAACGGAGTTATTACATTCTTTAATAGCCACATCGTAACTGCCAATTAGAAACTATATTTCATCCCATTCTGTCGTCTTCCACAGTTCTTCCCGCTGCAACGGAAAAGTAGCCTGTAATCTTAAAAACAAATATTTCCTTTTCGCCCGTTGTGCCATTAATAACCTAAAATCATGTGTTTCATCTGTTGTTCAAATTACGGAGTCTTTGAAATTCTTTCTTACCAATTTATACTCTCCAGCTGGCAGGAAAATGTATTGAAATAAAGCTCCTGTTAGAGGCATTTTATTTAAGGACACTTCACCTTCATACGGACATGTATGAAACATATTCGTTGAATAATTCTCTAACTCTCCTTTAACCAGGTCCACCAAGGCACTGCCTGTCGTTTTGTTGAAGTATGCGCAGACATCAATAACCGTATCGATAAGAAATTTTTGGTAGCCGTTACGATAGCGATAATTCAATATCACGTGAAGAAATGGTTCATCGACTGTCTTCGTTAAATTACAGGAGAAAGAGTATGATTTAACGTCTCTTGTAATGAACTCCAACTTGCTGGTTTGTTTCGGACAATATTCAGGATTAGTTTTCAATAAAATTCGGTTGATGTACACGTGTTTCTATGAAGGAATCGCGAATAGTTTAGCTTCAACTCTTATTTCCTTTGCTAAATTGTTATACCAACACATCACTAGAACTTCCCAGGCCAGCGATGGTTATCAAAATTAAAACAATTTTAACGAACATAATACAGAAGCGCACCTATAAGATAAATTAATGCTGTTTACGGTGCGTGCGGTCGCTTTTATGCAATCGTTAATCCGGTCCATTAATACGTAATCGGCGATCTCGTCGACGATCAAATTATGTTACAACGATTTAGAAGTATAATTTCTCTTGGTTATTTCTGCATGGATAATCCAATTGAGTGGAATTAGGCTGTTTGCAAGAAATGTACAAAGTATTTAAAAATTGTGGCTAATTTGTTTGTTGTTACTGATTTGATGTTGAAATTTGACTCTTCCGGCAAAACATCGTGACGAATCAATTAATATGCGTATCACAACAAAAACTCTTTTTGAAAAGGAAAGGTGACGTAAGTCCTTGTCTCCTCTTTCAAAACTACTAATATCAATTAGGGCCCATTCACAAATGACGTCACGCTTGCTATAAAAAATTAGTATCCATAAAAAGGTCATAACTCATGCTGTACAGCAAATTTTGTTTATAGGACCCATTCATTCATTGTTGCAAAACAAAATTTTAAAAGTTTCACATTCGATTAATTGTTGGGGCACCAACGTAATAATTTTCCTACGCTTTCAGATTTTGTACGCAAAAATTCCGCTACCCAATATGTCGTTCCAACTTATCAAATATTTTTTTCTTTAGATTTTGCAGGGAAAATTCGACTCAAGACTTCGAATTACCACTGGTGAATCTTTTGAAATGCCGCAGAATTGACACAATTTTTTAAGAAGGAACTATGTGCCATGTAGTTTCACTCTGGTGCACTTATAAAAAACGGGGTGTACTGCTTGTATGTTATAAAAGGCGCTTGGGGGGGGGGGTCAAAAAGTTCCTTAGCCTACGAAAAAAATTTCTCGTAAATTTTTAGCGCGTTAGACTTGCGTCACAGGCGCATTGCTACCACGCTTCAATAATTATTTCTGTAAACAAGATTTCATTTATGGCGTAGTTATCGTTAGTTGGTGTTGGTGAAATAATGACTAGCTCATGCCGTAGGTTCTTTTTTTCTGTAAGTGGTTTGTGGAGCAATTAAAAGTAGAATTTTTTATTGCTAGAAATGCCATATTACTTCATAGTCTTAACTTTATTTGCTTCCCCGCGCATTCGGTCATTTTACCAACCATAAACAATAAATATGACAATTAACACAGTGAGAGTGCAACTCAAAAAATTGCACTAGAAATTGTCTAAAAGGCCGAACACTAAGGAAAATATCTACAAGTGACGTAGGAATTGTGTATATGATATACGCCGCCGACGTATTTTATTCATCGTGCACGTATTACGCCGTGCATGTATAATGTGAGCTCATAGCACGTTCATTACGAATGGCATCCTACACAATACTTAAATAAGGTTGATAATACATTCATCGCGTTCATAATACGTCTCGGTGGCGTATATTATACACACAATTCCTACGTCGCTTGTAAGTATTTTCCTCAGTGAAGTAGCAGTGAAGAAGTATTGGTTTTAGGCCTTATACTTGCATTCTGAGAAAAATTCCACCAAACATAGCACGTTCGTAATTCGCGGAGGTATAAGTGAAAAAGTGATTACAAACGTAAAAGCTCTGGTCTAAGAATATTTAAGTTTACTCCGTACAGCGCTCAACAATCGATTCATTCACAGTTCGACGTATCTACTGATTTGATAAAGTGAATATCTTTGAAGTTGAAATAAGTGAAGTTTGTGTTTGTGATGAAGCGAACTAGTATGGAGTACTGCCCCGAAGTGAAAAGAATTTTGAGACCAATTTTCAAAAAATTGGAAATACTCCAGTAACAACTTCCTCCCACAGCACTTAATATCACTAAAAGAGCCTGTAAACAGACTACACAAGTCAGACATTGAGGCAATAAGGTGCCAAGAAGGTCGAATTTTTTTCTACAGAGGTAGGAGCAAAAGGATGACTGAATAAATAATGATGAGGTCGAAAAAGTGGTCAGTCAAACTTTTTCATTTATATCTCTGCGAAATTAGCACGGAAATCATTCTTCAAGATTTGAATGAAAGATATAGACCTCCAAAAATCAAGAAAAAAAAATTCTGAAAATTGGCTGAGTGATCCGGGCTGTAGGATCCTTAGTGTAGGCCTAACTCACGCTACATAACACATGCATATTCCTCTAACGATAAGGTCTTCTCCGTGCATTGTTGTATAGAAAAAAGTATGGGTCTGAGGCCTCTGCTTAGCGTCTTAGAGACCGACTTCAGCCCAAAAAATTTCTTTTGCTATGTTGTGGAGTAAATTGAGGGAAACCTTTTTGTCTACATGAAGTGCGATTTTCTTTTAATTTTTTGACAATTTTTTTTGGGAATCGACCTAATTTCATAAGACAATATTTTTTTAGAATTAGTTCGAGCCTTTTTGCAACATCTGCTCTATTTACCATATGTATGATGCGTGCGGGCCTCTTGCATATGTTTACAGTGCATATTCACACATTTCTAACTTATTTTTGTTATATTAACCGTAATAGTGTATTATATCACTTGGACCGAAAAGACTTGTTTTTGACCCAGGTGTTGAAAACGTCCAAGAGCGCAGCCGTGCGAAACATATCACTATAGATTCCGAAACGTTCAGCTTTATTTTGACACCAGGCTGCCTTCTTTGTGCCATCAAACCATGACAAAGTACGCAGCCTGGTGTCAAATTAACGATTATTTTCCCATAAAGTTCTCCCTACTGGCTCTAACATTTCCTAACATCACTTTTTGACACCCGCATGCCCGGCCGAAATAACAGTATTCCACTTGTTGCAACTTTCTAAAGGCTGCCTACTGCAGATTCAAGATACAATATTTTCATGCACTAGAGGAAGAATCATTCCAGTGCATGAAATAACTATAATTGCTGGATGCTTCGGAGATTTTCAGAAAAACTATAACAGCCCGGGTAAAAAAAATGACAATGAGGACCTCAAAAGTACGATTTTGTTTGTATGACGCTAAGTTACTCATTTCGCACCTTCGAGACCGTCGGAGACCTATTAATTCATCCGAATTCATCGGAGACCAGTGAGAGGCTAATTAAAAACGGAAGTTTTGAGACGTCTGAGACTACCTGAAAGGCTCATTACAAACAGTAGTATTGAGCCGTCTGAGACCACATGAGGGGCTCATTTATTCTCCACTCTGAATTTCTCGAGACGTTGTGAGACCTCCTGAGGGTCTCAAAACCTTTTTTAAGGATTCTTTATGTAAATGAATTCTTGAGACCTAGTGACACCTCCTGAGAGTCTCAAGACCTTTTTTAAAGATTCTTCAATTAAATCATTTCTCGAGACCTACTGAGGGCCTCAAAATAAAAAAAATTCAACTGGATTTCTTTACAATGTGAAATATTCTTGAATGTTCTGTGAGACCAGTTGAGTTCGTCATAGAGTCTCAGATTGTCTTTTCTTTATTAGTTGTTGTATGTTCGAATGTTTCTTCAATTGATCAATTTCCATTACAATTTTTTTTTCATATCCCAAGACACTTTTACTTTATCATTGTGGTTGCACTTTTCTATTTTATTTGCTGTGCAGAGATGGTGCCACTCAGCATTTTCCTTATAGTTTGCTATAGAGCACTTCGCGACGGCGAAGTCTGTCATCAACTTCTAGGACCAACTTTAGTTTTTGTTTGTAAATTCAACGTGACAAACACGAAATTTTACGGCGGTCCTAGAAGTTTGACAGCGGCGAATTTTCGCGAAGTGCTCTATACCCAGTTTTACTGTTTGCGCTGTTTGCTGAAATCATATGAAAGATATTTTTTTTCCATTTTTTGTATTTACTTTTTCTGATTTTTTGATGTACAATTACCCATCTAAGTACCCATCCTACCCATGTACCCATCCTACCTATGTACCCATCTTAGTATTAACCGCGCCGAATGATGCTTAACTTCCGTATCGGACGCTTACGCTTGCTGCTGTAGAGCACTTCGCGAAACTTCGCCGCTGTCAAACTTCTAGCACCGCCGTAAAATTTCGTGTTTGTCATGTTGGATTTACAAACAAAAACTGAAGTTGATTGCAGGTGGTCCTAGAAGTTGATGACAGACTTCGCCGTCGCGAAGTGCTCTTTATCTGAGTTATTATTTTGAACCGTTGATACATCTCATCTTGAGACGAAATGAGAGCCTCAATCGTTATAAAAGTGAAAAAAAAAATTTTTTTGGCAATTGGAATTCTTTTCAATAGGAAATAATTTGTAGTGTTCTGTGAGACCAGTTAGGAACTATTTTCTATCATCGCGTAATCGAATTGAATAAAAAATTTAAAAAAATGTTTTTGAAACTCTCAGTTGGTCTCAATTGACCTCATAAAAATTGTTTGATTCTACCATAAAAAATTGTTGAAAATGAGCCCATCAGCCGATCTCAATTAGTCTCAACGTTCATCCTTGATATCTACCAGTTAGTAAAAAATCTTTGAGACTTTTTCGCAGAGAAAAAAATTTTCGAGATCAAAATGAACCCTTGAGGGGCTAAATCTTTGGTCTGATGATTTCACCTGGGAAAGTAAGAAAGAAACAAGAAAAAAATCAAATTCATATACGTTTGAAAATTCGAAGTGTAACTAATATGACTAAACAGACAAATTGGTGAAGCACTGGACTGATAGGCGGCAGTTCGTGAATTCAAATCTCGTTTGGGGCAGTAAAATTTGTATTTCAAAATAATTTCAGTAAAACATTTAAACAAGTTGAAATGATGTTAAAAACATGACAATTCTGGGCCGAAAAAGGTGGGAAGAAAAAAATGAGCAGAAAAAAACGCATGTTCTCTATCTGGAGAGGAAATGTGACGTTTTCGGTCCGCTTGAATATAAAAAACCTTTTACGAGGGGTACCCTGAAAGTTTCGGGAATCGGCTATTTCTGACACGTAAAAGCATTTGATATGAATTTTGTTGGAAAATTTCATCATTTCTAAGTATATTGCACACTTAACATCATGAAGAAATTATTCGTTGTAAGTGGATGAATTTATCCAAAAAAATGCGTCGGCCATTTTTGAAAATGGAAAAAAAAATTTTGAACTTCTGCTAGTTTTCGATTTTTTTTCTGAAGTTTAATTTTTATAGAAGTATTTTATGTATGTACGTGGAAAGTATGATCAATCTAGATATTTTTAAGTTATACACGCGAACTTTAAATTTTGACATATCTTGGTAATGAGTCAGCTCAAAAATATCGACCTCTGACGGATCAAACGTTCCTAAGACCTATCTGAAAATATATTTTTATCAATAAATCATTGTTGGCGTTACGTTGGACTACCAACTACCCGAATAGTTCAAATTTTGTAAAATAATTGTCAATTCACAGATGAAATCATTGATCTCTGAGTGTGTGTCCTTGTAAAATTTCATGTGAATCTAATTCCTTCGATTTCTCCCGATATAGGTAATGAATTGAGTTAGGATTCTTTGTGGACATATATTTGTGTTTACGAAATGGAGCACATCCTTTGTCGCATCATTAATAACATCCAAATAGTAGTAAACTTTGGTAGAACGGCTAAAAACGTGATATTGCTGACTAACGCTAAAACGGTACACCCTAATACTTGGGTATCCTTTTTATTCGATCTAACCGATCAATCTATCTTCAAAATGTTGAAACTTTCCAATAAAATTCATGCCAAATGCTTTTACGCGTCAGAAATAGCCGATTCCCGAAACTTTCAGGGTGCCCCTCGTAGAGTAGCTTTGATATTTGATGGAAAAAATTGTTTGAAACACATAAAGTCTGTAATTTTTCTGTAAATTAACCTAGGGCATGAAAATATTTCGGTAGTTTTCATTATATTTCGATAAAATGAGTGACTTTAAGATAAACTTTATTCTACGACACATCTTGAAAATGTATAATTTATTTCTAATTCAATTTCAGCTTTATGCATTCAAATAATTCGCGCGAATATTCACTTATAGCATGACCATTGGTACCAACCAAATTCGATAAATTCCATACATTTCTCCAGACAATAAACTGACAAGGTGCGATCATGTGCGATTACACTGTTACAGCAAATCCTTAAACCACAACTTTTCTTTTATAAAATTAAATCAAATAGCCAAAATAATTTTTTGAACTCAAATTATGGATAAATAAGCCATCTCCCATCATTTAATGAATAAAAAATATTTTCTTGCTCTTGCTTAATTGCTGTTAATGTCATTTACATTGATTTATGTTCAACTCCGATGGTGAGTTGGACATTTTCGTTTCACCAACAGTGTATTGCAGTGATAATGTCATCTACATTATCTATTTAACTGATTTAAATTCGAGTTCACGGAAAAGTCGAAATGAAAGATACTTCGTTCAAAAACCTCATCTTTATCACTTTTCTCTTAACAGCAAATAAAGTAAAAGAAACGAGGAAAAAGAAAGGAAAAAAACAGACGTAGATGATAGAAACAAATAAAGAAAAGAAGAAACGAATGAACTTGAAACAGCGCTCTAACCCATTCTGTCGTCCTCCAACGTTCTACCCGCTGCAACGGAAATGTAAACCGTCGTCAGAAGTCCAGCTGTTTTTCTTTCATTTAGTGTGGTATTAAGGACCTACAAACAATTGGTTCATCTATTGTTCAAATTAGAGATTCTTTAAAATTCTTTCCCACCAATTTATAGTCTCCAGCTGGTACGAAAATGTATTGAAATAAAGCTCCTGTTAGAGGCATCTTATTTACAGACAAGTCACCTTCATACGGGCATCCGTGAATCATGTTTGAATACTGTTCCGCATATTTACGAACTAGGTCCGCCAACGCACTGCCCAAGGTGTTGCTGAAGTACGAACAGATATCAATATTCGTATCAACTAAAAACTTTTGGTAACCGTTCCGATAACGATAATACAAAATCACATGAGTGTGGACTTTATCGGCTGGCTTCGTTAAATTGCAAAAAAAAAGTGTACGATTTGAGATCCCTGGTAATGAACTCCAATTTGGCGATGTATTTTGGACAGTATTCGGGATTGGCTATGACGTGAACTCGATTGAAGTACACGTGTTTCTATGAAGGAATAGCGAGGGGTTTAGCTTTTCAATTTTTATTTCCATAGCTAAATTGTTATACCAACACATCACTAGAACTTCCCACGCCAGCGATGGATATTAAACTGATAACAATTTGAAGGAACATACTATAGCAGAAGCTGATTTTGTAATATTGTGTGCGATGTGAGCGGTCAGTTCAGTTTTATACAATCCGGTCACAAACGATCACATTGATGTTATATCAGTTAATTGGAACTGGAAGTAATTTGTCTTGTATATGGGTAATTCCATTGGGAAATCTCATTCACCCCGCGATTTTTATCGCGTTAACACTTTTTCCCACTAAATCGCATATGGCCAACAAATTTCTAGAAGATTTGTATCTCACACAAGAAACAGTGACATGAGCGTTCCAACGTTACATTTTATCCAACTAAACCGTGGAATCCTGGCCGCAACAAAGATCTTACATTCCATGTTCCTAGTTATGAATCATTGTCCTTTCTCCGTTGCTTGAGTCGTTGCCGTTTATCCTGTCTGATCCGAGGCTGTGTTGTTGAGTTCAAAGCCGGTATCCATTTTTCCGGTGTTTGGAGGTTAACCAAACGCCCAACCTACTTCAGTTTCCCCGATGACCCGTAGGCAAGTCATCAGGTAGCACTCTTAAGTTTAGCACAAAACTCCGAAGAGAATTGAGGTCCCGGGGACTACGACGTGGACGTAAAAAGAGCACTTGATAGTTAGACAGTTGCACGCCTGGCACATGACACGGACTACCACACTCCGCTCATATGCAATCAGGCGCTTATCAGGCGCCTATCTAACTACCCAAACCCCCAACCCAACTACATTCGTCCGAGGACATTTTATCGAAATTTGACTGACAGGGCGTCGGTGTCCGACCCACATACATCGATCGACAACCCTGTATGCATTTGAATGCCCTTGTCATGCCCTACAAAAAAAGCACTTTCTTTTTGCCTTCTACTTAAATGAGACAAGGTCGTCCAAACTGTGAACATTTACTGAAAAAGCCATGGTCGGGAATATGATATTTTCATTCCTGCTGTTTTCCGTCCTATTTGAAAACAGAAAAGCAGTTTTCTGAACTCTCGCAATGAAAAATATTGTACGAAACTCGGAAATATCCCCTGGGGTAAAAGGACCGATATTATTGCACACAAAGTGTGTCTTGCATGTCTGCCCTACAACACATAAAAAACTTACAAACCGGTTCTAACAAAAGAATCCTTTTGTTAAAACCGGTTTGTAAGTTATTTATGCGTTGTAGGGCAGATGTATTGTGTGTTGAGATTTGTGTGCTCAAACTGCACACCTCTTACTCACATGACACAAACCTGTGCAACATTGTGTGTGCCGAAAATCACCGCACACAGGCTGCGTATATTATGTGCAATTTCTGTGCTTCACAAAATTTTACACAAATATCAATCTTCTTACTATGAGAGTATATACATGTTTTTGACTAGTGTGATTGCAGCCCTTGGATTCGCCGCGGGCTGCAAATCTCACACTCGTCAAAAGGATTAAAGCATTATATTTTTCCTAGTTATGTAAATAACTATTCTTGAAAGTTAGGTCAACGTTTTTTGAACCAATTCGTGCGCTAAATTGTAGCCACGTATCCCAGGAGTAATTATCGTCCAAATACACTCACTCCTCATGTATCTGTTTATCCGAAGAAGTCGAACCATGGTATCAAGTACTGAAAACTCACAAAAACGAGGTGCACAGTGATCAGGCGACCATCTTAAACCCAGGTCTCAAAAAATAAAATACTTTTTAAAAAACGCTACATCTACACTAAGGTCCTTCATTTATCTATCACGACAGTTATTCATTGAGATTAGGTAATTTTTCTGAAACTATTTTCCCTCTACAGTGCGAAGGGATTGAGCACTTGCATGAGCAATTTTTGTTTTGAGAAAAATGCGGATTATTATTCTTTCGTCATGATGTTTGGCAATAACAACAGATGAATTAGCCATAATTTTTCGATGCGTAGGACAATCCCTGCAAACCACTGAATATTCCATTCAATTGGATCATCCATGCAAGAAATCACCAAGATAATTACTTTTTAATCGTTGTAACATAATTTAATCGTTCGATTCCATGTTAATGGACCGGATTGACGATAGCATAAAAGCGACCGCACGCACCGTAAACAACATTAAACTCACCGCTGATCTTCCGCAATATGTTCTGTAAATGTTTTTTCATTTTAATTACAATCTGCGACTTGACGAATTCTAGTGATGTGTTGGTACAATTTTTAGAAAGGGAACTGAAGGTTAAAGTTAAAATATTTCCTATTCTTCTGCAGAAACACATATACTTCAACCGAATGCACTCCAAAGCGAATCCCGATTACTGTCCAAAACATGTCAGCAAGTTGGAATTCATTACAAGAGATCTTAAATCGTACACTTGGATCTGTAATTTAACGCAGACGGTCGATGAAGTCTTTTTTCATGTGATTTTGTATTATCGTTTTCGTAACGGCTACCAAAAGTTTTTAATTGATGTAAATGCTTCACCAACACGTTAGGCAGTGCCTTGGTGGACTTGGTTAAGGGAGAGATAGAAAGTTATTCAACAAATATGATTCATCCATGTCCGTTTAATGGTACATTATCGTTAATTAAAATGCCTCTAACAGGAGCTTTATTTCAATACATTTTCGTGTCAGCTGGAGACTATAAATTGGTAAGAAAGAATGAAAGAAATTCCGAAATTCCGAATTATTTTAAGATCATTAATGCGACCATGGGCGAAAAAAAAATTTTTGCTTTTATGTTGACGGCCTACATTTCCGTTGCAGCAGGTAGAACTTTGGAGGATGACAGGATGGGTTGAAATTTTCAGTACAATCATTCAGAAGTGGCATGAGGGACCTTAACCTTTATCGACGAAAATTAGAACTTTTCCACTATAATCATTCGTTTTATTAAGCAACCTCTACCTTTGAAGTCCTGCTTGAACACAGTGAATAGAGGACAAAATCGCGGGAAGCATTCTGTCTACATCACATCATATATTTTATTATAGAGGCGTTAACAATGTATACATATTGTTTTTAAGGATATCTTATATATTACTCGGGCTTTGCTTGATCGTCGAACAATTAAACTGAAACGTGGAAATTTTACTTTAATTTTCGATCACATAGACAAGTAACATAAGGTCACAGGTTGAGAATTTTTATTTTGAATTATTTTGTCATTGTAATGACGCTCTGATTGAACTGAACTAGAACAGTTGTGTTCTTGAACGTCTTGAACATATTAGAAGCATCAACATTTCGGCATCCAGTGCCAATCATCAGTCAAGTCATGCACCTTGATATGCTGATGTATGCCCTACAACGCATAAATAACTTACAAACCGGTTTTAACAAAAGGATTCTTTTGTTAGAACCGGTTTGTAGGTTTTTTATGTGTTGTAGGGCAGATATGGGGTGAAGTACCGACTATTTGATGTTCCATATTAACAATCTATGGTGAAACTAGGACTAATGAATTATATCTGAGAATGGAAGTATAACTACATCTATCGTCAAAACTCCAAAGTTAATCCTAACTCAAGCACTGAAACTCTTACTGTGTCATAGCCGTTTAGTAACAAAATAGTGGTTCCGCCACTAATCGGCTATGACACAGTAAGAGTTTCAGTGCATGAGTTAGGATTAACTTTGGAGTTTTGGCGATATACGTAGTTATCCTTTCATTCTCAGATATAATTCACTAGTTCTAGTTTCACCGTAGATTGTTCATATGGAACATCAAATAGTCGGTACCCCATATCAGCATATCAAGGTGCATGACTTGACTGATGATTGGCACTGGATGCCGAAATGTTGATGCTTCTAATATGTTCAAGAACACAACTGTTCTAGTTGAGTTCAAACTGAGCGTCATTACAATGACAAAATAATTCAAAATAAAAATTCTCAGCCTGTGACCTTCTGTTACTTGTCTATGTGATCGAAAATTAAAGTAAAATTTCCACGTTTCAGTTTAATGGATACATATTTCATTTTCGTTCCACCTTATGGCGAGCATGTCCCTTGACTATAACATTCCATTCTGTCGTAAAGAGATGTCCCACAGAACTAAAAGCCCTCAAAGATAAGATAAGATAAGATAAGATAATTATTTATCTAGCCTTGCTATTTTTAAACACTTAATACATAGCTTCAAATCACAAATTACAACTTTTAAATTCTCAAAATCTTCTCCCTTAAACACTGTCTTAGTTTTCGCTTAAACACTCTCTCATTTTTTTCACCCGTAATGTCTCTTGGCAAAGAATTAAATAACATTAGCCCTTTATAAAATAATGAATTTCTTTGACTAGCATCACTTTGGTTTTTTAAAAGAAATCCTCCCTCGAACGTGTGATATGGTGGTGAATGTCGCTGTTGAACGTGACCATGTCGCATATGTACTTTGGTAATAAACCGTTCCTCAGCTTGTGTATGAACGTTGAACGTCAATGTAACCGCGCATACCCTCTGCTTCACACTCAACCAATCCAATGCCTCTAACATGAATGTAATCGGCGTTAGCTTTTTGCATTTCAAAACTGCTCGCATGACACGATTCTGCAACTTTTGTAGTCTATCAAACGAAGTTTCGTCCATCAAAAATAGCAATGACGCACAGTAATCGAAGTGTGGTACGAGGTATTCCACACGAATTAGGCGAATAGGTTGTGTCGTGCATCACTTTTTCATCAGGCAATAAAACTATATTCGAGTAAGGAAACACTGATGGCGACACCGACACGCGGCTACATGTCAAAATTAGATTCAAAACATTCAAAATAAACAAATAGGTTATGACTGTTTTCTTGCTTAGAACAATGCCGAAAAATGGTTGTGTTTGTAAACAACACATTTAGGTGTCCGGAATTCAAAAATTTCTCGAGATGAGGCGGTAAAAAAAGTGGATAGTTTATTCGTAGGGAATATTTTTGTGAATTTATAAATGACAAAAAACGGTTAATACAAGGTAGTTACTTATTAGAATGATGTTAAAATAAATTGAAATTGATAGTGCCCCGTACCGTGGCAGATTCACCATCATCTAGTGTTTAATTGAAAGCTTGCAATAAAAACATACTGTCGGACACTGGTCAACTCCAAATATAAATGAAACAGAGGTTTTCTTGATAAATACTGACGAGTTGACGTCGATTACATTGTCATAACACTTTCGGAAATGTGAAACTGAATCGAAAGCATTGGATGTAAATACTTTACCGGAAAAGTTCTATGATTTCGTTCCCGATGGTTTGGCACCAAAAAGCTTTAATTTCTGTTTTAAAGTCTTGACAGTTTCTTTATTTTCCTTTTTTTTGGGGACATTGTGGACAAACCAAAATAAACGAAAAAGAAAACTAATTGTTTATAACTTAAATTGTAATTTGAAATGCAACTGTCATAATCTGTTGCGGTCATTGCATGAACTAAAAACTCAATCTATTAGGAAAACAAAAATTAGGAAAAAAAATCAAGAAACCGAAAATTAGGAAAAACAATTATTAGCCAAAAATAAGGAAAAACAAAAATCAGGAAAAACTAAAATTAGGAAAAACAAAAATTAGGAATGAATTAAATTACGAAAAACCAAAATTAGGGATCAGGCAAAGGGAGAACATAATTTTTAAGAGAATGCGCCGCAGGCCGTGATAAATCCTTGAAAATAAAAAATCGGGGCCGAGGGGCAGAGCCCCTAGCGGGGTTTGAGGCAGAACCCCATGCACGGAAGGCAGCCCGCAGGGCGTTATTAGCTCGTCGCAGGCGGGGGGGTTTAGGGGGCAGAGCCCCCTACATACCAAAATTCAGATTGCGACCTCCTTAGGAATTGAAAACTTTGATGTTTTTCCTTATTTATTTCCTTGCTGATTTTCGTTATTCCTAATTTTGGTTTTTCCTAAATTTGGTTTTTCCTGATTTTTGTTTTTCCTTATTTTAGGTCACTGATTTTCGTTTCCTGATTTTCATTTCCTGATTTTTGGTTCCTGATTTCTTGATTCCTGATGTTTGCTTTCCTAATTCAGGTGGACATTCACAATTGTAGACTTGTAAATACAGATTTTGGCTCCAATCGTTAAATCTCTCGCTATCCTCGCTAGCACTCCGACTTTTTTCGCCACTTTGTCACAAACAAAATCAAAGTTTTCTTTGAATTTTAGTTTGTGGTCTATTATCACTCCCAGGTACTTGTATGGTCTACCATTTCAATTGCTTCACCGTCCATTAATATCGAATTGGGTTGGTAGGTTTTTGCAATTAATATTTTGGCAATACATTTAATATTTTGACAATAAATTTAATGTTTTTACAGTAAGTTTAATATTCTGGCAGTAAATTGTTGTTATCATTTAATTAATTGTATTATAGGATGTATAGGATGTATGTAGTGTCAATAAAAATAATTAATTTAGCAGTAAAATTAATCGTCACAACAACGAACGTGGCTATGGACTTACCTAACATTTTTTAAAGCGCAACATAGTTCGCATTCGTAGTATTTCATAAAAGCGATCATCAGTCGTTTATTCGAAGAAACACACAATCGTATGATACAATCAATTAAATGATAACAATAATTTACTGCCAAAATATTAAATTTATTGCCAAAACATAACCAAAGACCCGTACGTATCAGAATAGATGTGACAAACAGAATAGATGTGGCAAATAGAACAAATCTTGCAAAAAGACTCGAACGCATCTTAATATAGTAATAAGCAAACAATCCAACGTTTTATGTTCTTTTATAACTATATCCAGTGATTGGGCCATTTTCCCCTAAAGCCCTGAAACACGTGTTCTCTAAAATTTTGTTTTCTACAACTTTGCCTTTGGAAGCAACCTTCTACCTCTTACAGTTCTAGAGATATGGATTATCCCTCCCAATTCTAGAAGTGGTCATATGCCAGGATTGAGGCATTTTTATTCAAAACTCTAAAACATGTATGTGGGGACGGGTATTGAGTAATAGGTATCGTCCACGCGACTACCTCATATTGTTAAACCCAAACTAATTCAATTAGTCTGTAACGCACCGCTGAATCATCAACGTCGAAGAAATTAAATCATTTTTTATATTGAATAGAATCCAAATTGGTTTCATTTAATCCTCTTGGATCCTACATGTTTACCCTAAAATCTCATTCTCTACAACTTTGCTTTGGACAGTGAATCTTCATATTGCATAGTTAAGGAATTAAACACGAAAAAATGTTTTCGTATATGGCCAAGAAACTGTTTCTTCGATTACATTGGTCGCGGAGCCCCGACCCCGGACCCGATTCCCACAAAATTTTTTTCCCAATTTCCTGACATCAAATCCTTTCATTTGACACCAACATGAGCAATTTCCGTGCTATACTTGCGGAGATATTTGCGAAAAAGCTTCACCGACGCTCGAAAAACCATGTTTTTGGTCACTTCCTCCACCATATCTCCGGAACCACTTGATCGATATCGCTCATCTTCTAACTTGAATCATGGGAGGCGAGTACCTTTCAGGGAAAAAAAAAGTTTAGGCTGATCGGTTGAGCCCTTTGGAAAAAAAAGTGGAGACGGACGGACAGACATTTTAAATCGTTGATTCGTCATATTTAGACGATAATAAATGCATCCTCCCAACTGCCACCTCGATCTACCCTATGTTACATTAAAATTGTTTGTAGTAAAGGTACAGGACCTTCGTACTTCGTACGGGTCCAATCAGTTAAAAATTTCGAAGTTACGATCGAAAAAGTCGTCAATAACGTGGTTTTTTGAAGGTTGGCGAAACTTTTTGACTATCTGCGAAATTAGAACAGAAATCACTCTTAAAGGTTTTGAATGAAAGATCTGGACTACCAGAAATCACAAAGCAAATAAGATAAAATTGGTTGAGTGAATCGGGCTGTAGGGTTCTTAGTGTAGGCCCAATTCACGCTACTATACAACACTGATATTTGGTGTTTTTACTTGCATGTTCCTCTAATGATTAGCTTTTTTGTGCATTGTTGTAGAGAAAAAAGAGCCAAACTTTTTTGTCCATGAAAGTATGGGTCCGATGCCTCTACTTAGGGCCTTAGGTTGGCCTTTAGGACGGCCCCAGCCCAAAAAATTGTTTTTGCTATGTTGTGGAGTGAAATGAGTGCAACTTTTTCGTCCATTGAGTTTCCGAGGGGCTCTGGGTCGAATCTGATGTTGGCCTACCTCAGAAAAATTTTTGTTTTTTTTAATTACAGATTTTTTTGACATTTTTTTTGCAGTTGTTTCGTGCGGGTTTTTGCACTATTTCATATACTTAAGATTTAAGATAATGATGCGTTCGTGCCTTTTTGCAATATTTATTCTTTCGTAAGGCGACAAACAAAGACTTGCGACACACCGCCGTTTAAATTGCACTCATTTAGATCGCCCATGCAAAAAATCGCAAAAAATTACTTCTAAATCGTTGTAGCAGAATATGAACGTCCGATTTCATTTTAATTGTTCGCATTAACGTTAGCATAAAAGCGACTCCACACACTCTAAAAAGCATTTAACTCATCCACCTCTCTGCTTTTGCAATATGTTCTATAAACATTTTTTCATTTTAATTACAATCTGTGACTTGACGAATTCTAGTGATGTGATGGTACCATTTTTGGAAATGGAACTGAAGGTTGAGGCCTAAATATTTCCAATTCTTCTGCAGAAACACATATACTTCAACCGAATTCACTCCATAACGAATCCCGATTACTGTCCAAAACATGTCCACAAGTTGGAATTCATTACAAGAGATCTCAAATCGTACACTTGGATCTGTAATTTAACGCAGACGATCGATGAAATCTTTTTCCATGCGGTTTTGTATTATCGTTATCGTAATGGCTACCAAAAGTTTTTAATTGATGTAAATGTTGATCTCTGTTCATACTACAACAACAAGTTAGGCAGTGCCTTGGTGGACCTGGTTAAAGGAGAGATAGAAAATTATTCTACGAATATGGTTCATCCATGTCCGTTTAATGGTACATTATCGTTAATTAAAATGCCTCTAACAGGAGCTCTATTTCAATACATTTTCGTGCCAGCTGGAGACTATAAATTGGTAAGAAAGAATTACAGAAATTCCGAAATTCGTAAATTTGATGAACAAATTATTTTAAGGTTGTTAATGCGACCATGGGCGAAAAAAAAATTTTTGGTTTTCTGTTGACGGCTTACATTTCGGTTGCAGCGGGTAGAACTTTGGAGGATGACAGGATGGGTTGAAAATTAGTTTCCAGTGCAATTATTTAGAAGTGGCATGAGGGAGCTTAACCTTCATCGACTAGGGGTGGGAACTTTCAAAAATTATCGACATCGATAATGGCAGAAAATTATTGATAATGAAAAATTCTTGGTCATCAAAATAATTATCGATAATGTGATATGAGAGATAATTTGTTACTTGACAATTTCTTGTTATCGATAATTTCTTATTATCGATTATTATCAAATTATCGATAATATAGAATTGTCGATAATTGAACAATTTATTAAACTTTTTTTTCAGTGAAATTTTTTTTCTATATTTCTGAGTTTTTACACTTCATCTAATCCAAAAATTATCGACAATTTTTATAGTTTTACGAGGGCACCCTAAAAGTTTCGGGAATCGGCTATATCGGCTCGTGTAAACTTTTCGCCAATTTACACAAAAATTAAATTGGTCTTTCCTGATTTAAAAATGATGATCAAAATGAAAACCGATCGTAGCAGTCAAAAGATACAACAATTCCAAAAAGTCATTGCAGAGAAAAAATGGATTTATCACGTGAAAATTTTAGAGCCATGATTTTCTACGACTTTAAGTCTGGCTTGACTCCCAAATTGTGTATTGATCGTTTGCAAAAAGCATTTGGAGATGAGGCCCCATCCAAGACCACTGTTTATCGGTGGTTCGCTGAGTTTGAATCGGGACGCACTTACCTCAGTGACGACTTTCGTGAAGGTCGACCTTCCACAGCCATCACCGATGGAAACATTGACCATGTCCTGAACATGATTGAAGCCGATCGACATGTGACCTATGCTGAGATAGCTGCATCCCTTGGGATCGGGAAAAGTCAAATACAAACAATTTTACACGAACATTTACGCACACGGAAGCTTTGTTCACGGTGGATCCCATACAAATTGACAGACGACCAAAAGGAGGCTCGTGTGAAATGGTGCCGAGATTCTCTCAAAAAATTCGACAATGGGGCTTCTGATTCAGTATATAGCATCGTAACAGGTGACGAAAGTTGGATTTACAGCTATGATCCCCAAACAGAACAGCAATCCACCGTTTGGGTGTTTCAAAATGAAGATTTACCAACAAAGGTAATTCGCGCTCGAAGCGTCGCCAAGAAAATGGTCGCTACTTTCTTCAGGAAATGTGGTCATGTGGCTACTGTACCACTTGAGGATCGTAAAACAATCAATTCAGAGTGATATACTACGATTTGTTTGCCAAAAGTATTTGAAGAACTACGTGGAAAGAGTCGAAATCGCAAGATCGTCCTCCACCATGATAATGCAAGCTCCCACACAAGTGCTCTGTCCACGACGTTCTTGGAGAAGGAAAAAATCAATTTGATGCTGCATCCACCCTACAGTCCCGACTTGGCACCGTGCGACTTTTATTTGTTTCCGAGTGTCAAGAATAAGTTGCGTGGGAAGCGATTTTTATCTGCAGAAGCTGCTGTCGAAGCATATGAACAAGAAGTGGCCCAAATCCCAACTTCCGAATGGACTCGATGTTTCGAAAACTGGTTTTTAAGGATGAAAAAGTGTATAGATTGTAATGGTGATTATTTTGAGAAGCAATAAAATCGTTTTATAGCCGATTCCCGAAACTTTTAGGGTGCCCCTCGTATTAGTGAAACATTCAAAATTTAAAATCTAAATCGATCGGTCGAATGCAGACACGGTGCCGGTGCTGCTGAATGAGAAAAAAGTTTTTTTGAAAAGGCACCCAAAAATTTGTTGTGGTTTTCGAAAAAGGGACTCCAATAGAGTTCAAAACAAGTTTCACTTGATTCCGATCAAGCCCTTCCCCATGTACCTATTCATCCGTAGGGCTGATTTTGTTAAAAAAAACTTTCGATTTCTTCTGGTTTTTCGTACTGAAAAGTTTTTAATATTTGAGAAACTTAGAAAATTTTTTTTTTAATTTTTCGGAAAGGATTTAGAGATCGCGCAATCGCCAAATGTGCTTTTTTGGTCATTTTGGAGCGTTTTCGGCCACTAACTCTCACAAGATCAATCAAATCGGCTTTGATATTTTTAATGGAGAGCCACTCTAATTTCCTTTCCAACGACCGACGCCCCACACAAGACATTTGATAAAGAATTGGATTTTCGGCGTCGATTACAGTTTGCTGATTTTTGCTACTTTTCAGTCACATGGTGGGTTTTGAGCTTCACTCTTCACGCGTTAACTGGAAACTTCAAGATTTTATTTTTCCTGGAAAGCATAGTCCGTAACCTTTCCAACGACACCCCACATGAGACATTTGGTGATGAATTGGATTTTTGGCAACTGTTAGTGTTCGAGCCTTTTTCACGTCTTCACCGCCAATGTTGAAGTTTTACAACCTCCAGACTTCAGTCGGAAGGAATTAATGTCTTAAAGGAATTTTTTGTAGAAAGCCACTATCATTGCCTTTCCAACGATACCCCACTTGAGAAATTTGTTGAAAATTTGAATTCGAAATTTTTCGAAACCCGACCCGGACCGAATCCGACCCGATAAAATTTTTCGAAACCCGAAACCCGAATTGTTTCTAAACCCGACCCGGACCGAACCCGACCCGATAAAATTTTTCGAAACTCGAAACCCGAACTGTTTCAAAACCCGACCCGAACCGAACCAGACACTCAAGTTTTTCGAAACTCACAACCGAAATTACTTCGACGTCTGCATTCTTCACGGACCTTAGACTAAAACAAAATTCGTGTAATGTAAGATGCTACAATTTAGAGTTTTGTAAAATATAAAAAGTCAATAAAGAATCGGGACCCGAATAAAATGATACAAGAACCCGACCCGGACCGAACCCGACCCGATAAAATTTTTCGAAACCCGAAACCCGAATTGTTTCTAAACCCGACCCGGACCGAACCCGACCCGATAAAATTTTTCGAAACTCGAAACCCGAACTGTTTCAAAACCCGACCCGAACCGAACCAGACACTCAAGTTTTTCGAAACTCACAACCGAAATTACTTCGACGTCTGCATTCTTCACGGACCTTAGACTAAAACAAAATTCGTGTAATGTAAGATGCTACAATTTAGAGTTTTGTAAAATATAAAAAGTCAATAAAGAATCGGGACCCGAATAAAATGATACAGAACCCGACCCGGAACGAACCCGAACCCGATAAAATTTTTCGAAACCCGAAACCCGAACTGTTTCCAAACCCGGCCCGGACCGAACCCGACCCGATTAAAATTTTTCGAAACCCGAAACCCATTAACCCGAAAAAAACAATTCGGGTTCGGGTTCGGGTCGTGTTTTTCGATGTTTCGGGCAACCCGCTCATCTCTACCACGAACTCGTCAAGCTAGGCATTTCGTATGAGAAGAGAATTTTTTAAATGCGTTTTTCTACTGGCGCTGCCTCAAGTCGTGAACGTCGTTTTCATATCTGCCGTCATAAGGATAAAAAACTTAGCAAAAATCAGCGAAAATTTTAAACGAAATTCGCCGAAAAAAAATCAAATTAGCGAAAAAATTATGCGAAAGATTCTCGGCGATTGTTTTGTTTAATTTTGTCACTAATTTGTTTTTTTCAGCGAATTTCGATGAAAATCTTCGCTAATTTTCCCATAGTTTTTTTCGTGGCACATATATCGTCGAAACATAGAGTTCAAAATGCATCGAACATCTTTACAAAAAATTTAAATCACTTTGAAGTACACCCTCGCTTGATAGGTTGTAAAACTAGCTTCGTTCCACTATACTACTACTGGCACTGAGAAGAGCTCATTGAAGCTTTCGAGTATTTTTGGGCTGTTTAAAAAATTTTGCGTGACGTTACACATCTTCAGACCCCCCTGTAACAATCTGTTACGATAGGCACGAACCCACCCCACTACTAGAACGTTACGTAATTCATGAACGGCCTAGAGATATCTCATGAGATCCCAAAATGTAGGAACCATGTTAGAAATTATTCAGGTTGTTAGTAGCCCAAATCCGTTGAAAAAACTGCCGGAAATTAAAAATTGCCAGAGGTTTTTCCTGAAATAGTCTAATTTACTCCCTTTCTCACATGAAGACATTACCTTAATGATTGTTTATTGATTATCTATCGAATTGAAGAAAACAGAAAGGTCATTCGTCTATTTTAACCCTTTGGGTACTAATTTTTTTGCGTGTTATATTTTGGGAAATTTGCATTTCTCAGTGAGCAATAGCGTGAAAGTTAGTAATTTATCTGAGAAACTGTAACTCCTACATATTTTTGTCCTGTTGTTTTAGAAAGCCCCTGTCTACAGCTTTCCAAAGAGCCCCACATGACTCTTTTGCATGTTCCTGTCACAATCTGGAGCGTTTTGGATAATTTGAGATTTTTCTCAGAAATGGTCACACTAGTACCCTAAGGGTTAATTTTTCCAAGGAAGTCTTTGCAGGGGATGGTCCTCTATCATCCCACTGCAGCAATTTTTCAGGACAGAATGAGCCATCATTAGTCAAAATCAAAAATGCCTATTCCAACGATGTCTCCGGGTATCAATACGACCGGCCGGATATGAGTAAGCTGATTTATATTTTTGTAAACATTATCAGGTTAAGTCCTGGAACTTTGTATATATGAACGGTGTTCTGCAGTAACTGAGTGTTTTCATTGTGGTAACAATAGAATGAGAAAGATGGTGCAGAACACCGTTCATATAGTCACAACTTTGATTTTTGTGTATCGTTCTATACTCAACACTCACAAAGGTTATACTCACCACACTAATTTTGTTCTGATAACACAACTCATAACAACGCATCACAACGCTCTTCTTTGGATGTCACAACTCATCACAACATGTTGTGTTTTACCAACTTACCTCACATGCTGGTGGTGTACAAAAATCATATTCAGATCATTCAAAGAAACTACAGTCAACTGTTCATGTAAAACATTATTTATCTAAGGCTTTAACAGTTAGAAATTAATCAAAATGACATCAAATGGAGATAAATCTCAAAAGAATTCAGCGCATTGAACTTCATAGTTCGTTATTCTAAATTCCTAATTAACAATACAAACCTCAAAAAAGTGATTCAATTTGAAGAGAAAAATTTGATTTTATCCGTTTGCAATCGCGAAGGAAATATGTCATTTCAAATACATAAAAAGTCTCATCCGCGTCCGTGCAATGACGAACGAAATATAAATTTTCTTATGAGAAATGAAAGTTAGTGTAAAACAACGAAAAAAAAATTCTAAAATTACAAACTAACAAATCTCTAATCGTCATCAGCACCTTGAGGACGAACACGACCACTTTCTTCCACGTAGTATGTCATTGATGAGTTATTTGTATTTGACGGCTGCAGAAACCCAACTCCAGTCGAATGCGGAAATCTACTCATGTAACGATCGATGCGTAAAAATTTAATGGAAACCAAACGACCATCGAACCACCAACCGTTGACGAGGTCATGGACCATGCCTGGAAGAAAGTTAGAGAAAACATGAACAGAGAGCCAAACGTTTCTGTTTCGAGTAAAGACAATTTTCATGAAAAATCATAGCCTAAGGGCAGTCCTAAGAACGCTGAGCTAAGCTGGTTACCCCCTTTACTTTATGTATGGGTACCTTACGGAGAGAATTTGCATTCATGAAGATTTCTTGTAATTTCTGACGTTGCAATTTTTTTCCGACCACCCTAACATCACGAAAAACACTCGACCGATCCTTTATCCAGGGACCATTTGCTACCGAAATCATCGTTCGTATCCTCTCGACCTACTCGTTCCGGGTGCTTCCTCTATATCAGATTCCGTTTAAAAACCCGTTCGAAACAACGGTAAAAAAATCCCATCCCAAACTTTACTTCCATTGTCAAAAATGTTCCCTTAAATCTCTACAAAATAAAAAAGATAGTGTCGACCTCTCGATCTCTTCTTCCAACCAATAAACAGCGATAACGCACAACGGAGGGAAGACAAAAGGTGTCGATCTTGAGACGGCTTCAGATCAAAGACATATAACTGAAAGTCTCAAACTCTCATCGTTCCCCCTCCTTTCCACGCCAGTCTCTAAAACACATAACCGAAAAGGAAAGTCTAGCTGCACCCGCCCAACGGACCAAAGCCAAGCGCTTCCACAGCTCCATTTCCCCACCACACTCCACTAAACTACGCCCCTCGGGGTTCCCTCAGGTAGCGTTATTCGACGCAAAAGGCCTTTGATATCGCGAAACCTAATCTACCGAAATCCCAGACCTTCTCACGCGCACAACCACACACCACAGCCGGTATCGCCGACACCACTGCATTCTCTTCTTCCATTCTGACGGAATCAGTTTGTAGTTCATACGAACAAACATTAATTTTGAATTTAATGAAAAAAAAATGTTAAAACTCACCTGCGTCGGCCGGAGTAGCACATCGAACGTATACACAACATGTATTCAAGTCCAACTCAATATCGTGGATTTTGCATTTGTTTTCTGCTTTTTCCAATAAAGCGTCCGTAATCACCTGCTTCAAATTGGGATTGTTGACCTCATGCTTCTCAAACATTTGCCGAATTTTCAGGCATTGCGTCGGTGGATCCTTTATTTTGTTCAATTTGTCATAGGCGGAACACTGCCATTTCTTGGCGAACGCTCGCTTACCGCCGGAACTACCTGCAGTATCCACCCATTTCATCAAACGACAATCTTCACCATTCCGACAACCGATTTCGAATTTGATGCGACTGTCGTTCTTTTCCAAAAAGTCGATGGCTTGATCCCAGGCCCATTCCAAATTGGAACGCGATGGAGCCGATAGTAATTTGTCACGCAAATGATTGACTACGACGTGTGGATTTGTTGGATCATCTTCGGCTTTTTCCATGACAGCTGTTATGATGTC
Organism: Pseudolycoriella hygida; assembly: GCA_029228625.1. Lineage (NCBI taxonomy): Eukaryota > Metazoa > Arthropoda > Insecta > Diptera > Sciaridae > Pseudolycoriella > Pseudolycoriella hygida. The sequence goes on along the minus strand of CM055404.1, from coordinate 149,979,271 downwards.
GGCTATTAACAGATTTTTCTTATCTCTATTCGATTGTATGACATCCATAGCGATGCGATAAATGAAGTAGACGCCATAAACGACAGAACAAATCAATCCGATCCATCCGATGATGGTGAAAAATACTCCCATTTTATTGTACAACGAACACATGAAGGGAAGACGTGGTTTCAATATCATGAAGTAATTGGATTGTGTTTTACGCATTTCAATCACGTCATCAAAGCTCAAATTGTAGCCATTCGAATCACAATTGGCGATGCTCCATTGTGGATTCATTTTGATCAAATACTCCATGTTGTGTAGATCTTTGATTAAAGATATCAACGGGTAATTGTTGTTCTGTCGCATGGCATTGTTCACCACTTCTTTTGCGCTCATCGTAAATGGAATCGACTTGTCCTTGCATTTGTTCAGTTCCATTCGTCTTTGCAGTTCGGTGGCGGTCAGTCTGATTAGATCCAATGTTGAATTCAGGTCTTCGTTGTTCACACAAACGACACCCCTCGAATCGGGATGATCGTACGCACACAAACTATAAACAGCCTCTTGAACGTTCATCGTGCTTGCCAAATCCGGACTAATCGAAATGTAAATAATCGCAACAGCCGCAAAAAATACAACAAAAAGGCCTAGAATTATGCTGAATTGTTCATTCAGTTTTGTAAAGAAATGGCCCACTGTCGCTCCGATTGATGATGACGAAGTTCCTACTGATCCAACCGCATGACGATCGGTTTGATAAACGATATCTGCGTCATTCGGGGCTGTAGCAAATGTTTCATTTAGATATCTCGTTCGACTTAGGGACGACGCTGTCGATAGAGTTGAACGACGTGGAGATGCTGCAAATGGAAAAGATAAATTTATTTTTAGTTTTTTGTTCGGAATTGAAGCATTTGGTGGAGACGGAAAATGACATTGGAGTATTATTTCAAGCTGGAGGAATCAACAAGAACATTTCGAATGTGGATGCCCTAAACACTTGGAAAATTTCTTGAGGTAGTAACCAGGAGACTGGGCACTCAGATTTCAACCGGACGGACATAATGTAAATATTACAAAAACAAAACATAACCAAAGACCAGTACGTATCAGAATAGATGTAGCAAACAGAACAGATGTTGCAAAAAGACTCGAACGTATCTAAATAAAAAACGAGCAAACGAGCAATGTTTTATGTTCTTTTAGAACCATAAGATCCACACAAATTATACAAGGTAATGTCTGAAGTACGTCTTATGACATCTGAGACCATTGATTTCGTTGGCCGAAATTTTTCCATTTGACAAACAGAACCAGCGCAGTTTCTCCAAAAAAATCCTGAAACTGCTTTCTCTAAAATGTTATTCTCACCAACTTTGCCTTTTAGAGATATAAGTCATCCCTCCCAATAAAAGTGGTCATACCGCAGAATTGGGCAATTTTTCCCTAAAACCCTGAAACTCTCGTGTTCTCTCAAATTTCATTCTCTACAACTTTTCCTTTGGAATTAACTTTCTATCTCTCATAGTTCAAGAGATATGGGTCATCCCGCCCGATTCTAGAAGTGGTCATATCCCACGATTGGTCCATTTTTCCCTCAAACTCTGAAACACGTGTTCTCTAAAGTCTCTCTATTGCATAGTTAAGTAAATATAGACGAAAAACCATCCATATGGCCGAATAACTCAATTTCGTACATTTCTTTTGTCCCGATTTCCGGAAAAAGTTTTCACAGTTTTTTTGAGTTCAGATACTTCCATTTGACACAAAAATAAACAATTTCCCTGTTATGCTTGCGAAAAAGTTTCACCGACCTTCGAAAATCCACGGACGGACGGACATTTTTTTTTGCCGAATCGTCATCTCTAGATGATTTTAGATGTTTACCACAACTCGCGCCTCGATCTACCCCATGTAACAGTACAATTATTTGTAGCAAACGTATTGGACCTTTGTAACTTCGTACGGGTCCAACAAGGTTTGCCTCCAGCTGAAGAGCGAATTTAGACTGACTTTTTTGTGTTAAAAAGCTCAAAATGGAAATGTCAAGCCAGGAGTACGTGCTCCTTCCCAACTCCTCACGAATGGTTCGAGAACCTCGCAGAGACTATACTAGCGGTCGGTGGAAAGATGGTACCATCCTGAGGAATCCACCAGCGTCTTTCAGCGGAGTTGTGTGTGAAAAAGTGTCTGTATCTTGTCATGGTGCCTGTCACGACGTCTGGTAAAGGATTTCTAAAAGACTTGAAACCGAACTGGTACACGCGAGTTAGGGTCACAATAGGCACTTTGGCATACATGGCAGCGGGAGGACTCATGGGTCGGCTAGGAAATGCTCGATCCCACACGCATGCGAGAAAATGCTAAAGGAGTGGATAGGGAGGAAGTTTGCTACCTATTGTGACGTCACTCGAAGCGCTTTTTCCCGGTGCCCGATAAGAAATGGGCCAGAGAATTGCTTTGAATTGACCAGAGTTGGATTGTCGGATACGATAGTACTTGAGGCTGTGCCGTTCCACCCTCAGTAGATTCTCGGCTGGGATCTGTGGCCTTGGACTTGATTTACGTGATGAAAGGGAGAAAGGATCAGCAGATATGTGTTTCGAAGTCCACTAATTGGCCGTCTCAACCGCACAAATCCAAACAACCCTCACCCCTATTACACCATTCCAACCTAATAGAATGACCTCAGTTACCTTCGCCAATTCTACTTTTACGTTCCTCCACACCAAGGAGTGCAGACTTAATTCCCTTCCTATAAAAATACTTACGTGTAGAAGTAGATAGAGCCGGTCTTCGGTAATTAGTTGAAAGTCCTTGTGAATACTCATTGCTGCTATGGCCATTTGTTGTTGCTGTCTGTTCGCGGGTTTGAAACACATTTGAATCGTTGGACCTGTCGAAGGTACGGCTGTATGTCGATGGATAATATGTAGAAGTCCGCGAAATTGAGCTGGACGGAGAAAGTCCAATGTTTCGCCGTGAAAACGACGAATTCAAATTGCTTGTTGTGGCAGTAAATTGATGCTCAAGGTCATCTTCACTGTCCGTGTTGAAATGTCGCACAACAGGTGAAACGTAAACAGATTGACTTCTTGGAGAAGTTTTTGTTATTGTCGGTGGATTTGTTCGTCTATTGTTTGTTTTCGGTGGTGGCATCGTTGTATTGGGACGCCGTCTGATTTCCTGATCAGAGGCTTCTTCGTCAGACGAATATCTTGTTGCAAACGTTGTTGCCCGTTTCAGTTTCGCTTGTTCGCCTTCCATATAAGTGCGAAGTCTTCGGATCAGAGTATTTCGTGTGGTTTTCGTGACCGGTAAATTTGGAAGTCCATATTGCAGCAATCTTTGTCTCAGTTCCTCATCACTCAGCGAATTCAAGTGATCCATGGCGATTGTTTTGTGGTTTATTATTCTATCAAACAAATAAAAACATAACCTCACTAAATATGTCTAGTCTCAACAATCTATTAATAGTTTTCTGCGTCATTCATTGCTTGTATTTTGAATGCATTTTCATTGATTTTTAATAACAAAGTTCCTGTTGAATATTGTCTGATTAACATAAATACTTTAACACCAAAAACTTTCGACAAATGCAGGAATTTATATTTTTTATCACTCCGTAAATTTTCAGTACAAACAATTGTGCATGAAAATGACAGCAATATTGCGGAGAGATTCAGTAAGCGCGCGTTTGTAGAGTTTTCAGATGTCTAGATACACACGGCTTTTTTTATGTCGTTAACCCTTTAGGCACTTATGTTCTTCGATTGACAACATTTTATTTCTATTTTTCTTCACGTAAGGAGAACGTAGAAAATATTTATTTTGTTCACAATTGTTCGTAAGGCTAACTAGATTTTTATGATGTTAGGATAGTGTTCAACTCTTCACCCGAGACAGTGGTCGTTTTACAAGTATTTTTTAAAATGAAAGTGAAATGATTTGTTTAAGAACTTACTGAGAAGTCTTTTTATATTAATTTATATTGTCAATTTAAGAAAAGTTCTCAGTCTCCGTTGTGTGCTAAGTATTGTCATTATTTTTGTTTGTTTTCACGTTGTATGCTAAGTATTTTCATTTTTGTTATGTTGGTACTCGTAGTACATTTTCTTCTTTGATACTAGGGTGGTCCAAAAATGTGTGGAAAAATTGAAGTGTCGAAAAGTTTGGGGCACCAGCGTTAAAACGAATCTAAATGGGTCCCTGATAAAAAGTGTCTATGGACGCAACTCAATCCGGAGTGATCTAGGAGTTCCGCAACATCAAAATAGTCAAAAAATCCCAAAAACAGTGAAAAACGTAGACTTTTGCGAAATTGCATGAAACTAGTATAAAGGTAGGAGTCATGTTCAGGTAAGTTTAATGAAATCCATTCAGAATAGTCTGCAGAGAACGTTTTTTTGACTTACTTCGAGTTTCCGCACGCTGTTGGAATCATGGGAGTCCATTGAAGAACAAAGTGTACCCAACTTTTCCTAGCGCCAGACCGCGACGACGACATCAGGTAGTGGCAAACTAATTTAAGGGAAATGTTAGGGATGAATAGTACTTTTAATATAAAAAATAACACTTGGGTTCAATTCACAAACTTGAAGTTTCCTGTGTCTTAAAAGTTGACCCATATTTCACGATAATATTAGAGACGCATGAAGTCATTTTTCGACTCCGAATCTTTTTATTCCCTTAAAGATAATCGAAAATGGTAGGTCAAATTCGAAGATGAGCAAAATCGGTCTACAGAAACCGGAGTTATGACCAAAAAAGTGGAAGTAAGTAATTCGAAGTAAGTCAAAAAACGTTCTCTACAGACTATTCTGAACGGATTTCATTAAACTTGCCTAAACATGACTCCTACCCTTATACTAGTTTCATGCAATTTCGCAAAAGTCTACGTCTTTCACTGTTTTTGGGATTTTTTGACTATTTTGATCACTTTTTATCAGGGACCCATTTAGATTCGTTTTAACGCTGGTGCCCCAAACTTTTCGACACTTTACTTTTTTGGACCACCCTATTGTATACATTTAAAATTTGAAAATATAAAAAAAGAATTTCTGACCGTTTCATTTCGTGTGCTTTGATTTTTCAGCGTTATCTGTCCACCAAAAACAAATGAGGTAAAACGACCACGGTCTGTTATATCGTAAAGTGCATCGACGCCTTCTCATTTAAAAATAGAGAAATTTTTCAGTTACAAATGCATACGAATTTAAAGTGTTTGTCACTACATTTGTTTGTAACATTTCGAATTTCAATCTGGAAGTTGGTGGGTTTCCCGTTTTGAGTTCTGAATATGTGTCCGTTCGTCTGTTTGTCCTTCTTTAACTCAGTAAAATATCAACCAAACTTGATAATGTTTCTTTCTTCCTGAAGGAAGCAGACGTCATTGCATTTTTTTTGGCTTCTTTGGACACCCTCTCACACTATTTAACACAATTATTCCGATTTGAAAATTGGTCTTCTATCGGTAAGACTTCGGCAAAAGAACAAAAGATGCTCTTCAAAGCTTTTCCGAAAGAAGTTCGATTTTCAAATCGGAAGGATTGCGTTAATTGGACTCACATGTCGATTTCAAGTTTATATTCAATAATTGCGCGAATATTCAGTACCAATGGTATAGGTAGGCGTTTCCTTCTGTGCCATTTCGGTGACATTTCTCTAATCGTATCGATCGATGTATTTAAATGATAATATTGCTTAAATTGACATTGACAGTGTATCAAACATAGCTCACATAGCTCGATATGAGTGCATGCGCTTTTTATTTGTAGTCTGTAAAGAACATCATTCTAACGAAAAAATTGTTGTCCGCGTGTGGTTGTATAGCGAATGATTCGAATGTTTTTTTTAATTATTTAAAATAGTACAGAGGCTGTTCGTAAAGGATGTCACGCCGAGGGGGAGGGGGTTCGAGAGCTGCGTCACGTCACGCGAACATTAATAGCAGCCACCCGTTCGCCATAAGCTTCAATTACACTGTAATTGTAACGTCGACAATCTTCACATCTTCACTATGGTATCGTTGCAATTCAGCAATTCAGCACACTAAAATGTTAACTCGTTTTGTGTTTCGGTTTGTGATGTTGCTTAAAACGGATTCATCATAAATTTAGTGCAAAAACTAATGCTGAAAGCGACTATCAGTGACAATAAACTAAGGATCGAAGTAGGTCGGCCCACAATTTCAGCGGGTCGACCCACACCTGACCCACAATTGCAGAAGTCACAGAAATCGTTTTTCTCTGCGTTCTTAAACTGTGGGTCGACCCGCCAAAAATGTGGATCGACCCACTCCGATCCTTACCCTAAACTGTATGAATCAGATCGAATTAAAAACTTTCTTCTTTACTTCTTGAATTAAAAAAGTCATTTGTTGAGTGAAATCATTGGTTTCCCAAAATGTTTCATTCAAAGCCGAACATCACAACCTCTCACCTATACGTCGCAATTCAGCAACTGTCAAACTCGCGTACGCGCGTTATCTTAACCCGTAACCGGCGTGATTCTTTTCATGCCAATGTTCATTTTTGTACGTCTAGTCTGATACAGGTTAATCATCCATCAGTTACTGCGTCTTCAGATAAGGATCATTAGTTCCTACGTTTCGCAAAGGGTTAACACACATCATAATAAAAATTTCTAAATCTGTCGATGAGGCGCCATCTACATTTTGAAACCATAACCAATCACAAACGGCGCGAAATCTAACGTCACTAAACAATCCAAATACAAAAAACTTCGGTCATCGAAAAGTAAACTAAATTTTGTTTTTACTGTTTTCATAGCAAAAATGCCGTTCAAACGATCTCTTATGAGATATGCTCATTCTGCAGGACACACCCATTGTTGTTACACCGCCGACGGAGAGTGAGTTACTCAAAATTTATAAGAAAAAATGTTAATTTTGAAATTCCATCAGGCGAATAATAACATCCGGATCGGACGGAGACATTAGAATTTGGCAAGGAATTGATGACGATGATCCTAATTCCGAGTGCATTGGCGAGTTTGTGCTTTGTATTGCTCATTATGGAGATAGATTGCTCGCTTCCACAGATCTAAATACAGTTCAGGTAATTGCTCGTTTGTGACAAAAAAACCATCAGAACGTTAACGATTGCATGCTTCATTGAAGGCGTACACGTACCCAGAGCGTAATCGTGATGGCACCGAGTTTACATTCACAGCTCCCGTTACCACAATAAAAGTTGATTCTAAGGTAAAAAGAATTCTTTTAACTCTAAAAAGTGTCGATGATAACAATTTACCGTTTAGTTTATAGCAGCTGGATCTGAAGACACCGTTATAAAAGTCGTTCCTGTAGATAAAAGCGAAGAATTCTTTGAATTAACGGGCCATGAAGGACCAATTCTAAAGATTGACACAAGCCCCAAAGGATTGCTTGCCTCGTCATCGGGGGATGGAACCATCAGAATTTGGGATTTGAAGGAGCGTAAAGAAATCAAAGTAATCAAGGGATTCGAGACAGCCAGTAGTTTCTATAATGCGAAAACGTTTGGTAATTTTGAATGAGAAATTGTGTCAATATTTTTCACAATGTTGTGTATCTAGTTACTCCATCGTTCGAACCTACAAAGGGGTCCCATTTGGCTTACGTACAAGGAAAACAAGTTCAGGTTCTTGAAACTGTTAACTGGTCCAAGACTGTCACTTTGAAGGACGACAAGGTAAAGAAATGTTTTTTTTACTGGAGTCACCCGAAATAAGTTTTCCTCTCAGGATTAAGGCATGACACGATTCGAAAACTTTAATGAAAATGAAGAAAACATTTTTCAGAAGTGAAGCCGATATATTTCGGTGATGCACAATGATAGCAAAAACGGTAGAAAAAATTAGTTCTTCATCCCTCCTGTTTCGCTTAATTGATCCCATCAGCTTCTACACAATCATTCTATCGATCATACCGATGCTGGCGTGTTAGTGGTGGAGCATTTCCTGCTCTTGTCTTTTTAAAGTTTCATTCTGCAATTGACCAAAATTGCTCGATTGGAGTCGATTCGGGACAGTTTGGTGGATTGGAATCTTTTGGCACTACGGTGACTTTGTTAGCTTTATACCATTTGCCACTGGGGCAAATTGCTTGCCAAATCAGCAACTTTTTTCTAAATTTGTCCATCACCATCATCTTCAAACTCTATAGACCATTTATACCTTTCGTTATGAGGTCTTTACGCCCAGTGATCATGGGGCAATCTCCTGCATACCCTCCTGTCATGTGCCAAGGAGATGGTTTGTTCGACCAGAGAAGTCTCTTAACTTCTAAATCTGATTTAATTGAATCTATAAACCTTCTCCTTGGCCAACCCCTAGGGCGCATACCCGGGACCTGACCACTCATCATCCTTGGCAGCCTGTTACTACCCAACGTGTCCTCTGAACGTGTCCGTACCATCGCAGACGACTAATCTCTTTCACTGTCGTAGCCCCTAAATATTCCCTGATGTCGTCGATCCTGATATGATTGTCCCACCGTTCCCTCCCATTTAGTCCACTTTAACAAATTTGCAGAATTGTTTGACAGAACGTTGACGTACGTCTTCTTGCTCGTTTTTTTTGCTGTTGTATTTTGTTCATCGTAGCGGTTGGGCACCTCCAATAGCTTTGCTTGACTTCAGACCAGCTTCTGACTACAAGTTTCACGGGATGTACTTACCACATCTTTGTGCTCAATTTCTATGTGACGTGAAAATCCTGGATTTTGTCGTGCTGATCTGACGATTTATTCATAGACATTTACGCGTACGGGTTTTCTTTCTAGTTCTTTCTGCTCTTTGCTCACTATATGTATAAATGGTCGAACATGAGAAAAATCTCGTTTTGGTATTATTTTCAGCCATAGAATATAATTTTCCTTCGACGGTATGTCTGTAGAGTAGAGTCTACAACTAAATTTTGTCCTTCAAATTTTTCAACAATTTGGAAGTATTTATGAAGAATTGTTAATGGTTTTCAAATGCTCGCTATGTGAAAGCGAGTTTTGGTTGCTTTTGCTATGATGGAATGTGAAGAACGTGTTGTACGGCATCCAAACCCCAAATCGGTCCGGCTATTTTCAGAAAAGTTTTAAAATCTCAGCTGTTTGTTTTTTATGGAAAATGTTTCAATATTTGGGTGGACATTTGACTGACTTTATTCGCTTGTGCTTTTCATAGCAATAAGAAACTATGAAGCGTAATTTTGGAAGAGTAAGAAAAAGTCTAAACCAAACCACTACTGATGGATGTGATATCCATGATTTAGCGTCTGAAACATTCTTAATCTAAAAACTTCACACAAAAATTTCAGGCAGCATAATGCAATTTCATTTCGTACCTGGTCAGCACCTCAAAAGAATTATGTAATCTGAATATTGCTGACTCACTTTGAGGTACATGTCGCTGGCACCCCCACCTCTCAGTATCAGAATGAATTAGGGCAAAATTTTTTGGGCTAATTAGGGCTGCAAGAATTAGCCGAGCCCTAAACAATTTAGAGGATCAAACATATCGTTTCATAGTTTATTCATTAAACCGAATATCTTTAGGCTTGCCAGATGGCTCAAAATTTTGGGCTACTTGAATCCTGGCGATAAAAACCGGAGTTTAGGGCGATTCATCGGCGTAATAAGACTTTTCAAAATTTACTCCAAACACCGCATCTCTTTGCATTTTTGACTACTGATAGGTTCGCAACAGTTGACAAATCGCTCTAAAATATCCTTTGATGACTCAGGTAGCGATAAATCATCTTTTTGTTGACAAACACCGGTTTTCAACTAACCGGTTTTCAAACCTAAGCGCTTGGCTTTTGAGCGATAAAGTGCACATTTTTTTTGGTTTTCGAGCCCCATTTTAGTTGCCTCATCAATAATGACGTTAACTTACATTTCGATAGCTTTCTTTATCTTTGACGTTTTATAGTGACACTTAGGCACTATAGTGAGGCTGCAACTTTGAAATCGTGGTATTCTAATTCTTGGGAACGCAACTTTGATTTCAATTTAACGCCAAACAAACATCCTACGAAATGGAAACGAACTTTGTTTTCCAGTAATTTATTTACTTTTGACCAACAAAATACTTCTTCTTACTACCACTTTTCGTAGCCAGGACACTTATACAATCGGTTAATGCGGAGAATATCACCTTCGCTCAATTGTTCTTTTCTTCCGAATTTGTCAATCCATTGGGGATCTACTGGTACAATAGTGGGCTTTCCATTTTTGGAAAAAGCTGTCCCATAGTAATGCATGATTGACTCAAAGTCGTACGGCGTGCCTTGAATATCTTTCCAGCCCTTGTATTTTTCAAATGCACCCAAATTCTTTCGTTTGATGTTTTGCCGCATAATTTTCACGAATTTGCTTCTGTCGGGACGTTGATGCTTTAAGGAGTTCAACGGGCAATGTCATACATTTCTTCCTCCCATTCAATTATTCAACAAAAAATCATACCGTGTGATGAAACCCTAATGCATGAAGGAGCTCGTGAATGACTCTGAATTTGTGCGTCGAACCATATGTGTTTAGACGAACGAATTGTTCTCCACCTTTTCTACCAAGGAATGACGAGCCCAGACCGTCTCCGGCAATACGAAAGCGAATGTAATCCTTCTGTCCGTTTCGTCTGAAGAAACGAATGCAGGACACCTTCTCAATTTCATTTATGCCTTCTTTGATTGTCTGCCTTTGGAGGTCATCTAAATTCATCAAAACAATTTTTTGAGTCGGAGACGAGTTCAAGTCAGTGTCGATTTGATGCACTCACTGAAACCACTGATTACGTAAGGAATGTTTACTAGCTTTCCCTTCTTACCCTTCCTCCAATATTTCACACCACTTGAGGTAACTACTAAACTCAACAAGAATATTGAGAGAAATAGTTTTGCTACGATGGACTTCATTCCTTTCGATTTTTTTTATTTCCGGTAACTTCTCCAACCTTCCGGCAAATACTCTTTCTAGAAATTGAAAAGCGCTAGAAACTCATTTCTTTCGACTCATCGGTAGATATTAGCAGACCTGGCAATGTTTATGCAAGTGTCATTGTTAGAATAAACACACGCTTTGTAAACTCAAGAAAAATGTGCGGAAGGTGACTTTGCACTAGGCAAAGTGAGATGAGCAAGATGCGAAAGAATTTCTGAGACATTCGTTTTGGAAATGTTCGAAAAAATATGTTATTTTTTGCAACGATGCACTATGGGCAACTTTCACCATCTCCCACTTGGTCGGAATGTAGCCCAGAGCCAAGAAGCTACGTATTATTTCCAAGAACGGTCTCAGCTGGATTCGTCCGCTTTCTTTTATCATAACTGGGAAAATCCCGTCGTATCCCGGTGACTTAAACGATCTGAATTTTCCGATGTCCCATCTATAACTGTTCACGGTGACGATTCGCCTTACTAGTGTCCACTCTTCTAAGGGGAAGAGGATATCTGGCGGCTTGGTTTCGTCTTAATCGTCTTCACAGCTCGGGAAGTGTGCCTCCAGAACGTGTCTGGCCGTCTCCTCCCCGCGATCTGTAAAAATGCCGATAGGTATTCTCAGGGAACTGTTGCAGTTCTGAGTTCTTGGCAAGGGTCCTATGGATTCTTGCGTAATCTGGAATTTGATTCATTTCCGCACAGAATCTTTTTCAAGCTTCTTCGGCCTTTCTCAAAACTGTTTTTTTGAACCCATCTCCTCATTCCTCCCCATCAAGGCTGCCGCGCTATAGCGAAATAGCGCAAAATTTCGCTTTCGCTATCGCTATTCGCTATAGCGATAGCGTTTCCATTTTTCGAATAGCGACAGCGATAGCAACTTTTTCGTTATTTTCACGCTATCACTATCGCTATTTTTCATATGTTTGAATATTACAAATTTCTTCGTTCTGCTATTGAAAAATCATTAGGAAACATTTCCGGAAGACACTACCTGCGTGTTTATAAGCAAAGCTATATTGCTTATATCGAAATGAGACCTTTCGAAGGTCCTCATCTGTCTCATTAATTGATTTCCACAGTGAGCATTCTCTATTTTAAGTGAACACTTAATCACCAAAGAACTTGAAATGAGACCATTCAACAGTCCTCATCGGTCTCAGTAATAGTTTTTTAAATTAAAATCTAAAAATATGAGAAGAAAAGAGGTGACCTTAAAAGTCTCAACACTTTCAATGCATCGAAATTATCTAAAATGAGAAGTCCTAAACGTGTACTTTAACTGAACTTAATTTTTTAATGGATCAAAATAAGGATTTTTTTAGACCAAGAAATACTTAAACTTGAGACCAATGCGAGGTCTTTTTTTAGTTTCATTTGAGACTTTTTTTTACTTGGGTGGTAATAAGCTTAATTATTCTAAAATATGTAGTTGGTTTATACGAACCTCGACACGTTTTTTTTTATTTCTATATTTCAACTTATTATATTATTTAAACCAAACATCCATCTTAGCAAAGTGTAACATCGAGTCCTAAGTTAATAAAATGAAGTATTTTTATTCAGATACCTTGACTCAATATACAATAGCGAAATAGCGCGAGTTTCGCTATCGCTATCGCTATTTCGCTATCTGCCAGAAGGACTGGGAGACAAAAATATAGTAATATGCACGGATAGTGAGGCAGCGTTGAAAGCGCTGATATCACCCGCTGTGACTTCCAAGTTGGTGAAAGAATGCCAGGAACACCTAAATCAGATAGGACTGAGGGATCGGGTCAAACTAGTTTGGTTACCCGGTGTAGAGACTACGATATTTGTAAAAGAAAATTATAAATACGTCCGTATAGTTCACACAATTTTAATACAGTCCCTCCTTGACCATCAAAGCGTACATGATCGTTTTTCTAAATACTACACCCGGACATACAGGAGTGGATGGCAATGAGAAAACTGATGAGCTGGCTAGAAACGGCTCGACGGCTATCACATTCGGGCCGGAACCACACATCCCTGTGCCGAACTCACTTTATGCGAAAGTGATAAAGTATTGGGTGAAGGCGAAGAGCTGGACGGCGTATGACGGAGGAGTGTACACCAAGTGCTTTCTCCCCACTCCGAACGAGAGATTGACAAAAGAGCTCCTGACGATGAGCCGGGACCGAGTGAGGAGGAACGTGGGAGCGGTGACCGGCCATTGCGGACTCAACCCGGAGTGCTCCTGTGGCTTGCAGGAGGAAACGAGTTTTTACCTTATATACGAATGCCCCAAGTTCCTTCAGTTGAAGCACAGGACACTTGGCGACCATGTCGTCCACCATTCGAGAGTGGCTGAACTAGGACTTATCACATCACATTAGACAAGCTCCTGGTCGGCACGCAAAGGTTCTCTTGATTTTTACATGATTAACGGGATTGGGAATAAAAGGTAAAGAGATCTGTGTTTCAGATCGAGAAATCTATCTCCCAACTTGCCGTGGCCGCTTCCCGCTTTGCAATGGTGGAAATTGATATGCGTAAGTCTGATCCCTTGTGTACCATTTTGATGTTTACATAATGCAAAATGAATTTTCCTCCCCTTAGCGGGTTGTTTCAACCGAAAAAGGAATTCGTTCCCACAAGACGAAGTCCACTATTTTCGGGGTTTTCCTTACTTTGACCGGCAAAAGGATCGTGAGTTTCTCTCATTTATTCTGTCTGAGCCGAAGCAGAGCAAATACCATATCCTAGAGAGCCTTGTTTTCATGTTTGATCAACCAAGGTTCTTCGATTGGTGGGTCCAACCAATGTTGACCGCGACACTGCACCACAGCGAAATTTTGCCTGTCTAATACCCTCTTTATCTTTTCCATTATGAAGAAGAAGGAAGGAGAAAAGCATAAAGCAAATTTAGGCATACTTCCAGAACGATGAAGTGCTCTAGATTCTGCAGGGCCATCATCTGTCTTAGTTACCTTGCCCTTTTCAGCCCAGGCTAATAAGGCCACAGTCTAAGGTTTATTCCCCTTTTACCAGCTCCTCGCCGTCCCTGTTCTCAGAGAGCCGGTGTGAAGGTTCTTTTTTGTTTTTTTATGTTCTGTACCTCGCCCTTTCAGCTGAGCAGATGGGTTCCAGTCTGGGGTATGTTATGACTCGGACTTGCCCCTACCGGTTCAACTTCCCCACAGAGTAGGGGCAGCGACGGTTTAAGGTATTCAAAATGACGGTCTCACGGTACTACAATTCTACCAAAAACCAATATTTTTAGAGCTCGGACTGTTCCAGATTTCGTGTCAAAAATTGTTTTCATTACACACAAACACTTGTTGCTTTCGTTCCAAAAACCGTTTTCATCATCAACTTACAGTCTTGTGTCAAATCAGAAAATAATTTTTACACCTAAAGACAAAATCGAAAAAAGAATGAGAGAATGAGAGAATAGGACTATTGACAATAAGATCACAACAAAAATCGTTTTTTAAAAGGGAAACGTGACGCAAGTCCTTGTTTCTTTTTCCAAAATAACTCATATATATTAGGGTGACGCTTGAAGCTTTGAAACGCAAAAAATTCTTTTGAAATATTTTTCCTTTTATTAAATGCTTCACAAATGCCGGGCATCCCAGTGTTCAAGTTTTTCTGTTCTTTCAGATTAGTTAGTTAGTTGCCTTACATTTTTTATGTTATATCGATAGCTTTATCGTTTTCAGTCTTACATCTAAGCTGCAACTTTGAAATCGATGCTTTTTCTAGGGAACGCAACTGTGATGTCACAAACATCTTACAAAATGGAAACGAATTTATTTTGTTTTCCAGTAATTTATTTACTTTACACCAAGAAAATAGTTATTCTTACTACCACTTTTCGTAGCCAGGACAGCTATACAATCGGTTAATGCGGAGAATGTCACCTTTGCTCAATTTTTTCTTATTACCGAATTTTCCTTTCCATTTGTCATTGACTGGTACAATAGTAGGCTTTCCATTTTTGGAAAAAGCTGTTCCATCATAATGCAAGATTGAGCGAAAGTCGTACGGCGTGCCTTGAATTTCTTTCCAATCATCGTATTTTTGAAATGCATCCAAATTCTTTGGTTTGATGTTTTGCCACATAATCTTTACGAATTTGCTTCTGTCGGGACGTTGATGCTTTAAGGAGTTCATCGGGCAATGTCATACATCTTTTCTATTCAATTATTCGATTAAAATTCATACCGGGTGATGAAATCCCAGGGCGTGAAGGAGTTCGTGAATGACTCGATGTTTGTGCGTCGAACCATATTTGTTTAGATGAACGAATTGTTCTCCACCTTTTCTACCAAGGAATGCCGAGCCCAGACCGTCTCCGGCAATACGAAAGCGAATGTAATCCTCCTGTCCGTTTCGCGTAAAGAAACGAATGCAGGACACCTTCTCAATTGCATTCATGCCTTGATTGATTGTCTGCCTTTGGAATTTATCTAAATTTATCAAAAAGACGATTTTCTGAGTCGGAGATGATATCAAGTCAGTGACGATTTGATGCACTCACTGAAACCACTGATTACGTAGGGAATGTTTACCAGCTTTCCTTCCTCACCCTTCGGCCAATAGTTAACACCACTTGAGGTCACTACTAAACTCAACAAGAGTATTGAGAGAAATAGTTTTGCTACGATGGACTTCATTCCTTTCGATTTCTTTTATTTCCGGTAACTTCTCCAACTTACAACCTTCCTGCAAACTCTCTTTCTAGAAATTGAAAAGCACTAGCAACTCATTTCGATTCTTCAGTAGATATTAGCAGACCTGGCAATGTTTATGCAAGTGCCATTGTTAGGATAAGCACACGCTTTGTAAACTCAAGAAAAATGTGCGGAAGGTGACTTTGCACTAGGCGAAGTGAGATGAGCAAGATGCAAAGAATTTCTAATTTTGGAAATGTTCGAAAAAATAAGTTATTTTTTGCAACGATGATGTATCGAAGTACGTCAGTTTTCTTAATCGCAGATGGCATTGAAATGTGGGTTTTTTGAGCTAGACAAACAATGGAACCTCATATAATTTTACTATATGTGAGAGTGTGTTAGTGTGAAGTATGGACCATATAAATAATTGAGAACAAATGTTACTTAAATCAAACGTCAAGTCTGCACCAAAACATTATACGTTACTACGAATTATATGACTCGATGTGTACTATACACTAGGACAAGGTAGCGTGTACGTACGTACACGTCTCGTTATATACTTCATAGTATTGTAATGTGCTATCTCAGGACACTTTTGATTGAATGGAATTTTATGAAGGTAGGCGAATTGATCATGACAACAAAAACCCCTTTTGAAAGGGAAATGTGACGCAAGTACTCGTCCCTTCTTGTAACACAACTTGTATCAACTTGGGTGACGCTTAAAGCTTCGGAACGCAACAAATTCTTTTGAAATATTTTCACATTCGATAAAAAAAGTGCGCCATTTATGGAGAACGGCTAGCCAAATTTTGGCGTGTGAAATCTGGAAGCGCAGAAAAATTATTACGTTGGGATGGTCCGGCATATTTTAATCGAAAGTAAAAATATTTCAATAGTTATTTTCGCCCCGCGGGATTATATTTTTATTTTCGTCACGTGTAGGCTGCATGAAATAGTTACTTGCTTAACTAGGGATAAAAAGTTGAAAAGTCGAAGTTTCGTGTGAATTTTGTTGATCCGATGCGAAGCCGAGGTCAATAATCACACGAAAGCGTGACTTTTCATTTTTATCCCGAGTTATGTAACGAATTTTACATGCTGGGGCCGTCGAAAGTTCATGCAACTCGATGTAATGAACGACTTTCGACTCGCGAGCATGTAAAAGAATTTTTCTGTATACGTGAGACTGTATTGGTTGTGACGGAAATAATTTCCCATCACTTGGGACGAAAAGTTGCTTTCCGCGGTATGTGCACCAACACACTCACACTACTACAGAAACATTTCTTTCAAAATACCCCAATACACACTCGATGTGTACTTTTCACTCTGGCTTCGCCCGCGCCTACGTACACGTCTCGTGTGTATTGGGGTATGTTGAAATATACTATTTTGCGATTCAAAGCTTTAAGCGTCACCCAAGTTGATATCAGTTGTTTTGGAAGAAGTAACAAGGACTAGCGTCAAGTTTCCCTTTAAAAAATGGTTTTTGTTGTTTAAGGGTTTTTGTTGTGATAATAGCTACTGCCTTATTCCTGACATTTTCTCTGAAGAAACCTATAACGAATCTGATTCTGGCGAACCTTTCGCACAAGGAACGCTTCAAACATTTTACATGAAGAAACTTCTCCACTCGCTAAATCGACTTTTCGGCACCACTAAACTGCAGAAACAAAAAGAATGTTCTTCTACAAAATCTTCCGGTCAGTGACGACATAAAACAACTTTTTTATTCCCAGATATCGTCCAACTACACAGTGTGTTCGTTTTCTCCATGCGGCAAGTACATAGCTGCTGGAACCCAAACCGCAGAGATATCGGTGTGGGAAGTGAGATCAGGAGACGTTATCAAAGGTGAAACGAAAGCATCCGAGGCGCACAGAATAACAGCACTTGACTGGAATCCAGCAAATAATGGAGAATTTGCGTACACCGACAATACGGGACAATTGGGAACTATTATTGACTGCTACAACATTGACGAAAATATTTTGGAAATTGGAATCGATGAAAATGGATCCGTCGACAATGACGTGGACTTCGGCGACAGTAAATTTATTTAAAACGTAAAATGAAAGTGACTTTCACATATTTTTTCAGTTCAATTCGACAAAGACGATGAAGACAATGAAAATTGCATCTCGTTGGAACGACTGAAAAATGAGACTTTAGGGTTAGCGAAAAGCGACGATGATGATTTGCTTGAAAGAAAATCCAACCGTTCGGACAGTGTAGCTGAAGTAAGAATTCCAAACACATCTACTGCAATGCAGTCAGCATTCCAATCGAGTTCTACTCCAGCCCATTTAGAGCATCGGTATATGGTTTGGAATAATGTGGGAATTGTTAAAGCTCACACAGACGGCGATGAAAGCACCATTGGCGTTGAATTTCACGATGCCAGTGTTCATCACGACATTCATATCTCAAATTATTTGAATCATACGATGGCTGCGTTAAGTTCGTCTGTGTTAGCGTTGGCTTGTGATACGCCAAGTAAATTGGTTTGTATTGCACTTAGCGCTGGCAGTCGGGAATGGTCGATCAGCCTCCCAGACTGTGAGGAAATAATCGCTATCGGCGCATCGGAGAAATTAGTGGCTATTGCAACTGACGTCAATAATTTAAGAGTTTTTAGCGTCATGGGCACACAAAGAGAACTGATTTGCCTCCCTGGACCAGTGGTCGCTGTGGCGGGCCATGGTGACTCAATTATGGCAGCTTTTCATGCGGGAAGTCCAATAAATGGCTATCAAAACATAAGCATCATGTTGATGCAGGCAATTGGATTGAGCGTGCGATGCCGAGAGTTCCGAATCGGATTGACCCCTTGCACCAAACTAACTTGGTTAGGATTTTCCGATAGAGGCTCACCGGTGTGTAATGATACAATGGGCACCGTCCGCATGTATAATTTGAAGGGCAACTACTGGACCATCGTTTGTGATATGAACAAGCATGTAAGAGAGCAACGCATACCTGCACAGTGCTTTTCTTTCCCAACCGGCAGCTATAATTTTCTATTTTGCAGATAAAAAATGCATCGGACACATTTTTCATTGTCGACGTGTCAGAACACAATCAAATAGTGCGCGCAATTCTGTGTCGAGGTGGTGCGTATCCCATGACTACACCGAAGCCCTTAGTTACTGAATTGCCCATGCAAATACCGTTATGTGATATGGAGTCTGACAAATCAGAACTGGAAGAATCGTTGCTGCGTAACGCCAGTCTTCTAATAGACAATTCCGAAGCAAATTTGCGAGAAATTGCAATCAAATTATT
The DNA here is from genome assembly GCA_029228625.1 of Pseudolycoriella hygida. Taxonomy (NCBI): domain Eukaryota; kingdom Metazoa; phylum Arthropoda; class Insecta; order Diptera; family Sciaridae; genus Pseudolycoriella; species Pseudolycoriella hygida. The sequence continues at coordinate 149,960,420 of CM055404.1, read as the reverse complement.
TGCAGTAAGTTGCGGTTCATTTTCTTTGCACATTACTTTAGGTTCGCCGCTGACGATAGAGATTTTTTTAATGTAGAGCCTAACATACTCACTTTGTTGAATCTCTAGTTATTGCACCGATTTAAAATGTGTCGGCGGGCGGCAGCGACCCTTTGTTGTTTTTAATTCCCGGCGTCGACGCATTTTGGCCCACGTTAAGCGGCGCGATTTTTTGACACTTGCATTGGCGCCGTTTATACCGAAGTGAAATTTAATCCAATCCAATCCAATCAATTAGAGGGGCACTGAGAGTAACATTTTTCAAAAAAGTCAGAGAAAATCCTAGCAAATGCTTAAAACACTTTCCAAATCCTTGAAAAAACTTTTGAATATTCGAAAATCCTTAGAAATTTCACTCTTTTTTCATTGAAATATTGTGACGATATTTGTGCTGCCACCTACGGCACAATACGTTCTGCTCGTTTAAGGTGATATCAAACAGCGAAGTGCAGAAGGGCGGCCTAGTTTCAAAAAATGGTGTATGGGTAATTTGAATCCAGTGGCCAGTTCTTTACGCATTGACAAATCCTTTCCAAAGCACCCATTTTAAACGAAGACACATCAAGAACGCAGCCTGATGTCAAGATCAAAATCGGTGCGTCGTCGTAAAGTATTCGTCAATGTCGTCACAGACCGGGGACGTCACAGTCTTTTGTTTTGAGGCGAGAAAATCAGCTGATTTTTCAACTTTTCAATGAATTCAGGTGCTTTTGGTAAATTTATGAATGAGATCAGCTGACTTTGTTTGGTCGCAACTGCAGCTAACTTTAAGTTCAGTATTTACTTCTGAAGATCAAAACAAAAGACTGTCACGCCCCTGTCACAGACATGTGCTTCAATTCTTGACAAGATGCTTCCGGCTGAAGCCACGAGAAAGTACTCATTCTGGTGTCAAATTGACAAGTTTTTTTTTCTAGAAAGTACTAGCTATTGGTTTTAACATTCACTTTGCCACATTGATCCACATTCGTCTACACTAAATTCATTTTTTCCAATGCTTTCGGGTCATGTGACCATGATCATACTAAGACATTGGAGAAATTCTCTCACTTCTTGACCGCAGGCTCCCCAGCCAAAAATACACTACCTCACTTGTTGTAGCTTTCTGAAGGCTGCATACTTCAGATTCAAGATCCAGTATTTTCATGCACTAGAGAAATGATCAATGTAGTACATGAACGAACTATAATTGCTGGGTGTAACAACTTTTTTCCAATGAAATTACGACCTCAGCTGTAGTTTTTGATTTTTCTCAAATGACTCATCGCTCGCCTATCCCTTCAACATTAAAAAAAATTTCTTTTAGATTGCCTGTCGATCAGAAAACGAAGTTCGTGCAAAAGAATTGGTGGAAATGATTGCATCACCAAATCTACTTTCCATTGCCATCAAATATGCCAATAAACTTGGAAGAATCCATTTGTCTGCTAAGCTCACTGAACTTCTGCCACAAATGGAGGAACAGGTTAGTGAGAAACGATTTTCACAACTGACAGCAATATTCAACTGAAGAAATTTAGGAACAACTCAAAGAAAAACGGTGCAACGAGATTGAAATGGAAGCCATCAATCTGTTGCAAAGTAGTCCCATGAATGCATCCTTGATGTTGGCTCAAAAGGACAAAAGTTCGAGTTTAACGATTGCACCGGTAAAAGAATCCTAATTTACGGCTTCTTGATGACTTCTTACTGTAAGTTTTCGTAGAAACCAATCCTATCGAGTCAAGGCAAACGGAATCCATTCAAGCGCGGAGGAGGTGGAGCAGCAAAGTTGATAAGCAATCCATTGAGTCATCTCACTGACAAAGCAATAGGTTTCAATGACTCTCAAAGTCAAGGCAGTGAGTCGCTGAATGGATTGCATCCACTCGAGAATGACGAGACAATAAACAATGAAAATATTGAAAACGAGTCGCAAAATTTGGTAAAATTTGTTCACCTTGTGAAAATTACGTAATGTACGAACTGTTTTGAATCACTAAGGTTTCCACTACGACTCCACCTAAGTTCATGGATTGGTATAAAGAACACAAAGAGGAACTACAGTCACAAAATCCAGATGCGATTGCAGCAGAATTGACCAAAATCGCAATGAGACAATTCAAAGCTTTACAAAGTGCCACAAAATCGATAAAAAGAAGAGCTGAGGACGATGAGGGTGCGGCTAATAAATTGACGAAATATAACTAAGAAAAGAATTTATAAACTTTTCGAAAAAATAAAACATTCGACGATATTCAGTGCTGAGTTTTTTAAATTTTACAGAAAGAGTTCGGTCTTTAAAATCTTTCGGTTAGAGTGACTTTCGCTATTTCTTAAAACTAGTTTTGTCCCAGTCTTGTTTAAAATGGTTAGTTCGCCATACACTCACATTCGCAAAATGGGTTACGTCTTCCTCAAAATCGAGTTTTCAACATTCGACCCTGTCAGGCGGGTCCTCAATATAGCCCTCCGGGGTTCGTTTCGCCTTAGCAAAATATATAATCGGAAGGAATTTGAGCCGCTGATTCCGAATTTCGCCATCACGGCAAGCTGGTGTCAAGGTATGGGTGAGAGTTCCCCGCCCCTCAAGGGCTTGCAAACCCGGAGGAAGAGGAGCAGCCGAAAAAAATTATTTTTCAATTCCGAACAACTTTCCCATACGTGACTTTTACATCCGGCGAACTTAAAAGCCAGATAAGGTCCGTGTACGTCGTCAAATACATAGTTGACTTTGTAGTCGGGCTTAACCTGGCCTTAAGGGGGTGGCCCCCATCGAATTCCACATAATTAAATGAAGCATAGAGGTATATTCCCCTAGACCCCACCAACAGCCTCTTTCGTTAAAAACACACAAGAATATCTGTAAAACGTACAAGTTCTAGCGGTCATGCATAACTGACGTCCACATAGAGGGGAGATGAGAGGGCTTTAAAAATGAGACATAGGAGTACAGAAAATATGCGGACGCATGGAGGACTCTGGGATCAAAAATATGAAAAATCGTGTGGACGTCATTATTTTACGACCCCCTAGACGCACAAAATCCGCTCGCAATGATATTAATGAAAAATGCATTAGCAAGCGGCGTAGATCAACGAAGATATTGCAGATAAACGTGCGTACCTAGCAATTCTTTAACCGCACGGCCCCCATGAACGAGTAATCGGACACGCCCAATTGGAACGAGTTCCCATCGGAGTCTCTCTCTCGGCGAGGGCTTTCGCAGTAATCTCTTATAAAAAACATAGAAGGGACCCGTACGTATCAGAATAGATGCGGCAAACAGAGTTGATGTTACGAAAAGACTGGAACGTATTTAAGTGAATATTGCGTTCACATTAGACTGTATCGGAAATTGCCCGTAGGGCAATTTTGAAAAACCCGTACGAAGTAACGGTGTAAAAAAATTCTCCGAACGCACAAAATTGACCTAAAATAGAGAAAAATGTTCTCCTCAATTTTGTCTACAACATAGCAAAAAACTTTTTTTTTTGGGCTAGGGCCGACCTTAGTACTGACCTAAGGTCTTAAATAGAGGCCTCGGATACATACTTCCATAGACAAAAATGTTTCCTTCAATTTGCTCTGCAACATAGCAAAAAACATTTTTTTATGTTAGGGCCGACCT
>CM055404.1:149928822-149956751 GCA_029228625.1 Pseudolycoriella hygida | reverse complement strand
GGCCCACTTGAGCCCAAAAATTCTTCTATAAATTGTCGGACGTGCCGAGATCTTTCAAACAAAAAAAGTTTTTGAAAATCGGAAGAGATTTACTCGAGTTATGTACAAAAAACACGTAGGGCCCTAACAAAGACTCTTTTTTAGTGCCCTAGCTAAGTCCAAAGACGCAAATCGAAAAATGTTTCTTCCATAAGTTGTCGGCCGTGCCGAGGTCTTTCAAACAAAAGAAAGGTTTTGAAAATCGGAAGAGATTTACTCGAGTTATGTACAAAAAACACATAGAGCCCTAGCAGAGACTCGTTTTTAGTGCCCTAGCTAAGTCCGAGGACTCAAATTAAAAAAACTTTCTTCCATAAATTGTCGGCCATGCCCAGATCTTTCCAACAAAAAAAAATTATGAAAATCAGAAAAGATTTACTCGAGTTATGTGCAAAAGACCAACAACCACTTAAACGGCCCTAGCTCGGCGGCCCTTGGGCCGACAGTGCCCAGATTCAACACCATAAAATATTTTTAGACTACCTTTTAGGAAAAAAAAGGTTTTTGAAAATCGGTCAAGATTTACTCAAGTTATCGTGTTGACGGACAGACAGACCGACAGACCGACAGACCGACAGACAGACAGACAGACCGACAGACCGACAGACAGACCGACAGACGGACATTGTTTTTTTCGCTGATTTGTCATCTGGAGGCAACAAAAAAAGTTTCCCCCTTACTCCCGGGTTCGAATTCGCAATGTAACAAACGTGGTAGTAAACGCATCAGACCTACGTACTTCGTACGGGTCTAACCACTTCGGTAGGAATGTGCACTCTTTCCTGGCACCGCTGAACCAGCTTAGGAAACCATGGTATCGCTATTCACCAGTGGCCTCTAAGGGGGTTGATGGGGGAATATCCCACTTAATTGTAGATCTCCATGGTGTGGCCGTCTGTAAGTCTTGTTTGAGCCCGCCGCAGGCATAAATACACCTCTGAACAAAACATTTAAAATAATTGACTACTCGTCCCTAAACGCTCTAAATACTATGAATTGATTTAATTATGTATTTTAAGCAAGTCTAAGTAGACGTTACATTCCCGATATTCCTTGCAACGCGGATTCGTACGGGTCCAGGTAGCTTTATGTTTCCCTGCAAACAATTCGCGTATGCGGAAAATGTTGGAAGGAGATACCGCTGATTGTGAATCTAAATTGTATGTTGTTGGTCAGCAGTTGTGTGAATTGAAAATGCAACCGGACGGTAAGGCAAAAAGACACGAAAATGTGGTAAATAATTCGCTTGACTGAAAGTCAGGTCCTACACCAGAAAATACCGGAAAATGTCTGTTACCACACCACTATCTTGAAATTTTTCATCGAAAACACTGATTTGGGCGATAGTTCAACTATCGTGGCATAGTTAAACTATCGTGGCGATAACCGAACTATATAGTGGCGATAGCCGAACTATAGTGGCGATAGCCGAACTATAGTGGCGATAGCCGAACTATGGTGGCGATAGCCGAACTATAGTGGCGATAGCCGAACTATAGTGGCGATAGCCGAACTATAGTGGCGATAGCCGAACTATAGTGGCGATAGCCGAACTATAGTGGTGATAGCCGTACTATAGTTGCGATAGCCGAACTCTAGTGGCGATAGCCGAACTATAGTGGCGATAGTTCAACTATCGTGGCGATAGTTCAACTATCGTGGCGATAGTTCAACTATCGTGGCGATAGTTCAACTATCGTGGCGATAGTTCAACTATCGTGGCGATAGTTCAGCTATCGTGGCGATAGTTCAACTATCGAGTCCATAGTCGCACTATCGTGGCCATATTCGCACTATCGTGGCGATAGTCGCACTATCTTGGCGATAGTTAAACTCCTGTAACCATCGTGCGATAGTTTAACTATCGTGAGTATAGTGCGATAGTTTAACTATCGTGAGTATATAGCGATAATTTAACCATCGTAACCATGGTGCGAATGTTGAACTATTTTGCGATAGTTGAACCATTGTGGCGGTAGTTTAATATAGTGGCGGCATTTAGCTGAACTATCGTGTCGAATGTTTGAATTATAGTGAAGAGAGTTGAACCTTTGTGGCTGTAGTTGAACTATCATGGCTCAAGAGTTGAACTATTGAACTTTCCTTCAATTGTTCGAGGAAGGAATTTAGTTAATCAATTGAAAAACTTTTACCAGTGCTAGTGTAAAGTTTGCGGTAAGAGCGAAGTATGGGCCGTAGACGCACAAGTTAAACCACTTGTTCCCAAATAGAATTTAATAGCTCAATTACAGAACTTTTACGAGTGTGAAATTGGATAGCCTAGCAATGCGATGGCCGTAAACACACGAGTTAAATTATTTGTTTACAAAACTTTTACTAGTGTGAAGTTTTCGTGCCAAGTGAAGCGGAGGCCTTTAAAATTAATGATTGCGAAAAGAATTTAGTTGATCAATTGAAAAACTTGTACTAATGTGAAGACGCATAGAAGACAAGAGACAACTATCAAGGTGGATTTTTAATAATCAAGGCTAACTAAATATCAATATAATTTATATTTTGCTCAATTTGAAAACCCTTCCGAAGTAACGTAGTAAAAAAAATCTTGACCGACCTGTGGATACTTTGATGAACACTTCAACTATCTAGTAGTATATGGACACTACACCCCAACCCACTTGAACTCAGTTTTTCGATTACCTTTATGGGAAAAAAGATTTTGATTATCAAGACCTCAAAAATTAAGCTGACGTTTGGCTGTTGTCTGAAAAACAACTTGTCTTACAACAAAATAATAAGTCAAGAGACCGACCAACCCAAATGGTGTGACCTATGAATAAACTGTGAATTTCAATCTCACTCCCACATCATGTTGTAGCACTTACTTTGAACATGAGACAGGCTTCATTTCATACACAAACTTACGTGCTTGCGTTTCATTTACACTTTATTTTGATGTCTTTACTTTATTTACAATATTCGGGTTAGATATCAACAACGCGACATTGAATTAATTATAACGTTAATAATAATTCATTACATCAGCCACCCTCCAAACTTGCAGAAATTATTTTCGGAAAATTAATAAACAAAAAACCCAATTTCTACGTCAGTAAAGTAAGTAAATTTACTTTAATCCTCACAGATTCGATAATAAACACGATACACACCATTCGAATGCATCGTGGGAAATCGAATATAAGCCACGTTCACACACGACAGCCACGTGTGATGGATAGGGACGGCAATAGGAAGCGAATGTGTAAAAAAGGGAAATCAACAATTTTGGAAATAAAACTCTGTTCCTTGCATTATAACACGCACATTCATAGAGCGCAATATTTTTTTTTATAAATGCCAATGAAAGGTTATCAAATATCTGATGTGATGGCTTTGAGGGAGGAACTATAAGTGAGAATTAATTGTGGGAAATGGGATCTAAGTTCGTTGTTTTTTGTCGTTCAATTTTGAGATTTTAGCAACATTTCTTTAACATTGAAAGCTATGGCGAGAAATAAATAATTTTGAAATGTTCGACAGCTGCAAAGATGAAAGCACTCATAAAGGGACTTTCAGAGTTGCTTGATAGGTAAATCTCAGAATTACAAGAAGTCCCTTATGTATAATAAAATAAAAAATTCACAGTTCTCGATCATTGGAGTTGGAAAAATATATTTCTTCGTCTCTGATGATGATTCATACTTACATTCAACTTTTTTATCCTTATTTGCAACAAATGTACGTTCCTTCTTATATGAACAATGAGTACACTTTTTCTTACTTTCGCGGGTGCGATACAATCACGTTTTACCGAACCTCAAAAAACCCTTTTTCGGCGACATCTCTTGAGTGACTTAACCGAATCTGTTTATCTTTGATCACGGAAAAACATATGCAAGGGACCCGTACGCATCAGAATAGATGTGGCAAATGACCCGAACGTATCCAAGTAATATTGCCTCAGCTCTTAAGTGCATGAAATTACGTCCTCATTAGATTGGATTAGAAATTGCCCAAAGGACAATATTGAAAAATCCGACCGAAGACGTTTAGTCCAAATATGAACTAAACCCCCAAAAATCGAGTTGTCGTGCTGATAGACGGACGGACAAATTGATTTTGCCCACCATCTCTCGCATCCCTTACACACTTCGTGGTAAACACAATAGAACCCTTTTCGAAGAACTTCGTACCTTCGTATGGATCTAAAAATTTGTTGAATTAATTCAAGCTCAAGACATCATGAAGACCTACATTGACAATAAAGATTGAACAGGACGTGTAACAAACAAAAGAAAAAATAATAAAAAAAGAACACAATGGATAACCAAAGAAGAGACGGAAAAGTCAATCCGTGAACTTTCTTCCCCTTATGTAAAAGCAAACGGCTAAAGGAATTTGCAAAATCTGTTTACTTTTCTCACACTGTCCTGGAAACTATGCGCGACACTGTGACACACTTCCTTTCATCAAAAGTGATTTCATTATCGACATTCCCGAGGAGTGAGACACGTGCAATAAAGTCAGATTTCTTTACGCAACCGTTTCTTAAAAATTCGAATTGTGCTTGAAATAAATGATACGGGTAGGTTAGGTATGTCGTACTTAAAGTGCATGATGGATCGTCCAATGAAAAGTGATTGTTCAACGACTCTGCTGCACACGCACAAACATACTCCCAGCACATAAGGGATTCAAAAGGAAATGAGAAGAGAGAACAACAACAAAAAACAAAACAAAATAAAAAACGAATAAAATGTTCTCCAAAAAAGTTTGTATCCCGCTTTGGCATGCGTGAGGTGATATGTTTAAGTATGAAAGGCATATGACTTACCCCTTAATGCCCTTTGTTGAATGTTTCGCTTTTATTATGAATGGAGGGATGCATTTCAGGAGAATTTTATAGTAGGGATGACCACATGCATTGCATACGTTTCGACGCACGACCTAATATCAGTTGAACGACGTTCACACACACGATAAGTCACGTGTGGACACACACTCTCATTTTCACTTTAACATTTTATTTGTTTCTTCATTTCAACTTGTCCGTCTTGCGTTTTTTTTTTAATTATTCAACTTGCACTTTTCTTTTCGAAAAGAATTTGAACTTGAGAACTAACACCTGTTTGTTTGTCGGCGATTCGGTACATTGCGTTTGCGGAAGTGATTTTAAGAAGCGGAAGTGTTTCACAGCTGTTGTGAAGAAGTGGTCATAAGGAAATTTTGTGTTAAATATTTGAACGTTGATATACGGGAAAGTGAAATAGACAATAAAATACAATTGACAAATGGATCATCACATGCAAAATCCGCCCCTTCATTGGGGATATTCGGGAACACCACCACATAACACTTGGGTGCCACCACAGACCAGAGGAATGAAACGAAGTATTTCGGAAAGTGATTGTGAGGATGCGTATTCCGAGACATCTTCGAAAGACCAGTAAGTAATAAATTGATAACTTCAGCGAAATAATAACAAAGTAACCGAAAATAAAAAATGAAGAACGGAAAAATACTGATGAAGTTAAGAATTTCTTTGAAGATTTTTAAAGATTTTCATAGGATTTTTTGAATAATCTTTTGATTGTCCACTGACGTGTGTTGAGAAAATTAAGTATTTATATTATATATATATTACTACAATAATTTCCTGCAAAATATTATTCTAAGCACGGTGTGTCTCTAAAATATGAAGATTTTTTCTATGAAATCATTTTGTTTGAAAATTAAGACTCAACCTACACTTGAGAGCCACCAAAAATTTGCCTTCGGCAGTGTATAGCGCAGCGATGATCGCTGGTAACTATCCTCTCGTCATCAGGAAAAAAAAATGTAGAGAAATTTAGTAAAAAAATGTCAACGAATTTCATCAGAAAATATGAAATTAGCGACAAAATTAACTAAAAAGTTTGCTAAAAACTCTTTTAAGTTAATTTTGTCGCCAATTTATTTATTCTTGTTGAAAGTCAGTGAAAGTTCTTACGACGGCAGTATCTCTTTCCTGGGATTCGTCTCTACACGAAGTATTTTTAATTTAAATTTCGGGACCAACAATACAACAAAAATATCGAAATTTTGTTCATGAATATTTCACTTCAGTGTGGGAGGCGCGTATAATAATTGATGCGTATTCTTGGCATGAACGACAGAAGATTGTAGAACAAGAATGAGTGAAACTCTTTATAATTAATCTGCTGGTGGAAATTTCTCAATTTGACGAACCAATTTGGGTGGGTTGCATAGATTCACTGAATATGTGAGAAAGCCGTAGAGACGTGTGCAACCGAAAAAAGTTCGTGGCCGCGAAAGAAAAGAAAGTTCGACTAAGCCGTGTGCCGGCCGCCACCGATGCTGGAAAAACCTTGCATCTGCTATTTGTGACGCAATTTTCTTAAACGACGTTTAAGTTAGCACAATATTTTCATTACAAAATTTGGCAAAGTTACGCATTACATATAAACATTTCGAAGACAAATTTTGTAATACAAAAATTCGAAGTTAAATTAAAAAAGCTTCAAGATATTTTTGTATTCAATTTCGAATTTTTAATCTACAAAATTTTATAGAAGATTTTGAGAGCTTTCGGAAATTTTTGGAATTTCGTAATTTCAATATTTTTAGAGGAATGGATAATTTGAATTCTTGTAATTTAGAGGAACTGATAATTTTGGATTTTTGTAATTTCAATATTTTTAATGGTGAACTGAGATTTGTTTTTAAGATGTCTCACTCATATCGTCTCTGAAGAAATGTCCATTTAATATAGATACTAATAACATCATTTAACTGAATTCGAGTTGAAACGTAAAATTCTGCGACTTAATATTGAGCAATTTTAATAGAAAATTAAATACACAGCTAGAGAAATTTAACTTTGCAGTTGAACAACGTTTTCTTCGTTTCTCTGGCTGTATATCGATGGCAATTACATAAGGTTTTTTTCATGTCTTGTGGCGAAAACAGGTACTTTCACCCCGCTAACGAACTTAAATCAACTTTCACAGTGCTCGGCATGCAAAGTTTTATACGTAACTCAAGGAAAGTGTTTTTCTGTCGTGTTGCAGTGTTGCACACTCGCCAAAAAATCACTTTTCCCTTGTTGCGTAAGCGTGCCCCACTCGCAATGAAAGTGTTAGTGTTATGCAGAGAGATTAATATAGTAATAATTAACAAGCGCTCTTCATGTTTATTAGTACCATGACCCAACGGAAGTAAGGGGATCTTGCGCAAGTCTTTACATTCGGATAAAAATTTAATTTCTATTTTGTTTCCTACTAAGCGCTCAGCGCTCATCAATTTTATTAGTGTCATGGCTGCCATGGCTGCCATGGCCCCACGGAAGTACGTGGATCTTACGCAAGTCTTTACATTAAACACCATTACGCCATTAAAAATATTGAAATTACAAAAATCCAAAATTATCAGTTCCTCTAAATTACAAAAATTCAAAATATTCGTTCCTTTAAAAATGTTGAAATTACAAAATTTCAAAAATTTCCGAATATTCTCAAAAATATCTTGAAGCTTTTTTCAGTTTTACTTCGAATTTTTGTATTCTAAATTCGAAGTGTGTATCTTATACAAATGTTTCAATGTGTGTGTCAAATTTTGTAATGAAAATATTGTGCTAACTTAAACGTCGTTTTTCTTAAAGAGATTTTTTTTGTGACAATAACTTTGGGGTTTGAATCTCAAAGCATCAACACAAGTTATATCAGTTCACACAATTTTTTAAAAGAGTGTCACACATTTCAAAATCTGTACGTTTTCAAGATGAAATCCTTACCTCAATCGATATGGCAGTTATATTACAAGTTGAAACAGGGACTTGTGGTAGGATTTTGATTTGTTTCAAGACATTACTATGGGCCAAAATTAGTGTCTTGTCTTTGGTTTTCAAGTTTTTCTTTATTTTTAATTTGGTTGTTGCTAGAACTTTGATTTCCAAGGTGGAATTTCTTTGTAAAGGCGTTGCTTGTTCGTGATTCATATGCAAATAAAAAGGATGTAAAAGACCTTATATGGATTTAGAAATAAATCAGAATCAGCTTCACAAATTCAGCCGTCATTCGAGATTTTGTCAACATAATAAATACAAAGTCCAGCCGCTATATCATTTCTCTGTAAAATTGAGAACCCACATATAAACCTTTAGAATAATTGACCGTTTAATCGGATTAGCTTGTTAGGAGAGAGATTCCCAGCATATAAAATTGAGTTTGTTGTGGGCATTATAATGGTAATGTTATTGCTTTCAAATAACCAGTTAATTTGAAAGAGAGCGGTGCGTGGCCCTGCCTCTATTTTCACTAAACTCGTCTCAAAATAAGTTAGAATATTGTTTGACCAATCACATAATAAGCAAAAATGCAAATTTTCAAAAAGCAGAAAATAATGTCACAAATAGTGAAAATTATGTAAGAATGATGTGAAATTTATGTAAGATCTATATACGTAATTTGTGTACGCTGATGTAAAAAATATGGCGAGTGATGTTAATTTCATGTAAAATTGCTGGATAAATTATGTATTTTCACGTAAAATATAAGCGTTGGTACTTCAAGATTGTTACATTTTTGTCCACAATTTGTACATGATATTTACATCAATTTCACATCAATTCTACATCAATTTTACACAAGTTTTATACATACACCAAAGAAAATAAATTCTCTCTATAAGTGATGGATAATTTATGATACCTTCACTTGTGTAAAATTGATGTAAAGATCATGTAGAAATTGTAGTCAAATAATGTAACAATCATGAATCACCAAGACTTAAATTTTACGTTAAAATACATAATTGGCCAGCAATTTAACATAAAATTAAAAATTACCTCGCCACATATTTTACATCAACGTACATAAATTTCACATCTTGTATTTGTATATAATTTTTTGTTTTTTGAAAGTTTGCATATTGAAAGATACCCAATTATTGTATAATGCACATAGCGCATCAAGACATTTGTTCTGCTGAAAATACGTAATCCACATAAATTTTACGTAATTTACAAACGCCACGAAGCATTTCGCTTTTGCTCCAATTTGTGTTAATTTTTTGTCAAAGACAGACAGCGACATTATAATATACAGACTGGGTCCAAGTAACCATCAGGTTAAGCTACAAATACGTTATACACATCGCACACCAACACAATTCACGCTGATTTGTTCTGCAGAATGTACGTAATCAATATAAATTTAGATAGACGCACGAACACTACGTAACATTTCGCATTACATGTTTGCTTCAATTTTTTATCAAAGACTGCCAATCTATACTTAATATGTCATTGATCCTTATAACGTAAGTCTGCTCTTATAGAATATGTAAATACGCGAGTAAAGCTGTTAAAAGCTGAAATAGTATATTTTCTCACAGTTGTGCAATCTGAATCGCAGACGGTTACTGTTGCATCGAATGACTCGAATCTTGGAACCGTTACACCCAGTGTCAATGCCGTATCAAATGGCTCTAACTCCAACCTTGAAATTAAGGTGTAGAGCAATTGTACTATCAATATTTACCAACGATAATAATTTGTAACTTGCAATCATCGGTAAAAATGAAAGCTACGAAATTATTTTGAATTGAGTCCTTAAAAGCAACTCTTCCGGCCGGTAATTGCGGCCGGAAAAGTTACTTTTCAGGACTCAAATTTTTAGTGCAGAAAAGTAGCAATTTTCGACACTAAAATGAGTATCGAAATCCATCGAATTATGATCCTCAAGCGCAAATGATTTTTTCGCGCATACGGACAAAAAACGCCGGATTTCCTCACCGAATTTGTATCCGAAAAGGCGCGTATTAGGTTCACATTTGAACATCACTTTTTAAACCAGGACCGAAAACGACAGGTGGGAAGAAAAGACTTTTCTTTCCACCTTTCACTGCTGACAGAAAAATGAAAACATCATAGTCAAGGTAACATCTATCAATGCTGTGCACTGAGGCTATGATAATTGTTTTTCTTCACTTCACAAACACTTTTCATGTAATACACACACAAATCGCTTTAAATTTTGAAATCCGATACGAAACTTCTTTATGTTTACATGAACAAAAGTCAAATGATTAATGTGAAAAAATCAATCGCACACTTGCTATGATCATGATGTAAAATTTTCATGCGAAAATTTGTCGAATGTTTCTGTTCGGAAGCTCGGACTGTTCCATATTTCGTGTCAAAAATCGTTTTCACCACACACACACTTGTTGCCTTCTTTTCAACAATCGTTTTCACCTCGCTTTCACCACAGCTATGTATGCGATGTTGAATGTGGTGAAAACGATTTTTGAAACGAAAGCAACAAGTGTGCGTGTGATGAAAACGATTTTTGACACGAAATCTGGAACAGTCTGAGCTCTAGTTCGGAAACTGGAATTTTGTCGGTCTGCGCGAAAAAAAGTATACGGCTAAAGCTAAAAGGGTGCGAATTTAGACCACGGTTGTAAAAAGGTCCTCCTTGGGCCCTGCTGTGCTCCACCCTCGGATTTGACCTTTTTACCACCTGGGTCTAAATGCACCGTTTTAGCTCCTTGTGATGTAATGTTCTATTTCGTGATTATGTTAGTATGAAACCGAAAAAGGAAATCGAATACTAACTTTACATAATGGGTTTAAGGATGGGCTGGTCTATGCAACTAGGGCTGAAATATCAATGCAAATATCTTGTATGTATATCAAATACCGACTGTGGTTTGTTTTCGGATAATTATTTTCATAGTTGGTAATTTATTTCAAAAAGATTTATTGTTCTTATGTCGTTACATCAATACATCGCATTTCGACCAATAAAATTTAAATTGCGTCGTTCCAATCTACAATAAAAATTCTGATGAGTGTTTCCCATTAGCCTTCCGATCTTAACAATTTACAATTTCTATTTAAATAGCTAGCGAAATGTAATACGTCAGTTTTTCATCGCAACAAAATCAATAAATACTACCACTGAATGCAGACTAGCCGGCGTTTTATTTGATATAAAACCATGAGTCATTATACTTAAAACGCCGAAAACCTTTGTTTCATTTCTTCAGACATTCATTTATTTATTGGCAGACAGTTGAATTTTAATCAAATTTCTGATTACTTTGAAGTCAAAAGGATACCAAGTCTTCAAATCAAATTAACTACAGGAAAAATTAATTTCGAATAAAATTACAATAAAATTTTCATTATTTGCGCCAAAGGATAGAACCTCCCACGTGTCTTTCAGTCTTTCAATTAAATTTAGTGGAACAAGAAAATGAATTGAAAAGCGACTTTTAACTTTCAAGCTACCGTTGAAAATGTCGTGAATACATAAATTGTTGTGGCTTTCCACCAGTTTCGTAATTTTCTCAATCGATACTTTCATATAAAGGATTGTACATTGTACACGTACACACTATCAGGAAAATCATTGATTATACAACCGACGGAATAGTTCAACGACGGCTAATAATGCAATTATTCAATTTTTATGACCGGCGCTTAAGCTGATTGGTTTCGATCTTGAACTGTTCTTGTTCCAAATTGGATTGGACTATATATTTCATTGTATACACCGCACTGAATCATCTGGTTTGTGATATTAGGAGACGTTCACATATGCAACGTTCTTATTAGGGAGGGGAGAGATTCTAAGCTAATTGTGACACGTAGTTGCAAATGTGACTTCACTCTACTTTTTGCCTATCTCTTCTTACACTTTTCCAGCTCATTTCTTCCATAGAGTTCGCATTCGACCTTCTAGCGGAGATAAATATTCAAGATCTCGTTCTATTACAATGTTTTATTCTTTTTCGTTCAATATCTTCTCACAGAATGAACAGAAAAATATTGACAAGAAAATTGAGTGATAAAAGCGTCGGTCTCCTGTGATTCTATCAAACAAAATATTCTCAATGAAGATTCGATTCTTCAAGTGACCAACCCCTATGCCCCCCTTAAGATTATTACAGAAATTTGTTGAAAAGGGCTCTATTTGCTAAATGCCCTGCTCACCTGGTAAAGTTAGAAAATTCTGTACATCATGTTTCTCACGTAAGAAGTGAACGCCCCCTTAATGATTAAAATATCAAATCAAAGAGTTGGCGGATGTTTCTGGATAAAAAGAGCTTCACAAATGACAATTTACTGTTTGCCTTGAAATTAGACTACACGTTGCATATACACATCTCCAAGGGCCATTACTGTGCTGTTTTAGTAATGAGTCATAGCTCACTGCTCTAATACGAATGGTAGTGGCATGAATTCTAATATTCACAGTTTATGTTTCTGGGGATGTTATTGTTCTGAACACATTAGTGTCTTCATCGGATTTTTGTCAAAATATTGCAGCCAGAAACAGATGACACAAAGCTGATATATTTTTTAGGTGGTAACGTGGAGTAGTCGTGGTTTATTGGTCGGAATGCAAAAGCATAAGTAAAGTGCAATGCCATATTAGGTTTAGACTGGCAGTCTTTGACAAAAAATTAACAATTAACTGATGCAAACATGAAATGCGAAATTTTAAGTAACTGTTAGTGCGTCCACCTAAATTTCTGTAGATTTAATTCATTAAATTGATCAAAAAATTCATCAAATTTCGAAATTTAATGAATTTTTGTATGAATTCTGTGAATTAAACTCATATAAATAGGCTCTGAGAACAAATCAGCGTGAATTGTGTATGCCTTCGTGTGGTATGTGCATTAGGGGTGTTCAAAAACAAACTTTTCGAAAATTTGGGCTCCCCAGGTGTTGTGTTTTTGGACGCTGATGAATAATTTGTATGGGTACTACCAAATTCGAGTGAGTTTATGCGGTGCTCAATGACAAAAACCGGTAAAAATTACGAAAATAGTTTAAAAGCATTTTTACCGAAATTTGCATGAAATACATGAAGAATCAAGAGTTATGTCGTAGCAAGTTAGGTTAAACCGGCTCAAAATCATCCAAAGAAAACATTTATTTAGGTCTCCGGAAGTTACAGTACTGTTTCGACTCCAAGAGAGTCCGTCAAACAGCTTTCATACTGTCCAGGTTCATGGATCAATGCCGAAAAACTTATAGCACTAATTGAAAAATGTTCTTCTCTGAAAGTTTAGGCATTGAAGTACTTGAAAATAACACACAAACAGTTTGCATTGACAGCATAAATTTCGAAGTTTGATTTTTCGAGTTCATGAATGAATGGACTTTCTCATCAGCTGCCTTCATGCAAATTTCGGTAAAAATGCTTATGTACGATTTTCGCGATTTTTACTGGTTTTTGTCATTGAGCACCGCCTAAACTCACTCGGATTCGGTAGCACCCATACACACTATTCATCATCGTCCAAAAACAAAACGTTTTCCACCTGGGGGGCCCAAATTTTCGAAAAGTTGGTTTTCCCATATAATTTTGAACACCCCTAATGTGCATACTCTACACTAATTACGCCATTAAGTGGATGGACATTTTTTCAGAATGTATGAAGTACAATTTTTTTCTAACACCCTCCCACTACCTCCATTTCATTGGTACTATGTGAGTAAGGTACCGTTAATCTTTGGTAAAATGTTAGCTGCTTCAAGATTCAGTTAAACGCATTAATCAAATGAGCAAACGTCAAAAATTGCAAGAAAAGAAAGAGAAGGTGGTTCTTTTTTCTCTCTTAACTTTTTTATTTAATTTCTCTTTGCAATTATTGATCTCATAAACCGACGAATTGATAAACACATTACCTTGAAAAAGGTGTGGCTCTTCTGCGAAACTTTCAAATGAATATAAGTGCGTCAATTTCAGCTTGCATTATTTGCCGTTTTTTATTTACGCAATTTTTGCAAATTGAACCGCCCTCCGCCACAACAAATGAAACTAAAGGTGCAGATTGCCAGAAACTGATACTAAGAACATTGGTGGTGTCATCGATACTTGTTGATATATCTTGATACCCGAGTGAAGAACGTTTTTCAGATGAGACTTCTCAAAAGTCTCAATGAGAGGTAAAAGAGACGTCTTAAAGACAGAGTTGTAGAGAAAAAAGGGCCGAACTTTTTGTGCATGGAAGTATGGGTGTGAGGCCTCTCCTTAGGGCCTTAATTGGGTCCTAAGGTCTGCCCAAGATCAAAAATTTTTTTTGATCCTTGAAGTAAGTTAGGGGTCTGTTCCAAGATTGGCCGTAGTGTAAATTTTTTAAAAACTTTTTTTTTTGTTGGTTTAGTGGGGTTTAGAGAGGTTTTCACACCGTTTCTTCGGACGGGTTTTTCAATATTGCCCTTTCAGCAATTTCCAATCCGATTTAATGTGGACGTAATTTCATATACTCAAGTATTAAAGGCAATATTTTTTTAGATTTAGTTCGAATCTTTTTGCAACAACTGTTCTATTAGCCACATTTATTCTGATGCGCACGGGTCGCTTGCATATGTTTCTGATTTAAGTTCATTAGGAATTTGACTTAGGGACCATACATAAAGTACGTATTCAAAAAATGACTAATACCCCCCCTCCCTCTCGTACGCAAAAATGTATGGAAAACATATGAAGGTACCCGTACGTATCAGAATAGATGTGGCAAACAGAGTTGATGTGCTCGAACGCATTTAAGTAAATATTGCCTTAACTCTTAAGTGTTTTAAATTACATCCACATTAAGTTGTATTGGAAATTACCGATAGGGCAATATTGAAAAACCCGTCCGAAGAAACGGAGTAAAAGAACCCTCCCGAAAGCACAAAATTGATTTCCAAATAGACAAAAATGTTCGCCTCAATTTTCTCTACAACATTGCAAAAAACAATTTTTTGTTCAGGGCCGACTTTAGGACCATAAGGAAATGCGTCTGACACATACTTTCATAGACAAAAATACTTCCCTCAATCTGCTCTGCAATATGACAAAAAATGTTTTTTTGGTCAGGGCCGACCTTAGGACCGATTAGAGGCCCACTTGAGCCCCAAGTACAGGCACAAATTTGTTTATGAATATAATTTGGTACACGATTACCTCTCAAATAGAAAAATAATCAACAAAATCGGTTAGGATTTGCCCGATTTATGTTAACAAAAGCACGTTGGGCCTAGTTTCAGGGTCCTGACTGAGTCCAAGGACATCTTATCAAAAAACTTTCTTCCATAAAATGTAAGACATTCCTAGACCTTTCGATTAAAATTTTTTTTTTTGGAAATCGAAAGAGATTTATACTCGAGTTATGTACAAAAAAATGTAGAGCCCTAGCAGAGCCTCGTCCAGAGCTAAGTCCAAGGGCACAAAATCAAAAAAGTTTGTTCTACAAATTGTCGGTCATGCCCAGATCTTTCAAACAAAAAAGTCGGAATAGATTTACTCGAGTTATGTACAAAAAACACATATGGCCCTGGCATAGACTCGGTTTTAGTGCCCTAGCTAAGTCTAAGGACTCAAAATTGAGAAAGTGTCTTCCATAAATGGTCGGCCATGCCCATGCCCATGAAATTTTCATCTAGGCACTAGGATCGATGCTCCCCACCTTCTCCCAGGTCCAAATTAGGATGGTTACAAACGTCGTGGTAAACGCATCAGACCCCTTTTGGAAGAACTTCGTTCTTCGTACGGGTCTAAAAATGTTGAAATGTATTGAACGTAAACTTTCGTCAAAGCCCCCTTCCCCCTTTATTGGAATGGATGGGAAGCAAAGAATCAATTGAAATCCAAATTCTTCATTTTAACAAAATGTTGTAACATTTCTTTCTTCCTCACTTTCCAGAATATCTCCCAAAGATGCTGATCAAGACAGTTGCCAACATTTGAGCAGAAAAAAGCGTCGTGGTGTTATCGAAAAGAAACGAAGAGATCGAATTAATTCCTCATTGTCGGAATTGAAACGGCTGGTCCCATCTGCATACGAAAAGCAAGGATCAGCGAAACTGGAAAAAGCCGAAATTCTACAATTGACTGTGGACCATCTGAAAACATTACATGCGAAAGGTAAGATAATTGTAGTAAATTATTTCTGAATGAATGATACGCTAAGCAATTAGTATAACTGTTTTGTTTATGTCTCATGAACGGTAAATGAATTACCCAATTATCGGTTCGATGGACGGTGCAAATTGTTTACTGAGAAAAGTCATACAAAATTAACACTACGAAATCAATCAACCCTCTAAATGATACAAGTTTTCTCTTGAGAACTTTGAGAAAAAACGTAAAATCGAGTGTGTGACTTTATACGTTGTTTTTTTTTCATTGTAAAGGGTGCTACTCTATTCAACCCTAATTGTTCTGTGTGAATATACTCGAAATACACGATAAATATTTCACATCATGATACGATGATATACGTTGGAGTGCAGTTTCTGTCGTACGCATACACAGTCGACGTATACAACATGTTCACTCACTACACAGCACAACCTGAAATAGAACGTTTTCCATACACCAAAAACGTAAATTGTTGTAAAATAGATGGAAGAAAGGGTCCGATGGTATTCTGGTGGATATAATATGTTATTCGGTATTATGTTTTATGAATAGAATTATGAATCGTGGGAACGTAAACAATTTAGACGGCTTAATCCGTATACAGAATCATTTAGTGCGTAATTCACTTGAAGGCATCGTTGAATTATTTATTGTCACCAGCTTTGTGCAAAACAAATGATATGGTGTTTGCGAGCGTAGGGATTTTTGGGCCGGTGTGACGTAACGGGACTCATGCGTTTCGACCTGCAAAATCGACTTTAGTAAGCACAAAATATTATTGAGAAGAGTCCAAAACTGTTGAGTAGAGATGAGCAAACGGGCAGGACACAAATTTAGCATAGACTCTGGATTAGACAGTCGGGTCCATAACTTTGAAAATGAAAACTTAGTTTTCGAAACCGGTCAGGTTCAAAATACATTTTGTCATAATTGAAAAACGGGTTGTTTAATCTATTTATTTTGTCTCATTTGGAGTGAATTTAACACTTTCATATTCGATTCAACTTTTTTTGGATAAAAATTTGTTTGACTTACGGTGTCAATGAATTTCTTTTTTAATTGAATTTCAGGTGTCGATTCGTTAGCATACGATCCTCAACGTTTCGCTATGGACTACCACATAATTGGATTTAGAGAATGCGCTTCAGAGGTCGCCAGGTATTTGATAAACACGGAAGGAATGGACATTCAAGATCCATTGAGAATGAGGCTGATATCGCATCTGCAGTGTTTCGTCGCCCAGCGTGAACTGTCTGCTAAATCCGGTACGGCAGCGAATTGGACCCACCCACCTTATCAGCCAAACTATGCAACGTCGTATCACCAAAATTATCCAAGTCACATATCAGGTGGAAACGGTTACGTTCCGAATCTACCAAATCTTCCACCACCAACAGCAACCGTAACGCCAATACCTCCATCGAATCTACATCTGATAAGCACGACACACACAGCCACAGCGACTAGTGTCACAGAAACATATAAGTCGAACCCTATTTTACCCGATCATTCACAAGAACAGCACGAACAAGATCATCAAGCCAATTCAAATCACCACCACCAACATCAGCAACATTACAATAACAATCCTCATGATCCACATCCCGATCATCAGGCACCTCCGTCTTACACAGACTTGAGCAATGAAATTCATAGAAATACGTCAGCCAGTCTGGGATATGGCAATCCCCAATATTCGTCTGGTGGATCCCAATATGGGAATCAAAATAATGGATACAACTCGAATGGTTCAAAGCCATACAGGCCTTGGGGTGCTGAGATGGCATATTGACAATAACTTCCTATCGAATAACGACTTTCAAAGTTTCATTTTATCCTGGACTTATCCCAAACCCAAATAGTCACTAATTTTTACTTAGATAATTTATTCATCTGTAAATAATTTATTTATTTTAATTTTTATTTATTTATTGTGTGTTTGAGTTTAGGTAACGTAGTCGTTTAATCCAACGGGCTATTGAGAAGTTTTGTTCTCAGTTCATGAAGCAATCAACTTTGATTAGCATGTGTTTTATGGTATGGACCTTTTTTTAGAAAAATGATAACAGATGGTGTTGTTTACAGACATTAAGGCGGAAGTAACGCCATCTGTTATTATCTCCGAAAATCTAGGAATCCTAAAGCATGTTACTTTGATGTAGGCGCAGCATGCTGTCAGTGAACTATGGTGTGGTGGTTAGAGGAAGTGTTTTAATTTATGATAGTTTATGACATCAACCTGCAGCTACTTCTAGTAGGAGAAACGTTTACAGTGAACGTGGAAATGTGAGCCGAAAGTGATACAAATTTACGTCAGGTCATTCGAAATAGGTTAGTCTCACTTGATTTTCAAGTAGGCTTTGAATTTTTTGAACCCGGTTTCACGTCAGACCGGGTGCAACTAATTCAGCTTGACCTGATCTTATTGAATATTTTCAAAAAGCATACCATAGAGCACGTTCCCACATGCATTTCATTCATCGAAATTGTTCAAATCTTTCTCCTGCCAACGAAGCAAGGCTTTCATTCTCATGTAAAAACAGAAACTATTCCTTTGCGAGTATTAGAGCTTTAAAATTTAAATAAAAAAAACGAAGAAAAACAAGAAAACGAAATCTCTATTTTTATATAAATTTTGTACAATAAATGAAATCGACAAAATTGAAAGCCATTTGGATGGCTTACAGTAAAATATATTTATATTTTGAGAGTGAGAATATTTATTAGATTTAACTATTTTTCGTACGAAACAAATGTGATTTACACCAAGATTTGCTTCATTGCAATAAAAAGAAAAATTTTTATAAACAAAATTTGTCTTTCATTATTTTTTGAATTTTGCTACTTTCATTCTTACCGTTCGAATATCTTCTCCACCGCTGCTTCTTCAGCTGGGTTTTCGGTCGGCACTTCTTAACAAGCAATTTATCTCCTGTGGCTGGCAGGAATATGAAGACTGTATAAAACTACTATTGTCTCTAAATAGCCCTTAATGGTGAAATAAAAGTCCGGACGGACAAGTTTTTTAAAGATTTGTCTTATTCAGACCGTTCAGACCATAAAACGAAAAACTAATCAAATACCGGGTCGAAATTCGACTGGTTACAAATGAAATGGGTAAGCATAATAGATACCTTCTAGAAGCACTACATTCTTCATATCGGTCTAATCATTGGCGCGCGGTAGCGATGCGTCCGTGACGCAAGTCCCCATACGATCAAAAAATAAGAAAACTTTTTTCGTAGACCATATATACAGCTACGTTTTGCGTTCCTTGCGTCGTACCCCCTGAGACCTAGTTTTTCGGATTCCACGTAAAATTTTGATTGAAATCGACATTTTACTCACTAAAATCGGTCCAGTGGATCCGAAGATATGACCTTTAGAAAATCGTCATTTTCCATAAAAAATGTGCTATTTCATAGAAGCCAAAGTTAATGGAAACATCTTACGTTAGTTAGTATGTAAGTAGGTTAGTATGTTAGTTAGTTAGTTCCAAAACCATTTGTATGAAAACCGACTTTTTTGGCTCGTGCTCGAAAACGGCTCGATAACTTTTCTTGAAATTTTGTAGGGACCTTCGGGTGGGCAGCCTCGTTTGGGCGCCAGGGCTCTTAGAAGGCGCCATATGAGTGTATTCAAAGTATGGGTCAAGTGAATTTTGGGAATTTGTTCCCAAATAATAGGCTCTGGTGTGTAGTGTGTCAGGGTGACCAACAAAATGGCCGACGGTGGTATGGGACGGATTGAGGGGGAAAATTGATTTTTTTAATTTTTTTTTTGTTGAAGATAGATGTTTCGTGTCAAAGGAAATTTTTTTTCGAAATATTTCGGGCGATTTTCTTAGAATTAAGCGTTAATTTAGAAATGTGGCATAGATTCGTCGCTTTTATAGCAGACATGTTTCTATCCATTCCATATTTTAGCAATCCACGACAAAAAGTTTGCTGATTGGGACGTTTACGCAAGACCTTTGTCGCAAGACCATGTGTATATCAGTGTGGTCACATATTGAGTCAGTAATCACCTCGAATATGCGGCCTTATATACACTTCGTTTGTTCTTTGACTTAGTAGATCCGTTGTCATTGTAACATATGGTTTTTGAGAATATCTTATATATTACTCGGGCTTTGCTTGATCGTGGAACAATTAAACTGAAACGTGGAAATTTTTCTTTAATTTTCGATCACATAGACAAGTAACAGAAGGTTACAGGTTGAGAATTTTGACAAAAAATAACGTGCTATTCCTCATAACAAAATGGTGGTTCCGCCACTAATCGGCTATGACACAGCAAGAGTTTCAGTGCTTGAGTTAGGATTAACTTTGGAGTTTTGACGATACATGTAGTTATACTTCCATTCTCAGATATAATT
The DNA here is from genome assembly GCA_029228625.1 of Pseudolycoriella hygida. Classification (NCBI taxonomy): domain Eukaryota; kingdom Metazoa; phylum Arthropoda; class Insecta; order Diptera; family Sciaridae; genus Pseudolycoriella; species Pseudolycoriella hygida. The sequence continues at coordinate 149,936,447 of CM055404.1, read as the reverse complement.
CATTAGTCCTAGTTTCACCGTAGATTGTTCATATGGAACATCAAAAAGTCGGTACTTCACCCCATATCAGCATATCAAGGTGCATGACTTGACTGATGATTGGCACTGGATGCCGAAATGTTAATCGTTTAAGGAAGTTTTTCAGTGTATAAAAGCTAGCGCTGAAAGTTCAAAATTTGTATTTGTTCTGTGTCTGCGCTGATATACACATAGTCCTGCAAGACATAGGTGTACTGATGAAATCACATACTTTGTTTGGTATGTGAGGGCGTGATACGCCGAAACCAGCATGTTTTGTTTTGTTTCGTTAGATTGTCTTTCCTTAAACTATTGAAGTAAGGTAGCGGCCTTTAATCCGTTGTTGAAATCGCGGTCGAGAGTTTTTCTCGTAGCGCAATGGTTTCAAAAAACGTGATAATAATCTTAATAACTTCTATTATCTTCAAGAACATAACTGTTCTAGTTGAATTCAATCTGAGCGTCATTACAGTGACAAAAGAATTCAAAATAAAAATTCTCAACCTGTGACCTTCTGTTGCTTGTCTATGTGATCGAAAATTAAAGTAAAATTTCCACATTTCAGTTATGGTAACATTTGGTCAAAAATTTTTGTTAAGCTGTTTGTATCTGCAGCGTTGATAATTTCAATTCGGTCAATGTTTCTTTGATCTTGTAATTTTTCGAAATATTTCGGGCGATTTTCTCAGAAATAGATCAAAATTTAGCGTTAATTTAGAAAAGCGGCATGTCTCTTTTATAGCAGACATGTTTCTATCCATTCTATACTTTTTTCGCCGGAAAGCTTTTTTCGCCGGAAATTTTTTTTCGCCGCAAATTTTTTTCGCCGCAAATTTTTTTTCGTCGGAAATTTTTTTTCGCTTAACCTTTTTTTTCGGCGTCGAATTTTTTTCTCGTGAAAATTTTTTTTTGGGGCGGAAGGTTTTTAGCACGGAATATTTTTTTCGCCGGAAAGTTTTTTCGCTGAAAATTTTTTTCGCCGGAAATTTCTTCTCCAAAATTCGTTTTAGAACGCAAAAAATTCTTTTGAAATATTTTCATTTTTAATTAATTGGCTACCCGTACTCCACACATCACGCAAAACTTCATTTTTTTTTTCGTGTCAAATCTGAAAGAAAAGAAAAACTGTAACATTCGGGGGTCCGGCATTTGTGACGCATTTCTTTGATCAAAAATGAAAATATTTCAAAAGAATTTTTTGCGTTCCGAAGCTGTAAGCGTCACCCAAATTGATATCAGTTGTTTTGGAAGAAAAGACGAGGGCTCGCGCCACGTTTCCCTTTTAAAAAGGTTTTTGTTGTGATTACAAAAATAATGTGCGCAAAAATGTAGATCTTTTTGGCGATACATTGTAGTCTTTTTCACCTAAATGAAAATAATAGCGTATTACATAACAAGGAGCTGAAACGGCTGATTTAGACCTCTGTGGTGAACAAGTGAGAATTTGGAGCGTAGCGAAACGTCAGATTTCCTCACAGAATTTGGACACAACTGATTTAGGCTCACTGTTAACAGTTATTATTTCCCCACTCTATTTATCACCTGTCAATTATTTCCCTACTTTATTTACTTCTGTGAGGTACGATGGACTTCCCATGGAATTGGATTTTTTGGAGGATTTTTGTAAAGCCATTCTAGCTCCGCCTGCCTTTAAGAGTATCTCACATCCTAGAGAAATCAAAGATCTTTGAAACAAAACAAAGTTTGCCCGATTTGGGCTCTTCGATCGGAAGCTATTAGCATGTGAAGTTTAGTGTAAGATGTACAGGTGGGTTTTTAAAGCAACTTATAGTTTACCTTTGGTAGGATGTTGGTAGACCTTTTGACGACTTTCAAATACTGGAGGTTCGAGAAATGATTGATTTTCGAGGATGTTTTTTGAGTGTTCTCGCAATTTCATTGTAATTGTTACCAGCTACGAGATAAAATGATTGTAAAATCTCATATCAAGTATGTGATTTTACATTTTATACAATGATTCAATATGGTTTCTTTTTACAAAATCAGCAAGTCAAGAAATTAAACGGGTCAATGATATGCACAAGCATAATACATAATTCGTAATATGCTGACAAAACGTGAACACAAACACGATACGTTTGTTGACCATTTGAATCAATTGAACTCTTCTAAAAAAACGTTGGTAATCGTAACAATAAGTTTCAATTAATTGTGCTCACACAAAAAGGTGCAACTGGGACAATAATTATGTGTCAACAAATAGTTTCTGAAAAAATGCAGAATAATTACTGGAATTGGTAGGGAAAAATTGTATGTGAAATTATTGCATAAAAGCAAGTATTAAGATTGAATAAAGTTAGTTATTATTAACTCACCAACCGAGGTTTTTATTTTCTGGTCACTCCATATCAACTCAAGAGATCCAATTGCCCAACGAATAAAAACTGATTATATCGATCAGTAGCGTTTAAAATGAACAGTGATGTCAATGAAAATAGCGAATGTTTAATATGAAATTATGAAAAAGCATAACTAGGTTTTCCTATGCAGGGTTGTATTCGCTAACCAATTTTTTTAGCGACGCTAACGCTAACGGAGAAAAATATCGCTAACGTATTTCGCTAATCAGGAAAAAATTAGCGCGCTAATAGCGACGCTAATACAACCCTGATGTTATGTACACATTATGCCTTACTTTGACGAAGTCCTTCTAAAGTCCTGATTTCTAAAAATTTGTGTACATTTTCCTTGAAATAGTAGCGTATTTATGAAAATATTGACCATTTCTTGCTTCATTTGGTACACATGTTCGTACATTTGTTGTCAATTCCTTCATTATCAATTCTTTTCGTAAGGTCTTTTAAATGAATCCTCATTTGGTGAAATTGGACCAGTTTTTGGTAGTTGTACGCTTTTTTGTGAAGATTTCTTATCGTTTACTTTTTATTTCCCCAAATGTTATCCAATTTCCTCGATTTTATCGAAACCTTTCCAACGATACCTCGTTTGTTGAAATCAGACCATTTTTAGATAAAGTTTAAGGAAATGTTCTTGTAATTTTACCATTTTTGTAGCGCTTTTGTTAGCGCTAGAGCGTGGCCAAATATGCCAAATTACATCACACATTCTAAATCTCGTCGATACCTTTCCAAAACAGTGACACACTTGTCAAACAAAATCGATGAAAATTTGGATGATTTTCGGAGGAAGTGAATATCTTCGATTTAAGGATATTTCCTGAAAAATTCCTTGGAAATTTTCCTACTCAACTTCCAACTTCCAACACCTAGCTTTATTTCCACATACCCTGAACGAATGGTCCGAATCACATCAAATTTCATCCTATTTCCTAGTACTTGATTTGTTTTCTGTCACAGACGTGGGTTCCGTAATGACTCCGCAAATTTCCTTCAAACTATCCATTTCCCTCGCAATTCGTCCTCGAAAATCAGTCATTTCCGGCACCTCCCCTGCGAAAAGTATCGTAACCTTAATCGATTTTAACGTTTGGGGACTCGTTGGAAAGAGTAAGGCGAGTTGTAGGATGTGAGATACTTTTGAAGACATTTATAGCGCTACAGCGCTGCACGTAGCGCTACAAAAAATGAACGAAAAAATATCGGAAGTGTCCAAATAATACGAAAGTGGGTTCATATGAGAGGTCTCATGAATGCCTATTCGGCTGGAAGGGGTGGAAGGTCAGCGTAAATTTTTGGGCTCCCCTTCCAAAATGTGTTTATTTCCGCTTATAATGCGCTTGCTTCTACTACGAATAGAAATATTCAGCCCTTTTTTTTGTCATGTCCACCTAGACTAGGACGTCTTGTCACGATTTAATGTAAATGATTGAATGAGGCTGCTTACGTGAACAATAAATGGAGCAACAAGGTCATCATTATGCATTCAATCTATTGACTTACACAAAAATCAGCAACAATTGATTGCTGGTTCACGTTCGATGAGCCGGAAAATATGAGCAAAAGAGTATAAATTGAATTGGGTGAATTGAACGTCTACGCAATGCAATAAAGATATCACAAAATTGTCAATTTCAAAATAAAAACGTTTTATTTTGTTCATTTTTCCCGATTCCTGTTCAGTTTCAACGGAGTAAATCGTTGCTACAATTTTTATGCGATTGATTTCAGATAATAATATTTATTATGCAAATTCATTGACAGATGTTGAATTAAATATGAATTTGAAATATCGTGGAAACGCTCTGCTGAGTTAATGCAATATTCATATTGTGACTTATTTATTTTTTTTTCGGATTTTATTGCATTTTAGTTTACACAAAATTAAATAATTTATGCACTAAAGCTGGTGTCTGTTTCAAGTTTTTTTTTAACATTTTTATGTCCCATGATATCCACTTGCCTATTCCATCCAACTAACAAATAATTTACATTTCATTTGATAATGCAGTTGGAAAGTTTGTGTGCTGTTTGGGGTGTTTGCATAATTTCAGAAATTGTGGAAATTGTTTTATTACAGCAGCTTGTTTCGTTATTACACCCCGAAAAAGTAAGTAGATAGTGGGGACAAGAAATATAGCAAGTAGCAAGCATTTAGGCCAACTGCGATGCTGTGGACACTGGACAGAATATTTTCTAATTATTCTTACGAGTCAATTTTGCGAATTCTTCGACCAGGTTATATGAAAGTCGAATTAAAATGGTCTCAGATTCTTCATTTATATCACTTATGCGATTCTTTCGACCTATAAGAGAAAGTCGTTGAAGACAATTTTTGCCGAAAAAATCAGTTGGAATATTTGAAGAAATGGAATAGCCCAAAATCGTTTTTCTTTAAAAACTTCAAGACGATTGATCGGATTAATATTCATTCATTCATTTCGTGCAGAACGATTCTGCTGTTCCATTGCCTCCCAATCCGGAATTTGGATTTTTTTTCACTTACCTTGTTAGGGAAAATAATTGGTTACAAAAATCCAAATCTTCGAGCAAACATCTAGTCAATCACTTACCTTATTTGACTGAAGTGCCATCATATTTGACCCTTTCGGCCATGCAAAAATAAAATTAATGGTTCAAAATTCTGCTTAATTCAAATGAAAGGCATTAACTTAAGAAAGCGTCTCACTTATTATCAACTTGGGACCAGCCGGGAGGCAGGTGAGTTATGGCAGGAAAAGTACTGAATTTGTATGGGAGCTATAACAAGGCAGGCTGGTGTTAAAATTCTGCCTACCCTAAATGAAAGGTGTTACTATAAGTCCTAATTTTCCATGTTATCAATTTGACACCAGCCTGCCTCTTTGGGGTCTCGTTCAAAGTATACTAAATCCGTATGGGAGCAATACGAAAGCAGACATGTGTCTAAATTCTGTTTGTGTCAAATGAAGGTATCAGTGTAAAACAATGTTTGGCTAATCATCACTTGACACCAGCCTGCCACCCTGAGTTTTAGCTCTGGTAATCCTGGACTTTTACTTGGGATCATGCTCGGAGCGGTAGCGGAGAGCGTGACGCAGTCCCCACACCCCAAAAAAAAAAACGTCCACAAACCCAAAAAACTCCATACAAAAACCTTTGGGACAAGACACGATGTATAGGCGAACTTTTGAGTTTTTTCTCCTCGCCCTCTCCCCCTCCAAATTATTTTAAAAAAAAACTGCGTCGCAGCAGCTTTCCAACTCATCAAAATCGGCTGAAAACGAGCCGAGATATCGCGAATCAAAGATAACCAATTTCTATATAAAAATGGTAAAATTATCTTTGAAAGTAATCACAATTTCATTCCTGTGTTGTGTGTCAACGATCTATGTCTCTATCTATGTACTACATGGGGTGAAAAGTCCGCGGCCTCACATAGAGATGGCGTCATTACTTCAGAATTTTTGTTAACATTCAGTAGTACCACCCTTTACTTGTCTACAGCCAAAATTTCCTGACATTTGGTGTCATAGTTTTCGAATTACTGTCAATAGAGTGACGCAGGTTTTTGTTGTTCGTAAAAAATGGAAAATAATGAATTCCGTGTGTTGATTAAACATTGTTTCTTAATGGGAAAAAAAATACGGTGCAAAGCAAAGAATGGCTGGATAAGTGTTATGGCACATCTTCTCCGTCGTATACAACGGTCAAGAAGTGGCATGCTGAATTTAAACGAGGTAATACAAGCACCGATGATGCCCCACGTTCAGGACGTCCAAGTGAAGCAGTTACTGAAGAAAACATCAAAAGAATCCATCGTATTGTTTTGGCTGATCGGAAAGTTAAAATTAGTGAAATAGCTGACATCCTCAAAATATCAACAGAACGGGTGCGACACATTTTACATGAGTATTTGGACATGAAAAAGCTTTCTGCCCGATGGGTGCCGCGTTTTCTAACAATTGATCAAAAGCAGACGATTCAGAGCGTAATTTAGCTTTGTTCGAGCGTAATCCAACGGAGTTTTTGCGTAGATTTGTCACGATTGATGAAACGTGGATTCATTACTATACACCAGAGTCCAATAGACAGTCTGCAGAGTGGTTAGAATTTGGTCAAAGCCGACCGAAGCGCCCAAAGGCACAGCGTTCTGCAGGCAAGGTTATGGCCATGATTTTTTGGGATGCGCATGGCATAATATTTATCGACTATTTGGAGAAAGGAAAAACAATAACTGGCGAGTACTATGTCACATTATTGGAACAGCTGGACAACGAGATCAAGAGAAAACGACCGCATATGCAGAAGAAAAAGGTCCTGTTTCATCATGACAATGCACCAGCGCATTCATCCATAAAAGCAACTGTGAAACTGGACTCTTTGGGCTATGAATTACTCCACCACCCACCCTACTCTCCAGATCTGGCCCCCAGCGACTACTATTTGTTCCCAAACTTAAAAAGATGGCTACAGGGAAAAAGATTTTACTCTAATGATGAGGTGATATCCGAAACAGAGGCCTATTTTGCAGGGTTGGAGAAATCCTATTATACCAAAGGTATCCAAATGTTGCAGAACCGTTGGACTAAGTGCATTTCCCTTCAGGGAGACTACGTTGAAGAATAAAATTAATTTCATATGTAAAAGTTAGTTCTTTCATTGCAAGGCCGCGGACTTTTCACCCCATGTAGTATGTATGTATCTATGTATCTATCTACTTTTTTTTCTCGAGAACCGCCCGAGCGATTTCCTTAAAATTTTCAGGGAACGTCAGTCTCGACCCCAAATGAAAAATTTCATATGACGCTTTTCCGGGAAAATTCTGGAAAAGCCGTGGCATGTGGAAAAGTGGTCAATTTTGAGCGTTTTTAGGTAATGCTCGGAGTTTTAGCTCCGGAATGACACTACTTAGAGAGGTGGTTTCTTCTAGAAAGTTATAGAGTTTTATCAGGAGAATTTTTTGGGATCATAAGAAAATGGCTTCCAGCTGTCATAGCGCCGCCATCTTGGATTTTCATTTATACTTTTTCAGTTTTCGAATTTTAGCTCCGTAATGACACTACTTAGAGAGATGGTTTCATCTAGAAAGTTATAGAGTTTGGTCAGGAGAATTTTTTTGTATCTTAGGGGCCGTTCATAAATTACCTAACGCTAATATTGACATTTCTCAAAAGTTAAAATTTTTTTCGGAGAAAACTTTTTTTTGGAGAAAAATTTTTTTCAGAGAAAATTTTTTTGTGGAAAATT
>CM055404.1:149912334-149925208 GCA_029228625.1 Pseudolycoriella hygida | reverse complement strand
CAGCTGGCTACGAACTACGAGTGTGGGATAAATACAAGATATTTATATATACGCACAGGTAGTGCAAATCAGAGTTTCTACGGAGTTTGAGGTGAATTCCTCATCGTAATATTTGAACGTGTGACAAATTTATGCGATTAATGTTTTTGTGCCTGTTTCATTCGTATACGATTTTAATATGCAGGCAACTTGATCTGCAAACAACATTACTTGTATAAATTCACCTCAAACTTGGGCCTCGCGAGTTTATCTGAATTGCATTACCTTCTCTGTTTATATATCTTGAGATAATGTAGGACAAATGTTTGTGGAATCTAATAAATATTTGATTTTTATACCTTCTTACGTTCGGCCGGCTGTAACATAAATTGTCAAGTGCACATGATTTTCGTTTACTTTCGTATTTTAATGCAAAAGAACAAAGTATAGAAACAAATCGATAAAAGAAACTTACTTTTATTTTTCTAATAAGCTATTTTGTCTAACGAAACGATTTCCACAAAGCTGGATTTTGTGGACTGAGTCCTAATTTGATCTTTATGTAAATGATTTTTTGAAGTTTCGCTTTTCTACCTTAACCAGGTGTGTGTTCACTAATTTCTGGGTAAGTTCAAACTTCCATTTCAAGTCTTCCATACGCAGTTTTGTAGTGAACTTGTAACGACGAAGCAAGGCCGATATGATAATTTTCACTGACATGTAACCGTATTTCATTCCTATGCAACCTCTGGGGCCACTGCTGAAGGGTAAAAAGCAGTGAGAATGTCGCGTAGCCATTTTCTCCGGTAGAAAGTTGTCTGGATCAAAGCTGGTTCCGAATAAATTTTTCTTTTTTTTTAAATTTCGACGATTTATTAATAAAACTCACCTGTCGGCATGCGGACCCCAGGTGTCTTTATTCCTATGTAAATGATGCAACGACATTAAGATCACCGTATCTTCTGGTATAATGCAATCGGCTGAAATAGTTATTTTCGTGACAAGATATGAAAATAAAAAATTCCAAGAAGAGTGAAGTTTGTGTGAGAAAATTGCAACGAGAGTGCGTTTTGCGACAACTCTTGTTGGAAACTTTTTTTTCGTCACGAGTTATAAATTATACTTTTCGTGGAGGCTCGTTATAATAAATTATTGACTTAAATCTGTCATTTGCATATTAAAGCGTTTATTTTGAGTAAGTTTCGTTTTGCATTGCTATAGTATTGAACGCTTTCACCCCCAAACAAAGTGTGAACCGTCATTCATACAATCAGAATACAATGCTCTCAATTTAATAATTTTCTCATCTCTTCTCATGGGTGCAAAATATTTCGCCCCGCCCCCACGAACAAATTCACTTTTCACTCTGCTACGAGTAGCCCATGAAAAGAACAATTTTCGCATTACTTTCGAGCCAACGTGAAAATGTTATTAGGATTTATGTTTATTTACCAAATACATTTTCATGCTTCGGGGCCAAAATCTAGGGAAATTGTTTAAATTTTCTCTCGATTTTTGGACCTCTGCATGAAAAATTTTTTGTGTATCTTTTCCCGACGACTGATCTTGGCTAAGGGTTATCCACTTCATTTTTTTTTTTGGTACAGGCTGAGGGAATTTTTGGATTTTTTGGAATTAAAATGGAATTTTTGGAATTAAAATGGAATTTTTGGAATTTTAGTGGAATTTCGATGGAATTTTTGAAGTTTTTGAAATTTCCGGAATCGATGAAATGTTTGGAATTTCAATGCAATTTCTGTGGAATATTTGGAATTTCTGTGGAATCTTTGGAATTTCTTGAATTTTTGGAACTTCTGAATTTCGGAAATTTTGTAGAATTTTTGTAATTTCGATGGAATTTTTGGAATTTCCTGAAATTTTTGAGGAATTTTTGGAATTGGAATTTTTGGTACAAATTTTTGACCAGTGGGTAACCCCTCGGATCTTAGGCATTTTCGCTTTGCTCGGTCTACAACTCGTCCAAAACAGACATTCAATAGTACATTAGAAGTAATTCATTCAATTTTGTGAAAAGAGCCAAACTCACGAGTGTTTTTTTGTTTAAAAAAACACTCGTGAGTTTGCGAGTTTACAAAGTCGTTTCCGAAGTAATGAATTATATGTAGCAGGGTCCAATGTAAAATGTCTTATTGGCTGCCCATGCGAAAGTGTAATTTCCTATAAAAATTTACGAAAAATGTAGTTATCGAAAATGTGTCATCATGTAATGAATCATTTTCGCAGGGAGCAAATTGACATGTAATGACCAACTTTCGCATGGGGTAGGTGGTAAGTAACTATTGCTTATAACGAACGCAAATATGTCATACGAAGCGCTTTCACTTTCGTTTATGAGTTAAACATAAAGGTTTGTACTTACTAATTTGCGTGTCCTTCAAGCACTTTCTAGACACATATGGCGCAATCGGAAATAGTCGAACTGGAAATGAGGCAGCTTAATTAGTGAAAAAATTAGGAAAAAATAAAGTCGAAGTGTGAAATACGGCAACTCAAGATATCTCCTTTGAGCGACCGTTGTGTTTAGCAACAACAAATGCTCTATTAGACATAATATTTTCAACCCTTTAAAAATGGGAAGTATCCGAGGATTCTGTTCCAATAGTGGAATAGTGACTGGAACGATAGAAATGTAAGGATTGAAAGAAAGGAAGGATTGAAAGAATTGCATCGCTTCATGGTTGAAGACAGAATAGGAGAAATAAATACCCATTCCACCTATAAATTCACGCAATCCGTTGCTGTATTAAGTAGCGATAGCTACTTTATGTTCTTACCCTTCCTGTCCGTCCGTCTGTTTGTGCACTGTCACAGAAATGACGTCTCAAAACTGACGTTACAAATACGTCGTCACAATAATGACGTTACAAATACGACGTCACACAAATGACGTCGCACATATGATGTCATAAAAACTATAAAACTATAAACAAAATCTCTGATCAATTTGGAGTTATTGACTTTGTGGATTTTATAGTAAGCGTGGCATAATTTATGTCTGGACCCTTATTTTGAATTGCAACATGATTAAGAGAATGGTTCATCGTTCGATGTAATTAGGACAACAGACTACGAATAGAATGATTAGTTCACAGATCAGAGCGGTTGCGGAAAGCTTATGGCGAATAGGTAAGTAAATACAATTATACTTTAACTTACGTGTTTCTTTCATAATCATCTCCAAGTACGATAATTTTGAAAGTTTGTCAGAATCTGTCACCTGATCCTCATCATCATAGATTTCTTCTAGTTCTTTCATAGCCTTTTCTTGAATATCTGGATGCATAGCTAACATTAGGATTATGTGAGATGTGGCTAGTGCTGATGTTTCATTCCCCTATAATCGATCGAAAGGCTTTACTGAAAGCTGCAAATAACATTTTAGGAAAGGAATCCTACCCCGAATATCATCAGAGCAACTTGGTCTTCCATCATTTTGTCATCCACAAGACCCTTTTCATATAACTGGAACATTTGTTCGATGAAGATTTGTGGAGTTTTATGGTTTCCGTCATCATCTGGAGTCACGCTCTCATCATTCGCAGGTCTTGCTAAAAATTCTTTCTTCTTCGTGTTTATGATCTGAGAAATATGAATTTGAGGTAAAAGAAATTGTTTGAGAATTTGATGGAAATACTTTGTTGGGAAGCGATTGGGAAATTTCGAAATATTTCCTCTCAGCTTTGTAAGAATTTGTTTTTTGGTAAATAATATCTGGATGGTAGAAAATGTTAGCGATTCGTTGAGCGATCATTGTTAAAGAACTACAAAGAAATTGTCATACACTTTCCTAAGCGAATAAAAGAAATGGTTTACTTCTCAACGGCTTCCAAATAGTCCTGATTCTTACCACACTGTACACCCACATCATATCCTAATGAGGTTGCTGCAATAAACAAATAGATTGAGGATTTTCACTTTCAGTTTCGAGTCTCAACTGTGAAGTTCTTACCACAAACCATATCTAAAGTACAAGCAAATAAATACTTGGAAATGTCAAAGTAATCGTTTCCAAGTTCCTTCTCTAGGTTCCTCACCGCTAGGTTAGCTGAAAAAATGCAAATAATCGTTTTAAAACGGACATTTAAATATAATTGATGTTGTACATAGACCGAAGTCAACAAAGTGGAAAGTGATGTTGGGATTGTAGATGGACATTCTTTTGCTAACTTCCGCTGAGCTAGGGACGCCTAATTGGCTTTGGGTTTTGTACTTATAACTCGCGTACACAGGGATAGGGCAGCACGTGTTTTTAGAGCCGTACGAAGAATAAAATCCTTCGGGAAGGGGTCTATTGGGTTTGCCACGACGTTTGTCCAATTTCTACCCGGCAATTTTTAGTTTTAGGGTCTAAATAAGAGAAATATTCAGAAAAATTTGTTCGTCTGATAACTATAGAAAAACTTTTTTTTCCTTGAATCCACAATTTTAGCGGGATGTAGCGGGATTTAGTGGGATGAACGATTCCGGAAGCTGGAACTCAGGTCTTCTGCCTCGTTCCTATAAGACAATTTTTTGGAAGTCATCCATCACAAGCTTTGAAACGGCTACAGTGAGTACTGGGTACGAGCCTGCGTTCCGGTGGCTCTCGAACGAAGATAATTCTGGGATGCTTCATTCCGGAAGCTAGAACTCAGATTTGCAACCTTGTACCAATAACCATTTTTTTTGAAGTCCCCCAACACAAGCTTTGAAACGGTTATAGTGAGAAATGGGTACTAGTCTGCCTTCTAGTGACTCCCAGACAAAGTGAATTTTGGGATGAACGATTTCGGAAGCTAGAACCCTGGCTTGCAGCCCTCCCCCCCCGTACCCATGAGATAATTTTTTTAAGCTTTGAAACGTCTATAGTGAGCACTGGGTACCAGGCTGCCTTCCATACATGAAAGATATTCGCAGCTTGCTAAACCAGAGGACCCGGGTTCGATTCCAGCGACAACTTTTTTTTTCAAATGAGGAAAGCTTCTAACGAAAAAAAAAAGTCAACCGCTGGATTTGAACTCGGGTCGTGCAGCACCACAAGCCTATACTGTCCCAGAGAATATATGAATAATTTTTTTTTATATGTGAATAATTGAGAGATAGATTTAGAGAGAGAACGTATTCCAGAGATTTTTACTCTCTCTGGAGCCCGTTCACTTTTAATGCGCCAGCTATCTCATGCTTCAACTTCTCTCAAATCAATTTTCTTGATTCTGTTTCTATTTGAGAAAAAATTGGGGGTGTATTTTGCAACTTTAAAAATGGTTTTCCTTCTTTCAATTTTATGTGGATAATTTTTGTTTGTTAATTTGGCCCATCGTAAAATTAAATCTGTTTATTTCGTGGCATACATACCTTTGTCATTGAAAATCGGAATAAATGAATTCAAAATGTTGAAATTAAAAGTTGGATTTAACAGTTTTCGGTTCGGTCTCCATATGTGAGCTGTGAAGATGCATGCTTATAAATCAATTATATTACGAAAATAAAGACAATCACCTGGAGCTGTAAACAAAGCCACATCCTGCTGAAAGAATCGATAAATGAAAGATTTTTCGATGCAATTCTCTGAGTTTAAAATAATTTTCATATCCTCCGCTTTGTCGACGAAGACCACAAGATATTGACCGAACCATAGCCGAAAAGGACTTGATAACTTTGTACACATTTTCAAGAATTCATCCAGAAGTTCTTTAACATAGAAAAAAAAATTAAAAATCGAAAAGTTTTATTAATTGAGGAGTAATTGAGGGGAATATCTTCCATTGATAGAGTGAGGATTCTGTTGTATGTCGAATCACTACAGAGCTACTCTAGTTTTATATTGGTGCGTATAGAGCGTGGTTCGCATCACTTTTCATCAGGCAATAATAGCCGCCTGTCAGTGGCGTCATTCGCTTATCTTCATACTGAATACGAATGGTGGCGCCGTCCATTTTTTTCATAGCTGAATAGGATTCGACACACAACTAAATCCTCACTCTATTTAGCTATGAAAATAAGCGAATGACACCACCGACAGGCGGCTAGTATTGCCTGATGAAAAAAGATGCGAACCACGCTGTATAACGACAGCGTATAAATAAATTACAAGTTGATCAGAACAAGTTCAAATGCAAATTTTTCTTATTTTAATTTATACTTATAACTTATTGAAGTTAAGCAACTTATAATAATAGTTCATTACGTATGTGCTTCCAAATTGATTGCTTGATTGCGTAGGATGTTTGCTGCATGATCTAAGGCGAATGCTGTAATCCTACGAGTCAAAATAACCAACTTGGAAGCACTTACCTACAATATTTTACATATTGATGCTCGGTAAATGACTTCTACGAGTCGCTTTCGATGAGGTAATACGTTGTAAATACGTTGTGTTTGCTGTAAGTTTCACTTTATGTTGCAGTTCCTACGATACTTTACAGTCACAGGTATGTATACCCGCAATTGTAAAATACTTTACGTGTTTCGGCAATGTAAATGCGCATTTACATTGCTGAAACACGTAAAGAACGGTACGTAAGTGCTTCTAAATTTTTATTTTGACGAGTGGGAATACAGCCCTCCCCTTCGGGTCAGGCTGTAACCCTCCCACTCGTCAAAATAAAAATTTGGAAGCACAGACGTAATGTACTATTACAATAACTACCACCTGTGATCGTAAAAAACGTTAAAATTGTTTGTAAATTCGTTCAAATAAATAAAAAAGAACATTATTTTCTAATAAATTCGTAAGGAATGACAGCGCAACGCTCAGAGATGATGGCATTGGATTTAAAATTCAATCAAATCAATCGTATGAAAATGATGCTAGTCATGTGTATTCTAAATCTAATGCCATCCGACACTACAACATCAACCTTACTCAATGGACGAACAAGTTTTAATTTTCGGCATTTTGATAGTTTCGTCTGAATGCATAATCATGAATATTTTCAACTAACTGAACGCTACACTACATAGTACATAATTGGTCGAATACGTGAGTCAAATGCACTTGTTTGAATGCGTTCGCTTGTACCTATATATCATCGTTTGAAAAGAACATTCAAACTCGGATATATACGCACGCACACATTCAAACTCGTGCTATAATGACTCATTTATTTGACCAAGCATGTAATAAACTATATTTCCACTGACTTGCATTTTAGATAATAAAAAGTTATTTAAAGAATACCATAGGTTCACTTGAAATGCGCTAATTTCTCCTAAGTACCTTTAAAAACTCGCTAAATGATACACAAAGCGAATACATCAAGACACTAAAAGCTATCAATGTAAAAGATAAATAAAATTTGTAATTTACCAGGTGCATGTCATCAGCACCCACCACATTTGGTGCAGGTTCCAGAATTGGTGCTGATCAAGAGACCGAATGGCAATCAATTTAATATTTTTTTGCAATTCACCACAAAAAACTCGCTTTTTCATTCGTCATGAGGTCAATTTTCACACTAGTGCGAGAAAAATTTGGTTCCGATACAATAGGATTACTACACTAAGTGTAGCGCAAAAGCTGTTGATAATTGAAATTTCGTGAAATTTTCGCAAGTGGAACACGTAGGGAAAAGCTCATTTTTTATCGGTGAATTTCAAATTCAAATTCAAAAGTTCACATTTCACAAGTTGTTGCATAAAGTCTTGTATGAAACACGTTGCGAAATTGGTTGTTTTTATCACACGATGTGGTTATCCAACTCGCTTCGCTCGTTTGATATCTTAACATCTAGTGACAAAAACAACTCCATTTCGCAACTAGTTGCATAAATAACTATTCTTTTGTTTTGTTTTGGAAATTAGAAATTGGCGTTTCTTTGAATATTTTCAGAAAACTTCAAAACGGAGCGATGTAGAACGTATTTAATCAGAATTCCGTAAGTTATTGTTATTGGTAAACACTCATAAATTTTGGTCCTGACAACCCGAACCATATTTGCCGAAATACGTACATGCGAAAAACTTTCACCACCGATATTCGAAAAACCATGCTCCCGATGCCACTCTACCGATTATGTCTCCCGAACGAATATCCAATTTAAAATAAACTTACAATACTTACATCAGAGATGAATCCACTAGAAATTCAAATTTATGTCACCATTTTCAACTTCTTCACGACCTCAAAACATCGTGCAGAATCTAATCTCAAAGTTAAACATGACAGCGCTAACTGAGCGACCTTAACTGAGCATTTCCGTATCTGAACGCACTCCAGTTCTAGCGGTCTCGTTTGTGACATTACCATATTTTCAACCCTCGCTGTTCGGCTCTAATTTCAGATTAATCTACGATTTTTGCACCAGCACAAATTGTGGTTTTAAAAAATATATATAAAACATGTGGAAAGGCTCCATTACTCATCCTATTCCACATAAACCCAGAAATTATAAATAAATTTAAAATAAATTTTTGTCAAACAAATTTTCTAAAAAAAGTTTTTTTTCCATGAAAAATCACCAACTATCTTGTAGGGTCGCGTAGCTCAAGATGGACCCACACTAAGGACTCTACAGTCCGAATCACTCAGCAGATTTTCACTATTTTTTTTGTGATTTCCTGAAGTCCATATCTTTCGTACAAAACCTTGAAAAGCGATTTCAATGCTAATTTTGCAGACATATTTATAAGTTCAAAAATCACGCTCGAAAGATTTCCTATTACAGAAGATTTCAGTTGCAATTCAAATTCGGCATGCATCTTGGCAACATTAGGGAAAAGTAGAATATAGATGACTTTTATTTATTGCAATTAATTTGTTGTTGAAAAGATCGTTTTTTACTGGCTGCGCCATTGCGAGTGAGCAGTCTTTTTTTCGCTTAAATAAATAAACTAAATTTATTCGTTTTTGACCACTTTTTTAACCGAAACTTCGAAAGTTCTGGACCAATGTTGCCCAAATTCATCCAAATTCAGTTTTTCAATAATTTTTTAGGAAAAAAAGATTTATGAGAATCGGATAAGATTTACCCGATTTACGTAGAAAAAACATGTTGGGCCCTAGTGGCCCTAATAGACACTCAGTTTTTGGGCCCTGGCTGTGTGGAAGCGCGGAAGATCAAAACATTTTCTTCCAAAAATTGTCAGACATTCCTAAACCTTTCTATTCTAAAAAATTATGAAAATCGGAGAAGATTTACTCGAGTTATGCATAAAAAACCACAGCTTAGCCCGACAATGCCAAAATTCAATATCACATTTCGATTGCCTTTTCAGGAGATAAAATATTTTGAGAATTGATTAAGCTTTATCGAGTTCGTTCTTCGTATGAGTCTTAATATTTAGAGCACTTCCCATGCAAAAACACGAAAAGTAAAAAAAATGTCTAATTCGATTCACAGACCAGCAAAAATTTTGGGACCAGCTCCATTCGATAGCAGAAATGTTCCAGCACAAATGTTTGAGGTGCTGACGACGTGCAGCTTATTTGGCTGGTAATTTTTCCTGATCCCAATTGATACCCAATTAACCAAATTCTTCCGTTTAAAAACCGGACATCTTTGTTTGATGAGACACATTTGTTTCTTTCAACGCAAGAAACACGGGAAATTAATTGATTACCTCGTATTCGCATCATCTCTTACACATCGCGAACCTGACAAACTTCCTTCTTCAGATATGAGTCTATTCTCACTTTTGTTAAAATATTTGATAATTTCTACTCTGCAATGACATTTGGTCATCTTTCCTTTGGTAGAGCAAAACTCACAATTAGGTGACGAAATTAACATTATTCTAATAAAATGTTCATGTCTTAAATCAAGGTATATTAACTCATTGAGTGTTTAACCTAACCACTCAGTTGGCTTAGTTCAGTTGTTCCAAGGCAAGGCCAAAGAAAACTTTTCTGAGCAAATCTTTTCTTTCACTTTGCATGCAACGAACAGTTTCAGTAACTAGCCCACTGCTGCCCTTAACTGGTGAAGTTAAACATCCAATACTTCGAAATAAAAATTCAAAATTTCACAAACGTTCGTTATCCTTTCCCAAAAACGAAAAACTGCTGCCAACAATCGGATATTCAGGGGGAGAGGGCAAATGTTGAACATATTTCATCATTCGACTTTTCCGCACAACGAATTTCACGAAGAACATAAGCACCACCACAAGACAAACTAACACGATTATCATTTCTAAACAGTTTTATTCACTTCGTGCAAACAATTATCTAACCAATTTCAAATGTGTTTTGTTCCGACGATCGTATTCCACCTACTAAAATTCATGTCACAAGTAACTCTTTTAATTCTATCCTCGTTATCGTTTATGAGGTAATTCGCACCTCGTTAAAATTTCCCAAAAAATAATTAAATTGATATTTTAGCAATGGACCATAAGCCGAAGCTAATCGTATACATAAGTGCAAATAGTTCAGTCGCTGCCGAATCGATTAGATCGTCAAAAAAGGTGTGTTCTGTTTACTCAAGTTCGTGTATGACGAAAGCCTTCTCACTTATCACTTGGTACCTCTAAGGGCGGATAGATTTTCTCCAAAATGCACGAAAGACACTCTCTCTTCACCCAATTATATGCTGATTTGCAACTGACAATTTTTTTAATTAAAAATGCAGAATTTAAATTGAAATGAGTGTGAATAGTATCATCTTCATAGGTGCACTATTTGCGAACTCGTTCATAATTTCAAAATTTCAATGAATTTGGTTTTTCGAACTTCAATGGAATATTTGAAAAACTAAAACATTAGGGGTAAACCTGTCGCGCACACGAAATTCAGAAAGTTTTTGTTGAATGTGTTGAGTGAATCAACGACGAAAGGTCTTAAGACATTTTTTAAGTCTCTACGGTCTACGGCCAGAAATTTAGCATCATTTTAACATTTTACAACACATATATATTTGAACGCTTTGAAGTAAACTCCTCGAACTATTTTGACATGACACTCAGAAGTAATCAAAAATTCAATTATCATCATTGAAATCATTAACATTAACAAATCACTGTGGACATGAGGGACAAGCTGTCGGTTGACGTAGCTATTTTTGTTAGTTATGGACGATTCCATAAATTACATCTGCTTTTTTTGGGCACCTCCTTCCCTCCTTGTCTTATTAGTCGGTTTTTCCCAGGAATTTTTCTTCCGTCAGACGTCATGTTTAGTGATTGCCGAGAATTAAATAGCCGCAGTTGCGGTTAACCGGAAGTAAAGAAACCGGATAACCGGAGGAATAAAAATGAAAATTATAATTCATTCTCTTTATTTCTTCTGGTTTGACACATTTAGATCTGAAAAATGGCAATCCGTCAATACAAATACGAAAACGCTGTGAGATCCGAGTTTTCTGAGTGGCGGACTCTCTGGATAAGGCATCTCCCATATTTTCATGTGCTCAAATCGAACTTTAGGCGATTCCATTCAATTTTTTGTTGTAAAAGCACCTCAAAATGATACATTATAGGTATAACACTAACATAATTGAGGAAAAATAAACAGGTTTTGAATATATCGAAAACATTTTTTTTGCTTGACGTTTAAAACGTCACTTTGACAGCTGGAATAGACCGGGCTTTGCTTTCAACAAACTCTATTGTCCTATCTTATCAGGTGCCAGACATATCCAAAAAGGCATCTGAAAAACAGATTTCATTATAGATAGCAATTTTTTAAAAATTCTTCAGAGAAATGTTGTAACAACCTTCAACTTGCGAATGAATTTCGTAAACATTAGCTGTAGGTTTACCTCTAATCTTCACGTGTTTATTCAAAAATACGCACTTGATCGTCGTATGAATTGGAAACTTCTGTGTTGTAGTCACAATCATAACTCTCCTACTTCTAATATTACTTTGCAACTAAATGTTGATTTCAATCAGCGCAACTTAATTGTTAAATGTAACTTGAAAGATATTTTGGAGCTGCCGACAATTAATAAAGTCAACACTATCATAATGTTCAAATGCCTTTTCGAGTTTGGTGTTTGTTTATAGTGTTAGCTAAATATTCAGTTGTTTGTTTTACATTATTTGTTTGATTTTTTTTTCTTTTGTCACAATAATAAATTGTGATGAAGTAATTATCTAACCAGACACGCTTCTGATATTAGCAAAAATTGCACAGGCAGTGGCTTTTAGAAAATTTTCTTGATTATCTTGAATGTTCCCGAATTTTTTTTTAAGGGAACTCAAGGTTGAGGGTAATCAGGTCGCAATATCTATATCTCTAGTTAGTCTCCAAGACAGTGATGATGGAGGTATCTATAAGTTTGACACTTTGTATGGAAATAGCAGATCTATCTTTATGAATGGTGTTTCGCAACTTAAAAATTCTGAATGGATAAGATCATTGAATACCTGGGTATGACAAACTGTCTGTGACATCGGTTAAGTGTTGCGATTTGGTATTCTCACCAATTTTGGCTGATATTTATAATTTGTGTGTAGTCAATGTGACGCCAGTATTTAAGAATGGTATTTCATCTGATATTGCCAATTATACGCCAGTGTCTGCCCTGCCAGTCATAAATAGAATCTTTGAAAAACTGATTTTTTCAAATATTTTGGACTTTCTTAACTCGAATGACTATTTTTATTGTAAACAATGTGGTTTTAGATCTAAGAGTGGAACGCATACTATTTGAATTGATTGATCATATTTCCTTTCATATGGATAAGGGTAGGCCAGTGAGTGGCCTCTTTCTGGATTTGTCGTACCAACGTATAATAGTGAATGGGCAAGAAAGTCCCACGGTGAATGTATCCTTGGGAGTTCCACAGGGAAGTGTTCTTGGACCGCTTCTATTCTTGATTTTCATTAATGACTTCCATCTCCTACTTTTGAAATTCAAACCCTATCTGTTCGCGGACGACTTGATTTTCTTCTCTTCTTCAATTTGCTTTGCGAATAACATTAAGACTATCAATGAGGATCTGAAGTTGT
>CM055404.1:149862124-149911834 GCA_029228625.1 Pseudolycoriella hygida | reverse complement strand
TTCTCCAAAAAAATTCTCTCCAAAAAAAATTTTATACTAAAAAGTTTTTTCTCCAAAAAAATTTTTCTCCGATCTATCGATTCCGACGAAAAAAAATTTTTGGCGAAAACTTTCGCCTCGATTTTAACCAACTTCCGCGCCTCGGCGACCCCACTTTCTATTCATCAAAATGATGCCCAAGTCAATATCTATCGATTCCGACGAAAAAATTTTTTTGGCGAAAACTTTCGCCTCGATTTTGACCAACTTCCGCGCCTCGGCAAACCTACTTTCTATTCATCAAAAAAATTCTCCTCACCAATCTCTATAACTTTCCCGAAGAAACCAGCTGTCTAGCTATTCTAATTCAGATGTTAAGAATGAGCGGAAGGTTGATTCTTTTCTAGATTCTGTCAGCATCCAAACTAAAACAAATCCGAGGTCCAATTCATAACAATTCTTTATTGAACTCGAATTTTTTGGAAGCTACAAATTTCTGGAGAATTTACATAAATTAATTCATATCTCCCAAATAAATACTACGACAAAGTTACTTACTTCTAGTATTTCTTCCTTTTCAACCGTAACATTCGGTTCATTCTTACTTGAATTCAATCTTAATTTGAAGATCCTTAAATAAAGATAATTTTGAGGTTACATGATGAACATATTCGATGAGCCCTAGTTCAAAAAATATGAAAATGAAACTGCTCTTACTTGTTATTTTAATAGAAAATTATCTTTTGGTCTAGATAACTAAATAACTTCAGCTCAAAGATTCAAAAACTGCAATGAAATATGAGAAAATGTCACATTCTTGTCGACATAAAAAAAAAGAGTTAAACTCATAAATTCAATCAAATTTTAGAAATTTCCAACAATTTCACTTCTTTTACAATAAAAACTTATTTTCTTTCTGATAATTTATGATGGATGGTATTAAAATATATTGATTTTTCTAATTCAAAACACTTCTTCGTAAAACAACCATCATCATCTTAGTCTCTTAAATCCGGAAATAAGTTTTTGACGTTTTAACACTTTATTTGACTCTCGTCGTTAAGTGTTGAAGTATGATTTACCTGACCAGTGTTGCCGTTCATCACATCAGAAGATAGCAAAAAATTCAAGATGGCGTCACTTTGACAGCTGGCAGCCATTTTCTAATGATGCCAAAAAATTCTCCTGATGAATCTATATAACTTTCTAGAAGAAACCATCTCTCTACGTAGTGTCACTGCGGAGATAAAATTCGAAAACCGAAAAAGCATAAACGAAAATCCAAGATGGCGCCGCTATGACAGCTGGCAGCCATTTTCTAATGATACAAAAAAAAATTCTCCTGATGAAACTCTATAATTTTGTAGAAGAAACCGTCTCTCTAAGTAGCGTCATTCCGGAGCTAAAATTCGAAAACCGAAAAAGCATAAACGAAAATCCAAGATGGCGCCCCTATAACAGATGGCAGCCATTTTCTTATGATCCCAAAAAATTCTCCTGATAAAACTCTATAACTTTGTAGAAGAAACCGTCTCTCTAAGTAGCGTCCTTCCGGAGCTAAAATTCGAAAACCGTAGATTCATAAACGAAAATCCAAGATGGCGCCGCTATGACAGCTGGCAGCCATTTTCTAATGATACCAGAAAATTCTCCTGATGAAACTCTATAACTTTGTAGAAGAAACCAACTCTCTGAGTGTTATCACTCCGGAGCTAAAAATCGAAAACCCAAAGAAGCATAATTTATACCTTACAAAAATCCAAGATGGCGTTACTTTGGCAGATTTCTGAAAATCCCAAAAAAATCTCCTGATCAAACTCTATAACTTTCCCGAAGAAACCAACTCTCTAAGTATTGTCATTCCGAAGCTAAAATTCGAAAACCAAAAAAACCTAATTTATTGCTTAGGAAAATTCGAGATGGCGCCGGTTTGACTGCTGGCAGCCATTTTCTTAAGATCCCAAAAAATTCTCTCTACCAAACTCTATAACTTTCCCAAAGAAGCCAACTCTCTAGCTATTGTCACTCCGGAGCTAAAATTCGAAAACTCCGAGCATTACCGAAAAACCCTCAAAATTGACCACTTTTTCCCATGCCACGGCTTTTCCAGAATTTTCCCGGAAAAGCGGCATATGAAATTTTTCATTTGGGGCCGAGACTGACGTTCCCTGAAAATTTTAAGGAAATCGCTCCGGCGGTTCTCGAGAAAAAAAAAAGTAGATACAATCTTTCCAATCTCAAAAGTTTACGATTATGTCTTTCGAGAGTTATTTTTGTGGGTTTAAAACACAATGAATAAATTCCAAATCGGTGTTGCCGCTTTTGGACGAATGTATGTAAAAAAATTGGCCATGTGATGTCATGACTCTCTAAGAAAATTGGAGTTTTATAAGATATGCGAATCCCCGAAATAATCGAACTTTCTGCAAAATTAAGCTTTTAGGAAATTTACAAAATTAAACAAAAAACTACATTTGCAAGAAAATTCAAATTGTTGAAGTAATTTCTAAATCCAACATTAAATAAAAAATAATGCGAAGAAATAAATATCGATCTATTCCGAAATTTACTAACAACAGAGTCATCAAACAAATGTGCAAAAATTTTAAGTCAGAGAACGTTTGAATTTTACAAAAAAAATGCGCCAATTAACAAACTCAATGAAACTGCATTATCGATATACATTTAGCAAAAGCCAAAAGCGACAACACTAAAACTGGGTGTGGGTTTTAGATCTCAAAGAACTCGCAGAACCCACAAGTCGTAAGTTTTGTATAATTTTTCATTTGGATCGATTGTAGATAGATAGATCGTTGACACACCACACAGGAATAAAATTGTTATTAATTACAAAGGTAATTTGACCACTTTTCCTTAGGAATTGGTCATCTTTGATTGGCGATATTTTGGGGTGTGGGGACTGCGTCACGCTCTCCGCTACCGCTCCGAGCATGACTAATAGCATTATCACACAATGGAACATTAGATGCAAAATAGTGAAATGCAATTTTTTATTTGAGGAATTCGTATATTTTCAACAATAAAATACTTGACTTCTTAATATCTTTTAAATAAATTATAAATACATTTTTCTTTCTTTTCAAATATTTATATAAGTTTCATTTGAATGGTAAAACTTTTGTTGTTATAATTTTGATTCTTAATTTTTGTAAATAGTAGAAATTTGTTCAAATCAAATTATAAGGAAATGCCACGAGGGACGAAGACAAATTAATGTGCGATGAAGATTGTGTTATGCATCATGGGGTTTAACTCGGGTTTTAATCTAAGGATTACAAATGACTTTACGAAGTTAGATTTCAGATGAAGGATTAAGGAGGACAATAGAATTTCGCATGGGAACTATATAGTAGTGGGTTCAAACCAAACACTTTCAACGAATACCTGCCTTATAAAGATCTCAAATTCAATGAAACGATTTGAGAAACCCAAATGTAATAAAAAATCCAGCTGCCGGCACTGTGAATTTCATGTTATTATTTCGGACGTAAAATTTTCCCACGCAACAATTTTAAGATGTTCTGTTGGCGTTTTAAATCACATTTCTCAATGTAAATTTTCATTTTATTTCGTGTTAATCAAACAACAAATCAAAGTATCTAAAACAGACAAGAAAATCGTTTGACGCGACGCACCGAAAATATTTTTGTTATCAAACTGGAGATTCATTGCAGCAATTTCGATAAAAGGGACACAAAAATCCCATTTAAATTTGACAGTGTCAATAATGCGTCATGAAAATGACTTCGTAGTTATTTACAACACAAGTTTGGATGATGTCACTAGATGTGAGTTTGTAAACACGAACCGTTTGTGATTAAGCAACCGTAAGTCACATAGAAACGGTTTTTACCGCTTCAATGCGGTAAATGTGCAATAAATGAAATTAATTTAAAAATCGCTTTATATTCAGCTATGAAAACAAGGAATTACACTAGTAATGACGCCAGCGACAACGAATTTTATTTTTATATCGGTCTGTATTCACCTACATGAATGAATTCATAGCTCATGTGTTGATATTCATTACAAGAATGAAATTGTTGCTCTAAACAATTATATGGTACTTGCAAATATGTTTAAAAAACATGCCACTCAATGTTAGTGGCCACTCTGCCGTCATAAGGAGAAAATACTTGGAGAAAATCAGCGAAAATTTTGAACAAAATTCGCCGAAAAAAATCAAATTAAACAAAAGATTCTAGACGATTTTTTGGTTTAATTTTGTCGCTAATTTAATTCGGCGAAATTCGTTGAAAATCTTTGCCGATTTTCTCTAAGTTTTTTTTTTGTTATGACGGGAGCATTTACAGTTTTCTGACCCCCCCTTTACTCGCATATTTTCATGCATGAGGGTGTATGATAGCACGCTTTTTTCAAACCCCCTCCTCCATCCTTAGTAGCGTGCGTTATTTGCGAATGGCCCTTATGGTACGTCAGCGTCGAAAAAGTAATCTAAAAATTTTAATTTTAAGATCTTTAAGTCAAGTTTAAACTTCGCATTTTTAGAACTGGCGGCCGTAAAGAAAATGTGAGAAAACGGAATTTTTAATAATTTTGTTATCTGAATTTCTGTACAAATTAGCGCCTCCCGACTGCAGTCATAAATTCAAAAATAACTTGAGGAAAATCAGCGAAGATTTTCAACGAAATTCGCCGAAAAAATCAAATTAGCGACAAAATTAAACAAAAGATTGTCTCCGATTGTTTTGTTTAATTTTGTCGCTAATTTAATTTTTTTCGGCGAAATTCGTTGAAAATCATTGCAAATTTTCTCTAAGTTTTTTTTTTTCTTATGACGGCAGCACTGTGCACCATTGAATGCTCATATGAACTGAAAGTCTTGAAGAGAGAAAAAACTCTCTCAATTTTTTCATATATTTTTGACACATCGGTCGCATTCTATTCTTGGTTTTTATTCAAGATGCGCATTCTCTCTGGAGCGTTGGTGCCAACTTATCATTTCTTTGGTTCAAAACCCACAATGGAACTTGGGTAAGGAGCGAAATCGATAAGCTTATGAATAAAGTAACTTAACGATGGCAAAGGCCCTCCTGCAACGAATTCGTCTCTTGAACGGTACATCGCTTCTCAAGCTCCTCATTGAAGGAATTATCGAACGATTCATCGTCAACCCATGTGTCGCACGTGCTCACACTTGTCCGTCGACTATCCGAAACGCTTTCATAGTGAATGGTGTTATTTTTGATGATTTTGTGATTGTCGAAAAATTTATTATTTTGCAAATATTGCTTGTTGAAGAATTTCCACGAATCGGAATTCTTAAGGTAAAGTTCGTTTTGATTATCGCTAATGGTTGTTTGTTTAGGTTGATGAACGTTTCGTTCGGTAGCGTATCCATTGATATCAACCCACTCATAGTCGACATTGTCGTAGGATGAAAGTCGATTGGTTTGCGTAGATGCGCTGGAGCAGTTGCCAAAGTATTGGTTCAGTTCTAAGGATATTGTGCTGTGCTCACTGGAATTGGACGGAGACGGGGGTTGTAAATACTTTTTATTTTTATCAAATTTGACTTTTTCGAAGACGATTGATTCACTCGCACTCAGCGAATGATCGAAATCCAATTTACCCGAACATTTGTCATCGACTGAATTAAAGTTGGTGTTACAATTGCCTGCGAAGGGCTTCTTATCCACTTTGTTATTGCTTTTGCATTGCTTCAAATTTCGCTCCGTCGCCGATATATAAATTTTATTTTCGGTAAATATGATTTCTTCATCAAGAAATATGGAGTTTTTCATATCGTAACTACTACTCAAGTTATTGTTGGACGATTTATTTTTATCATCTTCATTCTCTTGCGGAACATAGTTTTGCTTCTGGATACGAAAGCATTTTTTTATGTTGTTATCGAATCGAAAATTTTTATTTGTCGAGAATGTGTTCATATTGATGGTGTCGTCGTCATCCAACGATAAACCATCCAAATTGCTGTTTAACTCATTGGAACGAGCGAATAAAATTCCTTTCGAATGTTGCGGACTGGGAGCAATTTTACGACGGCCGCCGGAGGTTTGATGATTTTTTTGTTGAGCATAAATTGTTGACTGTGACGGTTTCGTTGTAGATGGACAAGAAAGATTGTCGTTGAAAGTTATTTTCCGTAGAAGCTGTAAGTGGAATAAATTGTGATTTAAAGTCAGTTGACATAAAATTACAGATTTCATTTAGTGATTCGGGTAGATATTTAAAATGTAGACAATCCAAACTTAGGGACGTGTTTCTCTTTCGAATTGTGTTTAATATGTGGGTTGCTGAAGATAATTAGAAAAGGATGAGAAAAGGATAATAGACACTGTTAGTGTGCTTCTATTTTGAAATCCTCGTGCGAGGTATGCGTAAAATACGTAAGCAAACAATAGACTTTTGTGATGCCATCTTGTGCCAGACGATATGGGCTCATCAGAAATTTCAAATGTTGAATGGACTAAAAGGGTTTTTCGAATATCCCTCGGTCTGGGAAAGAATGTACGTGATGAAAATCGAAAGTTTGAGGATAAGGAGCTGTTCATAAATGACGGACTGACAGAAATGCGTTGAGAACGGGGGGTTCAGTGGTGAAAGTGAAGGTGAAGTGTTGAGAAGGTCTGAGTTTGATTTGAATTTTTCTGTGAGAAATTATAGATTGTACAGTTCACCCAAACTTCATGAATTCGATAGTTATGGTATGCGATGCCCGTGACGAAAAAACCGTACTCACGACACTAGTACGTTACATTGGACCCTGCGAAAGTAGTTCATTACATAAGGTCACATTTTTTTTATGTGTCAAAGTCACGAGTGTTTTTTTGAGAAACAAGCTTTACTGTTAATTTGGCGAGTGTAGAGATTGCATATCCGAGCTGAAGGCGAGGTATCCAACTACACAAAATAACACTTTCCAAAGCCAGCTGCTCAAAATAATAAATCGAGGGAGTTTGCGGGTTCATAGTAATGAATTGTGTAGCGCAGTGTCCCATGTGAAAATTGAATTTTACATAAAAATTTGTGAAAAATGTATCATCATGTAATGGATCATAGGGGGCATATTAACGTCTAATAATCAACTTTCGCATGGGTTAGGTAGTAAAATATATGACGTCACTCATAAGTCGCCAGCGCTGGTGTACACGTAATGAACAATAAAGGGCCATTCATAAATGATGTCCTATACTTTTTCCGACTTTTTGGCCCATCTTTGAGTCCTATATTTTCCTACACTTATAACATTGCGTGTCACGTTTTACTGACCCTCTCCCCCCTAAGTATAGGACGTCATTTATTGATGGCCCCTAAGTAGTGAAACGCGTGATTGGTATTTCATCACAGATGGAGCCAACGAAGAACGAGAAATTGTGAACGACGATGACATCCACAAAAAAAGCGGCATCTGTTGGTGGCCGAACTAGGTAGTAAAACCTTCCCCCTGGCCGATTAATCATCAAACTCTACGATAATAAAACATCTTGTAAACATGTTACTTAGAACAGAATTACTAGATGTAAAAAGATATATTAATGTTATTATTATATTAATGTAATAAACCATACGAAACAATGAATAACAATCATAACAATGCGTGACGGAGGAGCTGAGGTCCCGCTTGCACTAAAGTGATGGTAAGAGATAGATGAGTGCGACACAGTTTTCTGTCAAACTATAGTGAATTTCTTGAAACTGAGCATTCTTATTAAGACCGGCTGGAAGAAGTGCTCACTGTCTATTGGCAGTAGACATTTTTGAACAAGGACTAATCAACACGAAGTATGTTTCTCTGAAATTTTTATTTATTGTAATATCAAATCGTACGATATCGAAGTAATTCCCAATGCCATTGTCTGTGATTTCCGCCTTGGTTAATTAGGGAGTGTTCATAAATGACGTCTGCATTTGAGAAGCGGAGGTGGGTCACTGAAAACAGACGAGAACGGAAAGGGCGAGGAAGGTGTCTGACGAAAACAGACGCCATATTGTGTAATGTCGGACAATTTGAAACTTCCATCGTTTCCTCCCTTTCGAGCACATCAAAGTTGTCGGATCTCATCAGCCACAATATGTTGAAATATGGGAATATGCGAATAGCAGGGCCGAACATACAAGAAATTAAATTTTAGGTGCGACACTAATTGACATTTCTTACTTTTCTCGTGTTTTGTCCCCGCAAAAGAGAAAAAGTTACATATTCTTGCCGGTGAGAAAGTAGTTTCTTTTCTCACCGCTCCCACGTGCACTGAATAAACATTTTGTCGTGGAAACAGTCGTTTTCTCACGCGCAAGCACAAAAAACATTGTGTTACACTTGAGGAGAAAATTGAATTCACTATTTTTCCCCATGTATAACAAAATACTATTGTATTGCAAGGGACAGAAAGGAAACAT
Organism: Pseudolycoriella hygida; assembly: GCA_029228625.1. NCBI lineage: Eukaryota > Metazoa > Arthropoda > Insecta > Diptera > Sciaridae > Pseudolycoriella > Pseudolycoriella hygida. The sequence continues at coordinate 149,903,452 of CM055404.1, read as the reverse complement.
TTCCATCAAAGGCAAAGGCACAAGTCACAAACATTTTCATGACGAGAACTACGAAAATTTTAACAGCAAACCGTAGACTGAGTTGAAAAGTAAATCTCAGACGTTGCATCCCTTGAGAGCATACATCTCAGGGTATTCCACACGAATTCGAAAAACAAAAATTAGGAATAACAAAAATTAGGAAAGAAAATTATTTGCCAAAAATAAGGAAAAACAAAAATCAGGAAAAACTGAAGTTAGGAAAAACAAAAATTAGGAATGAATTACAAACATGTGCTTTCAAATTTACTTGTTATGCTGTTTTCAACATTATCGACATTATCTCTTTTTTCAGTGTATCTTTTGTATGGAAAACCTTGAAAACAGCTGAAACTTGATAACAAGTAAATTTATAAGCACACGACCGTAAATTAGGAAAAACCAAAATTAGGAATCAGGCAAAGGAAGAACATAATTTTTGAGAGAATGCCGTGATAAATCCTGGAAAATAAAAAAGCGGGTTCGGGGGGCGGCAGCCCCCGCGTTGAGGGTCTAAGAGGCAGAGTCCCATACACGGAAGGCAGCCTGCAGGGCGCTATTAGCTCGTCGCGGGGGGAACACCAAAAATAAGATTGCGACCTCCTTAGGAATTCCTGATTTTCGTTTTTCCTAAATTAGGCATTTCCTAATTTTTGATTTTCCTTATTTAAGGTTTCTGATTTTCGTTTCCTGATTTTCATTTACTGATTTTTGGTTCCTGATTTCTTGATTCCTGATTTTTGCTTTCCTAATTCAGGTGGACATTCACATCTCAGACGAGATGTGATGTTGCATCTGTTCTGGGATGTTACATCTCAGATGATATGAGATGTTGCATATATTTTGAGCCCGGTAGGCCCTAGACACACCAGATGGAGTGAGATGTACATTTTGGACTATGTATGGACTATGTATCTGGAATGTACTTCAACATCTACATAAAAAAAGGATGTACATCTCAACTCCGTTTCACTGAACGGTTTTTTTTTGCTAACGTATCCTAATTTCTCGACTTTAAAACATGAAAACAATAATCCATTTTATTGCTTGGGGGCAAAATCGAGAACTATTTTGTAAATTTCCTCTCGTTTTTCGACATACAAGGATTAGCTTTTGAAAAGTGTCGGTTATTTTACTTGTAACATCTACGTCTCAAGACATGCGTCAGGTTTACATTTTACGAGGCCATCTAACAGGAACCGGACTCTTTATGACGCCTCAAGGGCAACGTTAAGGATTCGGTGTCAACAAAATCCGGAGGCGACAAAATCCGGACGAAAAATCCGGAGGTTACAAAATCAGGTGGCGTCAAAATACGGAGGCGTCAAAATCCGGATAAAATTTGGACAAAATCAGGACGAAATATAAACGACATTGTATTATTTAAAGCATAGCATCTACATTTTCTTTGTACTAACCTTTTCGTATATGAGTTGCTGCTGGGAAAATAAAAAGGCGGGGTCGAGGAGCGGCAGCCCCCGCAAAGGGTGGTTAAGGGGGAATATCCCCCTTGCGGTGTCTAAGAGGCAGAGCCCCTAGCGGGGTTTGAGGCAACTCCCCATGCACGTACGGCCGCCTGCAGGGCGTGGCCAAGCCCGCCGCATGCCGAGGGGGCAGAGCTCCCCAATATTAAATATATCTAAGACATCCGCCACAGAATTACAACAAGTCTTCCAGCGCTATGAATCTACAAAATTCAGAGGCTTTTAGCGCCTCCGGATTTTGTAACCTCCGGATTTTTCGTCCGGATTTTGTCGCCTCCGGACTTTGTAGGCGAGCCTAAGGATTCGGGAAAAACTAAAGTCGTTACTTGAGAAGATTTCTCGGAGAAATGAAAAAATTGATGACATTGAAGAAATGAAGAAAAATTGCGTTTACGTAGACGTTTGTAACCAGTCAATTTTAGGGGGGAGAAGAGGCGGATCATCGATCATGGTGCTTAGATGCCGAATCTGCAACGTGTCCGTTCGTCAACACGAGTAAAACTTGCCCGATTTTAAAAATCTTTTCTTCCGTGAAATGTAATCGAAAAAGTGATTACGGAATTGAATTTTCAAGTTACGGTTGAAAAAGTGGTCAAAAAGTTGTTTTTCGAATGTTGGTGAAAATTTATCACTAATAAATCTGCGAAATTACCACTAAAATCGCTCTTCAAGGTTTTGAATGAAAGATATGGACCTTAGAAAATCACGAAAATTTACTTAGTGAAAATCCGTTGAGTGGTTCGGGCTGTAGGGTTTTTCGTGATGAGGAATTGTGTGCAGCATTGTAGATAAAAAGAGGCAGAAAAAAGGTTTTTGTTCATGCAATTATGGGTCAGCGGCCTCTCCTTAGGTCCTAAGATCGTCCCCACGTCGACCTTTTTTTGCTATGTTGTCGAGTAAATCGAGGGGAACTTTTTTTTCATGAAATTATCGTCGGTCGGTTCTAAGATCGGCCGTAGCACATAAACAATTTTTTTGAAAATTTGTTCACAATACATTTTTTTAAAACTTCTGGGGGTTTCGTGGTTATTTGTACAACGTTGCTTCGGGCGTGTTTTTCAATATTGCCCTTTCGGCAATTTCCAATCTTTAATGTGGACGTAATTACAAGAGTTAAAAAAAGTGTCATGGTAATACCGTACAATATTAATGTTTAAGCGTATATTCCAACGATTTTAATCTACACCGGATAGGTACTTTAGTGTCACATCCCACCTAGGGGTTTGCGCCGGTCAATTTTACTCAATGTTTCATGAAATTTGTTGGCCACCGCTGAGAAATACTAACCGGCGCACATCTCTAAGTGGAACGTGAAACTTTCTTTAAGGCAATACTTACTTAGATACGATTGAGTCTTTTTGCAACATCAATTCTCTTTGCCACATCTATTCTGATGCATACGCGTCACTTGCATATTTTGAAAAACAACGTCACCGTGTCGGCTCAACATTTATAAGCTGTTGAAAAACAGTATCTTGCTAGCGCTGTACGCCGTTATTATCGAATGTAGATATTCTTTAAGAATCGATTGCATTCTTGAATGGCAATTTTATTTCTTCATCCAAACGTGCAAAACTTTCAAACGGAGATTTTGTATACGACCATTGCATACGACCGGGGTGTGGTGGACCGAGTTATATGACCGTATGATCAAGTCTCTTCTTATGTTAATAATACTCCTCGGAGTTTTGTTCTACAGTTAAGGGTTATACCTGTACGTGTTATCAGTGATGATGGGCGCACGGTTACCCTCTAAACACCACAAAAATCAAATACCGGTTATGAACTCTAAGGTCGCGACTCAGGGCAAAGCAGACATAAACGATTCGATGATACAAATCAAATGAAAGTCACTAGTCATAAGGCTTAGAGTATGGGTACGCCTTAATATGAAATTTAGAGATTAAGGGAGTGTTTGTGGAAAGTAACTTTTAAAATCAGTCGAAAGATTCCATTTTCTATTTAAAACAAATCAAGTTGCATGAAATAACGGAAAAAGGTTCACTCACTTTCGTGCAGCACTTCTTCGTCCTTCGTACTAAATGACTCATGTCTTTAAATTCCATGTCCAAACTTTTAAAAACTAGTTAAACGAAGAACAAAATGTCACTCGAATTGAAGAACAACAGTTTTCCAAAACACAATTTTCCATTTCGTTTTCACATTCAAATAACAACAATATTTCACACAACTTCTTCCTTCAAATGTTTCTTGGTTTCTTACTCGTTATTTTCGTCGTGTATTCTACTGGATTTTGCTCGAAAACATGTAATTATTTATACGATGGCACAGCGAAATATGCCTCTCTACCAACAGAAGTCAACTCAATGAATGAAAGCAATAAGCGTGTTTTGCTTATGACATTCTACCCTTAGTTGAACAATAATCCCCTCCCTGCTATCACATACATAACAACCAAAAAAATATGCTTTCAATTTCCTTGCAAGCGGCGATGTGCTCATATATTGAGTGAGGGGAAGTGGTTTGTTCTCTCCATATATGCTCTTCACCTAACATAAATATTATGATAATTTGAAATGGTTGAAAAAACAGCTTCGTTAATTCTCATTTTCTTGTGTTGTCTTCCGCTTGAAAAAAAATGCACTGACCTTGCAGTCAGGTATAATACGTCGTTTAGAAGCAGGAGACTCTTTGACGGACCATTTCGTATGTGAATGCATGAAAGAGAAATGTAAATATTTTATTGAATTTTTCTTTTGACTTTATAGATGTAAACAGCCGGCGGATAATTACTGTCACAATTGTCCTTGCAGTGTCCTATTTTGACAAAGTCACTGAATATAAATTCTAACTTTAAGAGAGATGAAAAACTTATTACGAGAGCGGAATTGGGTGACATTGTGACTGGCTAGCTTCCAAGTCCGTTATAAATTCAAAAGGGAACGTGTCTGCGTGGGACTGTCCAAGTCCATGAATGGTGTACACTTTGAGAGTTGAGCTGGATCCGGCCAAAGTCACGAAGGGGGATGAAGTCTTCATAGCTTATAGAAATGTGTGTAGTTTATGCACATTTCACATGCACCGTCGTAAAAAGCCGGACTTAGTGTCACCTTAGCGATTTGTATTAAAAACGACGTTTTTGACTCTTTCTCAAAAACTCATTATAAACTTTGCAGTGATCTTCAGCACTATACGTTTGATGACCATCACCAATCACCATTTTCATTTGGTAGCTAGGGCTTCTGGGAACCCCCGTACACATCCCATATAAATTCAATTACGTGTGTCGGTTGTGATTCGTGAAAGTTTTTAAATGAATTTATGCTGATTTGCAACATGGATGTGTGGGAAATTCCGATGTAGATACCTTAAGTCTCGAAACTCACGAAGTATCTCTAGCGCTTCTAAACTTCAGTCAGTTTTTTTCAATGAATTTGGGATTCTAGCGAAATGAATGTGGTCGTCCAATTAGGGCTCGCTGGCTACATTTTCGTCTACTTAGTCACAAAATCGCACCCTTTAAAGTTTTCGGTGCAGATGTAACTTTGACGATTTACTGAGAGGCGATCGTTGGATCGATTTCATTAACTTTGTGCTCACATTTCTATATATTTATGGTAAAAATATCTTTGGAAATAATCAAAATTTCATTCCTGTGTTGTGTGTCCACGATCTATCTATGTCTCTATGTATGTATCTATCTAATTTTTTTTCTCGAGAACCGCCTGAGCGATTTCCTTAAAATTTTCAGAGAACGTCAGTCTCGGCCCCAAATGAAAAATTTCATATGCCGCTTTTCCGGGAAAATTCTGGAAATTCGACCACGATTTTGAGGGTTTTTTAGGTAATGCTCGGAGTTTTCGAATTTTAGCTCCGGAGTGACAATACCTAGAGAGTTGGTTTCTTCGGGTAAGTTATAGAGTTTGGTCAGGGGAATTTTTCAAGATCTTAAGAAAATGGCTGCCAGCAGTCAAACCGGCGCCATCTTGAATTTTCCCAAGCAATAAATTAGGTTTTTTTTGGTTTTCGAATTTTAGCTTCGTAATGACAATACTTAGAGAGTTGGTTTCTTCGGGTGAGTTATAGAGTTTGATCAGGAGAATTTTTTATTTGTATCATCAGAAAATGGCTGCCACCTGTCATAGCGGCGCCATCTTGGATTTTCGGTTTTCGAATTTTAGCTCCGCAGTGACATTACTTCTTCTAGAAAGTTATAGAGTTTGGTCAGGAGAATTTTTTATTTTAAGAAAATGGCTGCCAACTGTCAGTGTGACACCATCTTGGATTTTTTGCTAAATTCTGAATAAGAATACCTAGACAGTTGGTTTCTTCAGGAAAGTTATATGAATCACTGAGAAGAATTGGTGACACGAAGTGTTCCGAAGGTAGCCGAAGGTGACACGAAGTGTTCCGAAGGTGACACGAAGTATTCCGAAGGTAGCCGAAGGTGACACGAAGTGTTCCGTAGGTGACACGAAGTGTTCCGAAGGCAGCCGAAGGTGACACGAAGGATTCCGAAGACGACACGAAGTGTTCCCAAGGTAGCCGAAGGTGACACGAAGTGTTCCGAAGGCAGGCGAAGGTCATACGAAGTGTTCCGATGGTAACCTAAGGTGTAGGAGAAAAATTTTTTTGGAGAAAAAATTTTTTTGGAGGAAATTTTTTTCGGAGAAAAATTTTTTTGGAGAAATTTTTTTTGGAGACAAAATTTTTTTGGAGAAAAAATTTTTTCAGATAAAATTTTTTGGAGAAAAATTTTTTTGAGAAAATTTTTTTGGAGAAAATTTTTTCGGAGAAAATGTTTTTTCGAAGAAAAAATTTTTGAAGAAATTATTTTTTTTGGAGTCAATTTTTTTTCGAAGAAAATTTTTTTGTAAGACAATTTTTTTCGGAGAAATTTTTTTTTAACACAATTTTCTTTTCTGAGACATTTTTTCAACAACTTCCAAAACGACTGATATCACAACAAAAACCTCTTTAAAGGTAGAGTGTGACGCAGTCCGTAAGTACGCTTCCAAAATTAATGATATCGCTTGAGGTGACGCTATCGCTGATAATACGCAGAAGTTTGTTTGAATGGAACCTTGTGTTAAAAGTTTTGATTTCCTGAAAAAATTAGAGCGCTTTCTTTAAAACAAAATTACGTTGTGTTAAAAAAATTGCGTCACAAATGCCGGATCCACCAGCGGAATAATTTTTCAATACTTTCAGTTTTTACACGCAAAAATTTAAATTTACTCTAAACAATCTACACAATAAGAAATAAAATTCAAATTTTTGCAGCGCAAAAACTGAAAGTGCAGAAAAATTATTCCGCTGGTGGATAAAACCACAGAATGACCTTCGCTAATCACAGTCTCATACAACCACAGAATGACCTTTGTCCCAGTTCCTCACGAAAAAGTTCCTGCATAGGCCGAAAGTCGCTAAGGGGGTCTAAGCTTAATCATTGACGTGACCTTGTGGAGCTAGTTTCATGGTTTTGTTGAAAAGCCCGATCCTACCCACCGAATCCTAACTCAAGCGCCTTCTACTCAATAACACCAGATCAGTCTTGGCAGTTTTGACCCTGATTAGAATATTCAGGTCATCCGAAAATCTCACCCTGTGGACAGCCTTTAGCTTCCCAGAGATTTGCATAATCACCTAGGTAACTGCTAGTAGAGCGCTCAACAAAGTTATGGACTTGGACACTCTACCTCCATCGAAATTGGCACTCGAGCAACCAGGGCCTATTTTCGGGAATTTAAATTTGTGAAAATCCCATGATATTACAGAATTTCTGAAAATTTCCGAAATTCAAGTTAAGAACAAAGTTCCCCAAAATAGACCCTGCGAACAACATTAGTGTCGAGTACAGCAATGGTGGTACCACCATCAACGGCGGCCATAATTTTGATCACCCCACCACCCTCACACAACAAAGAACAACTTTGTCTTTCATAGCAACCCAATATGATTGATAGATTTCGCACAAAGTGTAAATTTTTTACTAAAAAGCGCTGGTGGCGCCACCATTGCCTACTTGGAAATTTTTTTCGGTCGCCCCATCACCCACAAGAGCACAAGAAACAATTTTGCTAATCAAATAATTGACTTAAAACGATTTTTTCGAACAAAAACATTGATTATTTTTCATACAGATTTGGTTCTCGTAGACGTTTTTCAGAGTGTAATGAAATTTTCGACATTAGAAGGAAATTTTTCGTCGAGTTCGAAAAGGAAAATTATGTTAATATGAAATGTTTAGAACTCCAAAGATGTTTTTGCGACTTTTGGATTTCAAATTCGGAGCAAGGTTTCTTCGATATACCGGTATAAAGTCGGAAAACATTTTCGCGGAGGTCATTTTTTCGATGAAATTTTGAATTTGAAAAATCGTATCTCAGCCAAAAAATGACCAAAATTGGTAAGGTAAAGTGTTTTAGAAACTTTGAACTATTTAAAATTTGGGAAAAATAGTCATCGGAAAATTATTTGGAAAACTTAGATTTTCCTTAAACAGTAACAGAAAGCTTGCACAGAACCTCAATTTTTTTGGTTTTTCGCGATTTTCTCAAAACCCTACAGTGGGATTTTTTGGGACTTTCGGGCTATGGTAGACACCCCTCAGCCCCATCGAATCCCGTTTTATTTCCTTTTGTCCTAATTATTGCAAGGTCTCCCATTCAAATTTTGCTAATTTTGATTAGCCTATGGAGAATATGCGGAAACGAACGTGGAATGGAAGAAACGAAAGAAATATTAATGGATAACTACATATGCATGCGCGCGTAAATGTACATGAATAAATATAAAGGGAGAGATACTATATTTACTATACACGCGCTATGTGGTTTGTGTATTAGTAATTGGCATCACAAGGCCTACTCGTTTTCGCGTGATGTATCAATACATCACGCGAAAACGAGTAGGCCTTGTGATGCAAAGCGCGTGTATAGTAAATATAGTATCTCTCCCTTTATATTTACTCATGCACATTTACTCGCGCATGCGTATGTAGTTATCCATTAATATTTCTTTCGTTTCTTCCATTCCACGTTCGTTTCCGTTCTCAATGAGTTTTCGCTTGCTAAGAGAACCGAAAGTACTCGCTTTGGAAACTGTTATTTTGACTCGTGCAGTTGCATACCTCGCCTTCAGCTCAGATATCTAAACTCTACACTCGTTGAAACAACAGTTTCTAAAGCTTGTTGCTTAAAAACACACTTGCGAGTTTGGCTCGTATCACAAAATTGATTCCTCACGTAATGAATGATTTCCGCCGCATCCACTGTAATATACTATATTTTTGTATGAAACAAAATGATCAGCCAATATGGGTTTTTTGTAACTTTTTTTTTGTTGATGTTAGATGATGTCTGGTGTCAAAAGGAAAGTTATTGGGTTTGGTATGTTGTGTATCAAAGTACCCGAAAAAATGACGGATATGTATCAGCAGTTGCCAATGTGGTCAATTTTTATGGTTTTAGAAGTATTGCGAAAGTTTGACAGATGGACCATCGGCTTCTTTCGTAGAGTCTCAGAGTTTTGCTACTTGAAGTGAAAATGATGGGCAACTTGGTGGAAACAGTAGTATGGGGAAAACGGTAGTACAGGGAAAACTGTAGTACGGGGAAAGCGATAGTACGTGGGAAAACCAGATTTTATACATTACGTACAACGATGAAACGCGTGCAGCTTCTTCAATTTATCTTCTAGCGTCCGCGTCTCTTTTAACATTTAGTGAACCAATGTGTTACAATAAACTAACACAAGCAACAAATTTGAATAAACTTAAACTTAAATTTTGGGGTTTCCTCACTTTGTTGTTAGGGAACTTTTGTTGTTGAACAAAGTAGAGATGATTTTTGAGTGCCAATCGATAGTGGAGGTTTGGGGCAACAAAATTGCTGAACAATGTTGGGTGAAAAAGTTTCATACTCCCGAGCTAAAGGTCGTTCTTTGGCGATTTTGTCCAGAGCTAGAGCATTTATTAACCAATATCTCGGCCGGTAGTTGCCGGAATGAGGCCGGTGACGTGTCAAATGAAAGGTTTCGACAGTGTGAAGGTAGCGGATTTGATTTGAAGGAAATCGATTGAGCGGTTCGGTGTCCAGAGTCGATCAAAGGAGGCAAAAACGGACAAAAATTTGCTCCGCTGCCCAAAAATTACTGAAAAATTAATTATTGATATGTTGTCGGGGATGGTGCAAAACGTCGATAAAACATGTTCCGGGATGGGATATTGTTCTGAAGTAAGGGAGTAATGGGTAAAAAACGGGTCATAATTGAAAATCGGCCAAAAGGCAGTCAAGATGTCGTCTTAGAGATTTGGTCGGGGAAGTGTCAGAGTAGAATACGTAGCAAGTGCAACGCTGAATACGGGGAACTTGAAATACGGGGAACGTTGAATACGGGGTAAGTGGAATATGGTGAACGTTGAATATGGGGGAAGTGGAATACGGGGGAAGACAAATGCTGAAGACGATGACAAATGTTTGATCTATTTTTGACGATGACAAATGTTTGATTAATTAATTTATTTTTTTTTTGTCTTTATTTATTTTATCGACATTGATGTTAATTTCGGTGACTTGCATTGATTTTATTTTATTTTTTTAATGTTCATTTATTCATGGTTCTTTGTTTGTTTTTGACAATTGGCAACGCTAAAGCAAATTTTGTGAAAATGTTTTATTTATCATTCATGCTTAAGTGATTTTTATTTTTGTAACTTTGTTTTAATTTTTCTTTTTATGTTATGGTTATCCTACTTTATAAGTAATTATTATAACGTTTTTTGGTTTTTTTTTAACGAGAACTATGACATCGTCATAGTCACTCTTTTTTTTCCATGTCAGCTAGAAGATAGTAGACAATAAAATCAAATATCAATCAATCAATCAAGTGGAATACGGTGGAAGTGGAAAACGGTGGAAGTGGAAAACGGGGGAAGAGGTATAAGGGGGAAGTGGAGTAATTTTGCGGCAAAGAAATTATTTTGATTTATAGTACCTTTCTCGCCCACTTCGATTTTAGTATTATTAGCGGTAATATGAACGAAGTGATTTAATGACATTAAACACTACGCATCATTATTTAAAACGAAAAAAATATGCTTTTGCTCTCTGAATAGACAACAAGCGAAAATGATAAAGCCTGCGTAGCCCCTAGGGGCGGAGGTTTCGACTACGTCACCTACCTGTTAATGTTGAAGCGAAAATGATAAAGCCTGCGTAGCCCCTAGGGCCTTCGGGCCCCTACGGCTAGTCTTCAGTTAGAATAAAGTAATTTATGTCAAAAATGTTTCAACAGTACTAGATTTATGAACACAAAGACAGCTGTTTTCCCTACGACGCGACGGTTGTTTAAAAAATGAAAAGAAATTGCATCTGCATTATTCGACAAAAACATTTTATAAAAAACAAAAACATTGTCACGTCACTTACATTTGATAATCAAACTAATGCAAAAATTAATTATCGTTAAATCAAATGGCTAGGTACTTCTTGTCAAATCTATTGTGGGACACTCAATGCCATCCACCTTCATTACGCTCTAGTGAAGTAATGCAATTTTTTCCACGATGCACAAACTACAATTTTCGATGATCATCTGAGTAAATCATAAAGTTTCGATTTTTTTGTAAGTTTCTTTAAAGTTCAATGATGTAAGTACTTACCTTTTGATAACACATCCTATGACTATTTAAGTTGGATTTTAGCGTCAAACATTTCTTGCATTTTGAACAGGAATGCGGTTTTACTCCTGAGAAAAAGATTTAATTTTATTCTTCTGTAAGTGCCCTGTGTGGACCGCCTGATGCTTTTTTAAGTTGGATTTTAGTGAGAAATATTTCTTGCATTGGGGACAAGGGAAAGGTTTTTCTCCTGAAAAAGATATTCTAATTGTTTTCTTCACTTAAGTGCGAAAGCTTCAACCGCTCACCTGTGTGGACCATTAGATGCTTTTTTAATTCTCCTTTTCTTATGAAAGATTTCTTGCATTGGGGACAAGGGAGAGGTTTTTCTCCTGAAAAAGAGATTCTAATTGTTTTCTTCACTTAAGTGCGAAAGCCTCAACCGCTCACCTGTGTGGACCCTCAGATGCCTTTTTAAGTTTCCTTTTGTTATGAAAGATTTCTTGCATTGGGGACAAGAGAAAGGTGTTTCTCCTGAAAAAGATATTCTAATTGTTTTCTTCACTTAAGTGCGAATGCCTCAATCGCTCACCTGTGTGGACCATCTGATGCCTTTTTAAGCCTCCTTTTTGTGTGAAAGATTTGGTGCATTGGGTACAAGGGAAAGGTTTTTCTCCTGAAAAAGATATCCTAATTGTTTTCTTCACTTAAGTGCGAAAGCTTCAACCGCTCACCTGTGTGGACCATCAGATGCTTTTTTAATTCTCCTTTTCTTATGAAAGATTTCTTGCATTGGGGACAAGGGAGAGGTTTTTCTCCTGAAAAAGATATTCTAATTGTTTTCTTCACTTGATTGCGAATGCCTCACCTGTGTGGACCATCTGATGGTATTTTAAATGTCCTCTTTGTCTAAACGTTTTGTCGCATTCCGTACAAGGATACGGCTTCTCACCTTAAAAATAAGTTTTCCTTGATTCAGAACTTATTTGATTGAGAGCTACTCACCAGTGTGAGATGTCATGTGTACCTTGAGAGCGGACTTAGAGGCGAAACTTTTTTTACAAATGTCACAAATAACCAGCCTCTTGCCTAAATTTCAAGGTAAAATTGGTAACTAACACGACGTGAAAAATAACTGCAACTTACTCCAGTCTTGCTGTCTAGTGTTATGGTCCTTGCATATAGGCTCGGCGTTAGAAGAACATCTGCAATTGCTGACGTCACACGAATTGCGGCACACATTTACTACCTGAGGAAAGCCAAGAGCGAAACTTATGTTAAAGAGACATATGCAAGGGACCCGTACGCATCATAATAGATGTGGCAAACAGAAAAGACGTTACAAAAAGAATCGAACAAATCTAAGTAAATATTGCTTTAACTCTTAAGTATGTACAATTACGTCCATATTAAATTGGACTGGAAATTGCCGAAAGGGCAATCTTGAAAAACCCGTCCGAAGCAACGGCGCAAAAATCCCTCCAAATCCAAATAAGTCCAGAATTTAGAAAATACATAGAACTTAGTTGCTTAGGCTTATTATGTAGAATTTTTCTTGGAGTTTACGCAATTTTTTCAGAATTTTCGGAATTTTTTGTTTTCATCATCATAAATTCAGTTCTAAGGAATCAAGACTTGATTTTTGAAGGAAGTTTTGACATTCAAAATGCAAACTTCTTTTTGCGCTGTTTGGTTTGCTTTGATAATGGAGTACCCAAACCAACTTTGTTTTATTGATTTCAGGATAGATTTCGGCTTACCATTCTTTCGAGTCATCCAAAGATTGATAACCGGAAATACAAATAATAATACTGTGTATCGGGTGACATTGACCCACGGTCCCAATCTTTAAACTTGTTAGAGTCATCTGAAACGAAGAAGTAACGTTGATTTGTGCCAAATGATAGCATTTTTTGATAGACGTCAGCAGAGTGTGGCCTAATAGCTGCAATGTGAAGAATTTATTCGGTTGTGTGTTTAGCTTCTCCAAAGTTTCGATAGAAGACTCATACAATGCGCTGTCGCATTCAATTCTCACTTCGAGATGTTTCATAGAGTGACCGATAAGGAAATTTCGAGTTTCTTTTCGTAATTCAAATCCGTTACAGTGGATCTTTTAGATTAGATTCGTTTATTGGTTCTATGTTCACAATACATTTGTATAATAAAAACTTAAGCATAATTAGGCCGCATGGGTGGGCCCCTTTTACAACCAAAACATTTTTTATTTACTTTACTATTGCTAAAGCCCTTCTAAGTTTGAGGTGACCTTCAAGATGTCTCCTCATACATATTCTCAATAAATTTTTTGGAGAATTCGTGTTGTTCTCTTATGTTTGTTATCCTAATTTGCTCATGGTTTGGAAAGGCAGCTCCCTTGTATTTGCCACGCCAAGGATGGACACATTGTGAATAGGTGTTCGGGCGTTTCCTCTTCTTCCTCACATCTCCTGCAGATCGCTGAATTCTCTAATTTCATGTTGTGCATGTGTTTCCGTAACTTGCAGTGTCCGGTAATGGTTTCAATCAGCTTCCTCAGTGCTGTTTTGGAGCACTTTAGGAGATATTTGATAATCTTATTGGATGTCCCATTTAAGAAAATTATCAACTGCCTACAGCTTCGGAGATTTGTATATAGCTCATCATGCTTTCTAGAATAACACTCTCTGATTATGGTCCTCTGCACCCTGTATGGCAGTCCAAAGGCTGGCTCCGGTCCGAAGAAAACTGTTGTGCTACCCTCTCGAGCTAGAGCATCAGCTTCTTCATTCCCGTCCACTCCTCTGTGACCAGGTATCCAAAAGTTAACTTTGTGCGATCTAGCCACTTCGTTCACTCTTTGTGTACACTCTATCACGAGTTTAGAAGTTAAGCAATTAGAGCTTAATGACTTCAGACATGCTTGGCTGTCCATGTATATGTTGACGTTCCTTGCCTCATGTTCCGTCTCATTTAGCTCAACACAAGCTTTAATTATCCTGAAGGTCTCAGCTTGGGTTATCGATGCATACTTACCAAGCGAGTACGACTCCCGTACTAAGGGATTGCTGGAAAAAAATCCTGCGCCCGTCCCATTGTTTATCTTCGATCCATCCGTGAATATATTCACGTCATTCGGATCTAAAGTTTTTGTTCCATTTTCCCACTCTTCTCTGCTTGGGATCATGACTTGAAAGTTCTTATCAAAGAAATATTGTGGAGTACATTCATCTGTGTCCATCAAGATCTCTGGAATTTCCTTCGATTTCTCCAGCAAGGTGTTAGCGTGACCCGCAATCAAGTCTTGCCAGCAATTGATGTTCCTAAACCGAATTGATGTCATTACAGCTTTTCGCTCGATAAACAAGTCTATCGGAAGAACTGACAGCAACACCTCAAGAGCTCTCGTTGAAGTGGATTTCATCATTCCCATTAAAGCCATTCTTTGAACGTGCTCTAATTCGTCCCTTACTGCTTTGATTCTTACTCTGTGATGCCACACATGACATCCGAAACTTAGTATAGGCCTGATTATGGCTTCATACAACCAATGTATGACGTTCGGTTTCAGACCCCAGTTTTTTCCGAATGCACTTCTGCATTGCCAGAAAATTATCGTTGCCTTAGCAACTTCCTCTTGTGGATCTTTCCATCATTATTGCTCACATTATCAAGGAACTGCCGCTCCTAACCATCCCCTTGGCACAGTTAATTTTGCAATGTTCTAATTTTTCAAATAGGGCTTCATATAATGGCAACAGGTCCAAAAACTGAAGATATGCTGAACATCCGTTATGAATGAAAGGACGTGCAGCCCAGGGGGTACTCACTTAAAAAAATTGGGCTCTGATTGTGGCTTTAATGAAGTGAGTGGCCCCTGAGATAGCCACGGGTATAAAGTATTTGTTAGCTTTTGTGACTGTAAGTATGAAGCACAGGCTCGCCAGTTTCATAGTCCATAACTAAACAAAGAATAAACAAATTCCGATGATTTGACTGCGAAGTATTCTGGATATCGCAACAGAAATGAACTATCTGTTCGAGCTTAAGTGTACGTTGACCGGATCTATGAAAATGTTTCGATAGACCCTTGCATGGGCAATTGACCAGGAGCCGATCGTCCATGAGTCAATTAGCCAAAAGCAACATGTCTGAGCCACGGGAAATCGTGCGGTTAAAAATGCTAGTTGAATGATACTAGTGAATTCGAACTTCAAGTTTTTGGCAATAATAATGACATTTCTGTGTCACGTCACAATAAGGCACTCAAAACATGTTTGAATTTTTCGAAAATATATTGTCCAGATCGATCCACGCTAACATCAGCGACCATATTGGGAGGCATCTTGACATGCGTACCACCGAAACCAAACAATTTTTCCTTCTATCTCTAATAGTTTTCAAAATATTTGAATTTTTCCAAAATAAATTGCCTAGATCGATCCACCCTAATAGTGGCCATCTTAAGCTTAGCCCGGGCCCACATTTTTTCTTGGATGCTCTTAAGGCTTACCTATCGAATAGAAAAAAATCGGATGCAATTTACTCGATTTATGTATAAAAAACAAGTAGGGGCCTAGTGGGTCCGCTTCTTTTGGGCTCTAGCTAGGTCCAGCAACCCAAAGTAAAAAAATTTGTTTCCATAAATTGTTGGGCATTCCCAGACCTTTCGATTGAAAAATTCAGATTCAAAAAAGTTTCTTCCATGAATTGTAGGTAATTGCTTTGTCTTTTGATTAAAAAAAAAGTTTTGAAAATCGGAAAAGATTTACTCGAGTTATGTACAAAAAACACGTTTGGCCCTAGCAGAGACTCTTTTTTAGTGCTCTAGCTAAGTCCTAGGGCTCAAGGGTCCCATTCTTTTCGTTTTGTTCTTTGATGACATAACGAAAGTCATAAGGCGATCGAAATGTTTTTTGTATGCGGACGACCTGAAAGTTTCCAAAGAAATACGCACAGTACTGGATTGCTCAGTCTTACAGCGCGACCTTGATGAGATTTCACAGTCGCTCAATCAAAGCGTCTACTGCGCGCATGTCAGATCGTACCTGGCAACCTCACTGTACTTCAAGAATATCCGAAATCGAGTCTATTCAGAAACAATTCGTCATTTACGCATTGAGACGAATTGTACGCCGTGACAACACGTATAGACTTCCGTGATATGAGTCTCGCTGCAGATTGGTTTGCATTGAAACGTTGTGGCGAAGCGTATTATTTGTATACGATATACTCACTGAGCGCATTGACTCTCCTGAGCTGAAATCCCAGATAATCATTCAACAACCTGCACGAGCCCTGCGAACGCACGAATTTCTTCAGATCAGTAAACACCGAACCGACTATGGACTTTTTGAACCGATCAACAATATGAGCATGATCAACCGATTCGCCCATTTGTTCGACCGATAAATATCTCGGAACGTTTTCCGTAACCGAGCACGAAGCATGGCCCTCCCCGAGCACTCCACTTTCGTCACATATAGGATGAGCTAACGTTTTCCGCGCTCTTTTATTTCTTTCACCTGAATTTTGTCTTTTTTTTTTATTTTATTTTTTTTTCTTCTCTCTTCTCTTTCTTTTCTCTTTTTCTCACTATTGTCATGAATCTTTGATTTTGATTTTTTAATTGTGTTCGTACATTTCTTATTCTTGATTTTGTTCTTGTAAATTTTTACCATAATTATCAGTTGGTAATACTGTTGATAAAAGTAAATAAAAAAAAAAGATCAAAAAAAGTTCTTCCATAAATTGTCAGCCATACCCAGGCCTTTCAAACAAAAAAAAGTTTTTGAAAATCGGAAAAGATTTACTCGAGTTATGTACAAAAGACCAAAAACCACTTCAACGGCCCTTGTTCATTTTGGCCCTTAAGCCGACAGTGCCCAGATTCAGACCCAAAAAAGAATTTTTCGATTACCTTTTAGGGAAAAATTGGTTGTGTTTTACTCAAGTTATCGCGGTGACGCGGGACGGACGGACATTCTTTTTATTGTTGATTCGTCATCTAAGGACCGTGATCGATGCTCCCTCCTCCCTACTCCCGGGTCGAAATTGAGGTGGTTACAAATGTCGTGGTAACCGCATACTTTTCGAAGAACTTCGTTCTTCGTACAACTCTAATGACGGATGAGATTTAGTCGAAACGGAAATTTTGTATTCTTCCAGAGCAGACGCATCTCCTCAAATAACTCATAAGAAAAATTACGCACCTCTGAATGGAGACCTTGTTCCGTTAATTGGTCATTATGTTGCTCGTCCAAATTGGCCTCAGTGACCTCTTCTGGTTTTACAGGAGGTTCATGCTCACAGATGTCTTCAAGTTCCTCATATTCATCCAATAATCTGAGTTCAAGAAAACAAATAAATGTCACAAAATGCAATAAGTGAAGGGAGGAACTTTAGGTTTATTACTTTTCGAACAAGGAGATGTTTATAGGTTCTAATGTTGAATTGTCCAATTCCAGCAGTAGAGTCTGAAAAATGAATTTGGTCTTTTCCTATAATTTGAAATTTCTGCATGAGATTCTGTCGAAGTTCATAACCTCCAATCGAAATCAACAATCAACATTTCTCTGGATGCGTTTTCAATCATTTTTAATAAACTCATACCTCTAGCTCGTCATCATCAATAACCATTTCCATGTCCATGTCCATGTCCATTTTTAAATCCATAAAAATAAGTAATTTCACTCAGTCGAAATGAAGCAGTCGAACGAAAGTTTAATTTACAAAACACAAAACTATCGTGAAGAAAAATGAAGTAGCAAATCGAACTTCAAAGGGAGCATTAGCCGTCAGATGTCGTGGCGAACCATTCTAAGCGACTAGTACTTTTTTGAACATTTTGTTCAAGTGACGCAAGTCTTACACGCTAAAAATTTACAATACTAAGGAACACAAGAACTTTTTGACTTCCTCACTTGCGACGTACATACTCCACGATTTTTTTTTTTTCATAATTGTAGGGAAAATTTTGAGTGACATTAAAAATGCCAAAATGCAAAATGTCACAAATGATGGCAGAATGATGGCTAAATAACGCAAGAATGATGTAGAAATTATGTAGTAATCGTGTAGAATTTATGCAAAATTTATTTAGATAATGTAAAAAAGATGTACAAATGATGGGTTTTGCTACATTACTACTCCATCATTTTTACATTCCAAATTAGAAAGTATTTACATCATTTTAACATGATTTACATCCATTTTACATTAGTTATCAATTAATTCCACATTCATGTAACATGACCATGACATCATTTCTCCAAAATTACATAACTTCTACATCAGTGTATAGTAGGATTTATCAGGAAAAGGAATTTATGTAGAGAAAACACGTTGGGCCATGGTAGAGACTCAGTTTAATGGCCCTGGCTGAGTCTAAAAGCTTAGAACCAAAAAAATTTACTTGAGCTATGTACAAAAGACCAAAAACCACTTAAACGGCCCTAACACAGTGGCCTTAATCCCAACAATGCCCAACAATTCAATCTCATAAAAGATTCTCCAATTACCTTTCAGGAAATTTTTTTTTTAAAATTGGTCGATTTTTACTTGACGTATCATGGACCATGATCGATGATCCCTGTTCAAACGCAATAAACTCCTTTTCGATGAACTTCGTGTATTCGTACGGGTCCGAAAAGGGCATGCGCAATAGCCGTAGCGAGTTGATTGGTCAATAGAAATGCTGAAAATTATATTTTTGCAATTCGCCACAAAAAACTCGCTTTTTCGTGCGTCATTTCGGTGTCGCTGAGGTCACTTTTCGCACTAGTGTGGCAAAACTTTTTTTCTCACTAGTGCGTAAAAGCTGTTTTTGAAAAGCTGTAATTGAAATTTCGACAAATTTTCTCAAGTGAAAACACGCCAGGGAAAGTCGGTGAATTGCAAAAAACGTTGTTCGACTCACGTTACGTATGCTGGTAGCTTAACGCACACGATGTGTTGCCGAACTCACCTTCGGCTCGTATCGGCAATTTCACATCTAGTGCGCTAAAACTACCTTCATACGTAACTTGTATCTTGTATACTCGTATTTTGGGTTTTACGATGATTTCAAAGACGCTCTACAGCTTCGTAAGGGACTAAATACCGATCGAAAGCTTATCGTCAATTGTATAAGCAATTAATGAGTTTACAATGACTCATTCCTAGTCAACAAGTATGGGAGCTGGATAAGATAAGCGTATCACACGGTATGGCAGAAGAACTCAAAGTGATTGCAATTAGTTAACAGTAAAATGTCGTTTGAAAAGTATCGAATTCTATTGTGGAAGAATTGGACGATCCAAAGGCGTCACTACATAAGTGCAATCTTCGAAGTGATTTTGCCGGTGCTTATAGTAATCGTATTTTCTGTGATAAAGTCAACATTCGTACAGGATGCCACTTCTCTTTACATATCGAGCAACCGTTTGAACTCGCAGCTAAATTACTGTTATACTTACGATGATTCCCTTTCCAAAATTACCTTTTCCCCAAGAAGTGTTTGGATTGAGGAATTCCTAAAAAGTACCCTTAGTGAAAGTTCAGTGGAGATCGAGTCATTCGACAATGCAGAAGCTATGAATGAATTTTTGGTTGTAGAACAGCCTGGGAACGTGTTTGGAATAGAGTTTGACGATTCGCTAATTGTAATAAATTCATGCGAATGATTTTTCACGTCTAATCTAGTCATTTTGTTGTAGCACTCAACGAATCCACCGACCTCGTTTAGTTATTCGTTAAGATTTCCAAATCCTGATGGAAATGTTTGGCTATCACCTTGCTTAATACAGATACAAAACCTGCTTGATAAATCGTTCATACGCACCTTCAATGAAACTTACATCAAAGAATTTGACTTAGTTGCATTTTACTACAGTCAGTCTGACGCAGATATTTTCATTTATTGGCTAAAGATATTGTTACCTTTGGTTTTGGTCTTATCCACCTTCCACACGGCAACAAAAATTATCAAGGTGAGTTTCTCTTCACACACCTCTGCCTATTTTCCTCTTATTTCTCGTCAAACGATTTCAGAGTAAACGAACGATTTCCCTTTCGGTGTATTCCTTCACTCTGGACAAGGACAGGGTCGCATCCTCATCTTTACTGTTTACTGATGTTAGGGTCAAGACGTGTAATTGATGTACTTCGTCATACCAATATCATAACATTTGAGAAGAAGTCTAAGACACGAATACCCACTGCCAGGTCTGTTTGAGTACGCGGAGTCACAACTCTTCTGCTCATTCATCCACTCAAAACCAGTTCAAAAAGAGCCTCTGAGTCATTCCTTGTTAAATATTTCGCCTGGGTCCCGTAATGGGACGACACAAACCTAAAATTTGTATCGAACATGGATGTCGTCTCTCTTTTTCTAACAGTCTCCATATAGTAGTGGCGCCCCAAAAGACAAAAGTCCAGAAGGCCCAATATCTAAAAAATTAACACATAAAGTCTTCATCAAAATTAATGGAGTGTTCTATTACGTGTTAACTTCCGTTACCAACTGTTAATACAGTGTTAACATGTTAATACAGTGCTAACATGTCAATACGGTGTTAACATGTTAATACAGTGTTACACGTTAAAACAACGTTCGTTGCCGCCACGTCATCGCAGTTCGCAGTGTTAACACGTTAATGCGGTGTTAACTCATTAACACAGTGGTATCATGTTATCATGTTAACGCAGTGTTAATACCGCGGTAACACGGTA
The DNA here is from genome assembly GCA_029228625.1 of Pseudolycoriella hygida. Classification (NCBI taxonomy): domain Eukaryota; kingdom Metazoa; phylum Arthropoda; class Insecta; order Diptera; family Sciaridae; genus Pseudolycoriella; species Pseudolycoriella hygida. The sequence continues at coordinate 149,882,677 of CM055404.1, read as the reverse complement.
ACACGGCGTTAACACAGGGTTGACACAGCATTAACACAGCGTTAACACAGCATTAACACAGGGTTAACACATCGTTAACATATGGTTACCACAGCGTTAACACATGGTTAATACAGCATAAACAAATGGTTAAAACAGTGTTAACACAGCGTTAACACATGGTTAACACAGCATTAACACAGGGTTAACACAGCGACAGGGCTAACACAGCGTTAACGCAGTGTAAATAGCATATGCTTTGACTTTTTTCTGTTCAAAAAACAATGGCATAAGCTAAAAGTGTTACAAAATAAAAACGTTTGAGTTGAGTTTGAAATGAAAGTTATTTTTATAATTCATTCATGCACCAAAAGCCTGGTGTCCGACAAGACGACTTCAGGAAAAATAACACAAGATAAAATATCTGCTGACAAAACGCCTCATTGCCGGGTCTAAGCGGCATGGCAGAGCCCTAGGTACGAAAAGCAGCCTGCAGAGTGTAATTAAAGATCTTCTGTATGGCTATATGTGAGGAGGCAGAGCCCTACTTTTAATTAGAAACGTTTTTTGATTAACTTTTGTCTGGCTAATTTGTCCTGCATGGCCAGATCGCCTAACGTAGTAAGGGGTAGCGTTGAGCACAGCACCCTGCACGAACAAGAATTGTATTTCTTCACCCATTCAATCCTTTGAAAACTCGCCCTTTCGGGATTCGGCCTTTTGGGATATTTTCATCCGCATGTGCTCCCATTCATGAAATACGCTGTGGTAGTTGGGCATTGCTGAGATGGAAGCGGTCTGTGTTGATCACTCGTAAGTTCCTCAGTCTTAATCGTTTATGTCCGGAAATTAAATCTGTCAGCCTTCCTTATGAAAATTTCTTTAAGGAATTCTAATAAATTTTTATAAAATCAAAATCTAGAATGTGGCCATAGAGCGCGAAAGTCAGTTGAAGGAAGCAATGCGAATTATGGGACTATCAAACACGCTGCATTGGACAGCATGGCTAACCAGCTCATTTTTCATACCAATCGTTGCATACACACTAGTCACGATTTTCCTCTGCGTGAAAATATTCGGCGGTCAGGCATTGTTCCAGTTCAGCAACTTTTTTCTTATCTGGCTGTTCTTCGTTTTCTACATCATCGCTACTATCACCTTCTGTTTTCTTATCAGCGTAATATTCAAAAAAGCATCAACAGCTGGCAGAGTGGGCTCGATTCTCTTTGTCATCACGTACGCGTTTCATTATCAGTTCGGTGATAATTTTGTGTCGTTTAATTATGTTGTGAAAATTTTATTTTGTTTACCACTCAACACCGGTCTCGCGCAGGGAATTTCGATGATTCTCCGATTGGAACAAGATCGCGTAGGACTTCAATTCTTCAATTTTGCTACACATGATAACAGTGTACAATTCTCAATCCTTGAGGTTCTGTTATCGTTTGTAATTGCGGCAGTTATTCACATGCTGCTGACGCTTTACATCGAGCTAGTTTTTACGGGAAGCATTGGAGTTTCCAGGCCATGGTACTTTCCCATTCAGTCAATTGCCAAGTTATTCAAGAAACCAGCGGTAAACGATGATCACGAGTTCATGTCGAAACCAAAATTGTCTGACGAAGATTTTGAAAAAGATCCACAAAACATGTCGGTGGGTATTGAGATTGTGGACATGACAAAAAAGTTTGGCAAATCGACAGTTGTAAACCAGTTTTCGTTGAACATGTATGAAGATCAAATAACGGTACTTTTGGGCCACAATGGAGCCGGTAAAACGACGACTTTGAATATGCTGACGGGAATGTTTGAGCCAACTTCAGGAACGGCTTTTCTCAACAAATTCGACGTTCGAACGGAAATCAGCGAAGCTAGAAAGTCCCTTGGCTTGTGTCCGCAGCATAACATTTTATTTGATGACCTGACCGTCCGTGAACACTTGATTTTCTTCTGTCGATTGAAAGGTGTTAACGACAAAGAAACGATTGACGATGAAATCGCCAAATATGTTGAGCTGTTGGAATTCAATGATAAAATGAACGCACTCAGTAAAACGCTTTCCGGCGGACAAAAGAGAAAATTGTCGATTGGCATCGCATTATGTGGAAGGTCCAAGATCGTAATGCTGGACGAACCAACTTCCGGCTTAGATGCTAGTGCTCGACGTTCGCTATGGAATCTTTTGATCGAGGAAAAGAAAGGGAGAACAATTTTGCTCACCACACACCATATGGACGAAGCAGACATATTGGGTGATCGGATCGCCATCATGAACAACGGCGAATTGCAAACGGTTGGCTCGTCGTTTTTTCTCAAAAAAAGGTTCGGTTCTGGTTACAAATTGATTTGTGTGAAAAATCAAGGATGTGATTCCCAGAAAATATTGAGTGTTTTGCAAGACTTTGTTCCTGACGCACGCTTTGAGTCCGATGCACCAACGGAAGCAATTTTCGTGTTAAATGAAAATCATTTGCCGATGTTTTCGAAAATGTTTAAGAAAATTGAGGAGCAACATGAAAGTCTGAAAGTGTCAAGCTTCGGATTATCTGTTACGACGCTAGAAGAAGTCTTTATCCAAGTTGGATCAGATAAATCGGACAGTGAACATCCCACCGGCCACATTCAGTTTAACGATTTTGTTTCTGCGGAAAAGGTCAACGGACCTCTTTTATGGCTGTCGCAGGTCTACGCGATGATTCTGAAAAAATTTCATTTCACTAGACGAAACTTTTATCCCATTGGATGGTTGGTATTGGTGAGTGCGGCAGTGATGTACTCTTTTCTGGCTGTTCCATTTGAATTTAATTATGATGACTACCCTTTCGATTATGCGCTTCCCGAGAACCTTTCACTTTCTTCGATGAATGCGTCAGTAACCGGCGTGGCTCATGACGGATCAAATCCAATTTTATTTGAAAACTACAAGCGCTTGTTCGATGGTGGACACATCGTTGAAGAAGTTGGTAGCTTTGAAGACTACATTTTGGAAAAGTTCCAAATATCTGAGGAAATGGTCTTCGAACGTTATCTATTCGGGTTGACAATAAAATCCGACAACATCACCGCTTGGTATGGAGGCAGACGTCCGTCACTAATTCTACAAATTTTGAGTTTGAACACAATTCATCGCGCGATGTTAAAATCGGTCGCCGGAGATCAATTCGACATTACGATTGCATACAAACCGTTTCTAGTTCCATATTATTACGAAAGAACTACGGAGCCGCCATCAACGACAGATCCGACTCCAGAAAACAGAGTTGTGGCAATGAGGAATGATTCTGACGATCCTGAGGAGTCTAAAGAGCAACAGCTTCTTCTTGGCGCAAAGATTATAAACTTTGTCCTAATGTTTTTGATGTTCTATTTACTTTCCATTTACTGGCCGTCGATTTTCATAACAATCAAAGTCAAGGAACGAACCACCAGAGCGAAACTTCTTCAGTTCATCAGCGGCGTCAACCGATTTGTTTATTGGTTAACATCGTTGGTCGTCGATTACCTTCTTTTACTAGCCATAATGTTCATCGTGATGGGCATCGTCGCATTGACTCAACGGCCGTATTTTCGAACTGGCGAACAGTTGGAACCCGTTGTGGTGGTTTTTCTATTTTACGCACTTTCGGCAGTTCCTTTCGTCTACCTGGCGTCGTTTCTATTCGTTAAACACGCCACCGCAGAGGCATTGGTTCCCGTTTATGGCCTGTTATGTGAGTTATTTTTGTAACAAGTCTCGTATGTTTTATTAACCCAATGTAATTTAGGTGGGATAATGTACCTCGTTTACGTACTGTTCTATTCACTGTTGGACTCGAAAGGCTTAGACGTTTTAGCCGACGTCATTTACTGGATTATGATGTTTTTTGCACCATTCTCCCTTCTCGATTGTTTTGTAAAAATTGCCGCAGTTCATCTTGACTTTATAGATGAAGCGTCACCCAGTAAGTGAGACTTTGAATAAAATGTGTCGCTTTGTCTGTGATCACCAAACACCACTTCGGCAAAGATCTGAAGATCTAACCATGTGTTAGATTAATAGAATTTGGTTGGTTGAAAAAATCACTTGAAAATTTTCAACCAATGAAATTTCTACTAGAGATGAGCGGGTTGCCCGAAACTTCGAAAAACCCGACCCGAACTCGAACCCGAATTGTTTTTTTCGGGTTCATGGGTTTCGGGTTTCGAAAATTTTAATCGGCTCGGGTTCGGTCCGGGACGGGCTTGGAAACTGTTCGGGTTTCGGGTTTCGAAAAATTTTATCGGGTCGGATTCGGTCCGGGTCGGGTTTTGAAAAATGGTCGACCCGCTCATCTTTAATTTCTACCGTTTTCTACACGGCCGGTGCTCTCAACGGAATACTTTTTTCAAGTGCAAATCAAGCCTTAAATAGATTACGGTTAGCCCTGGTTTGTACTTAAAAGTGCAAATCCAGCCATTAAGAGCTTAGGTGACCCGAAGCGAACCCGATCCGAAATAAAAAATTCAAACCCGAACCGAGCCCGAAACCTTGCCATGAATTTGAAATGTTTTTTAAACTCAATTTTGAGAAGATAATTGAGTGAAATTATTTTTTCGGACCGGGCTGGGTTTTGTTAGTTGAAGTCTTCAAACTCGACCCGACCCGAAAAAAACGAAAATGAAAATCCGACCCGACGAGAAAATAAATTCAACAACCCGACCCGATCGTTTATTTGTTTATTCTAGCAACATTAGGAACGATTGGCAACAGATTGCACACGGATTTCGATGAAATTTTTGAAAACCATTTTTTCGTTCAACCAATTTTTTCGACTTTTTCACACTTAAGACAGCACATAAGTATCTAACCAATGCACATATATGGCCAACCATATACGCGTTTGAAAGCTCTTGTCAGCCCTAACAAAGCAAGATATAACACAATATTTTTTCTCACTATTCATAGGATCGACAGGCCTTCAAAGTCTGAAAAGGCAGTAAGGTCGATGTATTTGGAACGGCTTCGAACGCTAATTTGCGGCCACGTATCTCAGGAGTAATTATCGTATAAATACACTGACTTCTAATGTAGCCGTCTAGCCGGAGGAGTCGTACTATGGTGACAAGTACCAAAAACTCACAAAAATAGTGTGCGCATGGGAAGGTCGTCGAGTAAAAAAAAACTTCGACTTGTAAAACAATCAGTGGACAATTCTGGATCATTCATACCCCCAGGCCTCAAAAAACAAAATATTTTTTCAAAAACGCTACACCCTAATATACACTGTATAGACACCTGATAAAAAATTCACTCCTTTTGGAGTTGCGGCTGAAATAGACAGACAGGTAGAAAAAAGCTTCAGGTGTGGACGATTTAGTACCAGGAGTTGTAAAAGAGCTGCCACAGCCAACTTGTAGCGCTCCATATGCTGCATGTAGTCTACCAATCAAAATTCTAAACGGCGCTCTCAGCAGAGAACTTTTCTTAAATGCTAACACGCGGCTGGAAATAATGTTTTTTTCCCGGTATCCAAATCCGATTTCCTATTTTTTCCTGGTATCCGTCTAAAATCGATAAAATTTTCCACTGAGAAATCGAGATTTCCCGGTGAAAAATTGAGAGTTCCTGGTGATCAAAATGCGATTTCCCGGTGGCCAAAAGTTATTTCCCGGTGACCAAAATGTTGAAATGTTGCGAGTGGAGCGAGCGAGATTTTGTTTCATACTTTTTGACGAAACTGTTGACATATCAATCAATGTTTTACAAAGAAAAATTTATGAATCGTAAGCGGAGCGAGCGAGATTTTTCATAATACTCTTTTTAACGAACTTGTTGACATATCAAAATTTTACAAAGAAAAATTTAGGATCATCGAGCGGAGCGAGCGAGATTTTTTTGAACGAAGTCATCAAAATCTCAATCAAATATTAGAGTTTACAAAAGGCGCAGGCGGAGCTAGCGAAATTTTTCATAATTTTTTCACCTAAGTTTCCATTTTTCAGCCACTTCCCATTTTTTATTTATTTCCCGTTTTCAGCAATTTCCCATTTTTAGTCATTTCCCACTTTGAAGCGACTTCCCATTTTTCAGTCATTTCCCACTTTGAAGCGACTTCCCACCATTTTTTCATTTTTTAGCCATGATGGGCTTGAACCGATTTCCCATTTTTAGTAATTTCCCATTTTTTAGTCATTTCCCATCCTGAAGCGATTTCCCATTTTTGCTCATTTCCCACTTTGAAGCGATTTCCCATTTTTAGTATTTTCCCACTTTGAAGCGATTTCCCATTTTGAGTAATTTCCCATTTTGAAGCGATTTCCCATTTCTTAGTCATTTCCCATCTTGAAGCGATTTCCAATTTTTTAGTCATTTCCCATCTTAAAGCGATTTCCCATAACGTAAACCTTTCGAGCTTTGCTCGAGCACATTTCCCGAACAAGAACCACTCGAGCGAAGCTCTGGTATCCGGTTTTTCGGCCCCCAAACTACCCGGTATCCTAGATATCAAGGATACACACTATTTCCAGCTGCGTGCTAACATAGGGTAAAGCGTTCTTACCTAGCCCGCCCTTCTTTTGACACTCCCTACCTCTCCCAGAATGGATCGTCGCTAATTGACAGCTGATTATTGATTTAAAAGTGGTCCCCCATCATTACAACCCACTGTCATCCCCCTCCCAAGACTCTGACCAGCAAAATTACGACTTCCCCATGCTGACATTTAAAAATCAGTGGAAAAATATGTCGCAGCCAAGCAACATTCAATATTTTATTTTCAGAGCATGTTTTCCATTTTGGATCACAAGGAATTGGATCAAACATCATACTCATGGTAGTTTCCGCAATATTATTTTTAACGATCTGCCTTCTGTCAGATTATATGATATTTGAGAAATTTATTCACAAAGTGAAAGTCATCGGAAAAAAACTACCGACGATATCCGCTATAGTCGACAATGATGTTGAGGACGAAATGAAGAGAATTGAAAAAATGTCCAGCAATGAACTGAAGAAAACGAATTTAACTCTGCAAGGATTATCAAAGTTTTATGGTAATAATTTGGCAGTCAACCAACTATATCTTGGGGTGGATACGTCTGAGTGTTTTGGATTATTGGTAAGTGAATTTAAGGTAAACTTAGCGTGACGGGAGGAGGGGGTCCAGGAAATCCATTTTTTGTGTCACGTAATTTATGAACGGCGACTAGAAGTAAATCCAAATTCTTTACCACCGTCATAAAACTTAGAGAAAATCAGCGAAGATTTTCAGCGAAATTCGCTGAAAAATCAAATTAGTGAAAAAGTTAAACAAAAGATTCTGGGCAACTGTTTTGTTTAATTTTGTCGCTAATTTGATTTATTTCGGCGAAATACGCTGAAAATCTTCGCTAACTTTCCCTAAGTTTCTTTTTTTCTTATGACGGCAGTTTACACTTGACATCATCTTTCTAAAGTTAAAAATATACTTCCAAAAAGTATTATTTACTTACACATTGCGTGATATGATTTCTTGTGGCATAAAATACTATTTGCTAGTAAAGCATATTGTTTAGGGCATAAATGGTGCGGGCAAAACATCGACATTTAAAATGTTGACTGGCGATGAAACTATTTCAAGTGGCGATGCTTGGATTCGCGGAAAAAGCATGAAGAACAACATAGTTGCAGCACAAAAATCAATTGGTTACTGTCCGCAGTTCGACGCATTGATGTTTGACATTTCGGGGCGCGAAAATTTGAAAATATTTTCTTTAATCCGAGGAATTCCAAGCAATAAAATCAACGGGATAATCGAAACGCTATCGAAAGAACTTGGATTTCATATGCATCTCGATAAAAAAGTTAAAGCTTACAGTGGAGGCAACAAGCGTAAGATCAGCACAGCTCTGGTGAGTAAATCACTTTTCGTGTTTTCTTAATTCTAATTATCCAAATTAGTCAGTGCTTGGTGGTCCAGACTTAATATTCCTCGATGAACCAACAACAGGCATCGATCCATATTCCAAACGTCAATTGTGGACCGTTATAAACAAAATAAGAAATTCTGGAAAATCCGTGATTCTAACGTCTCACTCCATGGAAGAGTGCGAAGCCCTGTGCACACGAATTGCTATCATGGCAGCTGGAGAGTTCAAATGCTTGGGCTCTGCGCAACACTTGAAAAACAAATTCTCTAAAGGATTCAATCTGACAATCAAAATGAAGCGAGATGATGAGTCGGAATTACTTAAGACTAACACACGTATACACGAGTTGTTTCCCTCCGTTGAATTGAAAGAAAAGTACATGGACCTCATCACTTTCCACATTTCTTCAGCAACATTGAAATGGTCAGAAGTCTTTGAAACGATGAGTCACTTAAAGATGGAGCATACAATCAACGATTTTACAGTTACACAAATGTCATTGGAACAAGTTTTTCTCCATTTTACCAACGAGGACAAAATTGAGAATAAAAGTGTTTGAAACAATCAGCAGAATGAAAAAAGTTGTGTTATGAATATGAGAGTAAATAAAAATTTTCGTCGACGCAACCGCTGAAAAGGTTATTTGTTATCCGAGAGAGAAAATAATAAATTCCAACAAGAGTGAAAGTTTGCGACCAGAGCAGGACGAGGGCCGTAATTCGCTAGAGTTGGAATTAAATTTTTTCCCAGAGGGTAAAACGCCGCTCTGCTTAGAGATGAGCGGGTTTCCCCTAAACTTCGAAAAACCTGACCCGAACCCGAATTGTTTTTTTCGGGTTCATGGGTTTCGGGTTTCGAAAATTTTAATCGGGTCGGCTTCGGTCCGGGCCGGGTTTGGAAACAGTTCGGGTTTCGGGTTTCGAAAAATTTTATCGGGTCGGGTTCGGTCCGGGTCGGGTTGTTGTATCATTTTATTCGGGTCAGGACTTTTTATATTTTACAAAACTCGTCTAAATTTTATTATCTTACATTACATGAATTTTGTTTTAGTCTAAGGTCCGTGAAGAATGCAGACGTCGGGCCCTGAAATAATTTTTGTTTCGAAGTAATTTGGGTTGTGAGTTTCGAAAAACTTGAGTGTCTGGTTCGGTCCGGGTCGGGCTTTGAAACAGTTCGGGTTTCGAAAAATTTTATCGGGTCGGGTTCGGTCCGGGTCGGGTTTCGAAAGATAGTCGACCCGCTCATTTCTAGGTCCGCCCATAAAAATTCCCTTCCTATTCCATCCCCATCCCAGTTTTTTTGCGCCGCGCCGCCGAGACATTCTTTCATCTTAAAAATCTTAACTTAAACAAGCCGTTGATCGCAATCACATGTAGACTTGCAGTCTTTGACAAAATGCTAACATAAATTGAAGCAAAAATTAAATGCGAAGTGCGTGGTGTTGGTGAATTACGTAAAATTTATGTGGATTACGTATGTTCAGCAAAACAAATCAGCGTGAATTGTGTATGTGTTGGTGTACGTCGCTGTGCGATGTGCATACTATACACAAATTACGTATTTTCGTTTTTGCTTTAGCTGATGGCTACGTAAATCCAGTCTGTATAATAGTATATCTTTGGTTTCTTATGAGTCTAACTCTGACAACAGACCACCAAAGCTCGATGTTTGAATAATTTTTTTCAAATTTTAACATACTACGAAACAGACATGAGACAACTTTAAAATGAATTTCGTTAAACAATCAATATTTTTGAATAATATTTAAATGTCAAGTTAAAAACAAAATTGCGGAGTTGCTTGTCAAGTTGAGACATTTTCGTTACGCTCCGACAGAGCTACGTTACAATAGCACCACGTGAAGAACGTGGGTTTACCACGACGTTTATAACCAGTCGATTTTCGACTCGGGAACTCGTTAATTTTTTCGTTTCAGGATCTAAATAAGAGAAAAATGGAAAGGAAATTTCTTCCGTCCGTCTGTCAGCACTATAACTGGAGTCCCTGTTAGGTCACTGAAAAATCTTTTATGGGCTAAGGGCCGCCGAGCTAAGGCCGTAACTCGAGTTATGTACAAAAGACCAAAAACCACTTAAACGGCCCTAGTCTCGGCGGCCGACAGTCCACAGATTCAATCCCATAAAAGATTTTTCTTGGTGGAGTTTTTTTACTTGAGATATCGTGTTGACAGACGGACCGACGGAATATTTTTTTTTTAACTTTTCTCCTATTTAGACCCTAAAACGAAAAAGCAACCAATTCCCGGGGTGGCAATTCGACTGGTTACAAACGTCATGGTAAACGCAACAACCCATCTCCCAAGAAATTCGTTCTTCGTACGGGTCTATAAAGAGCCAAACCGTTTTGTCCATGAAAGTATGGGTTAGAGGCGTCTCCTTAGGTCTTTTGTTGGTTCGCCAACCCCAGCTATGCTGTGGAGTAAGTTGAGAGGAACTTTTTTGTCCATTAAAGTATGCTTCCGAGGGCTCTCTTTAGGGCTCTGTGTTGGTTCTAAGGTTAGCCTACCCCAAATATATTTTGGTTTTTTATGAACATTTTTTTGACATTTTTCTTTGAATTCTAAGGCAGGCACATTTGAGCTCCCTCAGAGTCTACTTTTCGCCACTCAGTTTTCGGGTACATGCCACGTAGAAAAATTCTTGTCAGAGCAGAACAGAGCAGAGCAGAAAAACTACTCCTTAAGATGCAAAAAAGGAGTTGGTGTGACGAGAATTTGGCTAGCCAGGCAAACTTTATCAGTCTTGAGGGGAGCCGTGTCTGTTACGAAAAAGCAAAGATAAGTCATGGTAAGTCATCTTGTTATCTTTTTTGAATTTTGGTGGTGCACACGGCGCGATGTCGTCTAGTTTTGCGCTTTTTTGATTTCGACTGTTTGAGCAAAATAGCAAAATAAAACTAGCTATTCAAAGCTATTCGCAATTTTTAGTGACGCTGTGTGTATATTAATCATATTAATCCTTCGACGTTGTAAAATATGCTTGCACGTTGCATAATATACTTACAAATTGCTGCTGCACAAATATAATTATGGACAAATTTTATGGCTTTCGCAGTAATTTTGTGGTCTGGTTGCCTATCTCCAAGCAGTATCGCCGAGAAAGAACGCTAAGTTTGTCGGAATAGTCTAGTTGTCATGAAGATGTTGTATCTCCAAGAAGTTACGCCTAGAAAAGCCACCGAATTTCAAGCCATCGCAAACGTTTTCCTTATAAATTTGGTACAAGGAAAACTGTACAAGCAAAATGTTTCGGTGGCTATTTTCAGCAATAGTTCTTGGACATAGAAACATCGTCATGACAACTAGACTATGCCGAAAAATTCGGTGTTTTTTTGTTACCAGCATATTTTTGGGGGCTCTGTGACCTACGTCCGCATCTGGATACATTTTTCTACTTAGAAAATCCAAATAATTCAACCAGCAGAGAGAGTTCGCAATTTAATTTGCAATTTAATTTTCGTTACTTGACCAAAAACAAAACATTTATCTAAACTTCCAATGCACAACCCCATATTCGAAACTTATAATCAAATTTTGGTAAAACGCAAAAAACCCCAAATGCAAATCATTGGAAAGGACATTTGAATGCACTCAGAACCAACTATCCAAAAATAACATTTTCACAATTGATTTTAATTCCATTGTCCGAGAAAAAAAAACTATTTATTTAATTGATGTTGAAATGCGACGATGTTATTTTAAAGCGTTAAATTTAATTGTGAAAGTGTTGACTTTTTGTTAAAAAAAATGTTTAATTTGATATGGTTTTCAATGTCAACCCCGTTTTTCCATTTGATTTTCTTTTTTATTTGTGGGTTTGTTGATATAAGCAGTTGAAACATTTTATCATTCATTAGAGAGAATAAATTAAAATGAAAGGAAGGCGGGAGTTAATTATTCTGCAAAAAAAAAGAGTTGTGAAGGGTGTGTATTGGGACTGAAATCAATAAAATCCTTCTGCATCGTACTTGCAAAGGTGCACACGGAATCGGTCTTAAGTTGCCAATTTAAATTTCAAAGCACGTATCCTTTGGTAATTCAAGAAAATTGCAGTTTTATGTAAGTGAGTTCAAGCGAATTGAAATAAAACATCTTTCCATTTAATTAAATCTCTTCTCCTTTAGTTTTTTATGTATCTAGACGAAGTCAGGTCGCTGTGACTTTGTACAGTAAAAGTAAGAGGGATAGACACCAAATGTTTGTATTTGGGAGAACAAAAGTATTTGTTGGAACATTATTTTATTGTACAACAACAATGAAAATATTGTTTTATAGTTACAAGGTCGGTTTTGTTTTAAACAGCAACATTCAATCAACCTGAATCTTAGATGATCATTCCTCAATGTCCGCAAACTTACCAAACAAATTTTTCATGCCAGCCCCTTTCTGATAGATATATCTAGGTTTATGACTTAGTAGAGTGGTTTTTGATACAACTAGTGGGTGTGTTAATTATTCGATTGGATTCTTTACAGAGAAATGATAAGTTGGTACCACTGCACCAGAAACAAGTGGCATGTTGAATGACGTAATCCGACGTCATGGTAGAAGATTACATTTATTAACTCTCCCATAACTTAAATGCTACTCGGAATGCCACTTCTATCGAGAATCCTTACGCAAATTTATGTGGCTTACAACCTTAGGGGCCATTCATAAATGACGCACGGTTACTTTGACAATTTTCCGACCCCCCCCCCCCTCCCTTCTCTACCCCACCTTCCGAATTCGTTCGCTTTTACTTTTTGGGTAAGTCTGCGTTTCTCTATCGACAAACAACCTCGGGCATGCTCCCAGTTATAAATTCTTCACAGAAATTCGACAAAACCACAAATTCTCAACCGGACTTCACGCTTCTAATAACCCCCTCCCCCCACCGTCCGGATTCGTCCGGTTTCCCTTTACCCCTCCCCCCTCCCTAACGACCGGACGTCTTTTATGAATGACCCCTTATAGCGAAAGAGTCTTCCTGGCGTCCGTGATGTCCACTTCTCATTTCTCTGATTATTTACGGTGGTTCAATACAATACCTGTATCTCCGGTTGCAGTCTGGACATCTAACTAATATTATTCGTGAATCTTAGATGCAGGGAATAGATGACAAAATAACTCTGAAATAATTTTGCGATTTGACAGTTTGTTTACACGTATATGGTGTACAAGTTCTACAAGTTCACTTTAAACACACGAAATAAGGAAAAATATACAAAAAGTAGCTAAAAACGTAAAATTAGTGCGTTTCAAATGCGCACTTCATCTTCAAAATCTCGAGGTGATGAAAACCAGTTCTTTGTGAACAAAATTTTGCATTGGTAGAATTATGATGGGAGTTGCGGGAATAGTTGACCGGTTGGTTGGTTGGCCACACATATCGAAAAAACGGTAAAAATCCGCAAAAAATCGATAATTTCCATAGGAGGGTCCAAAAATGTATGGCAATATTAAGTTGTCGAAAACTTTGGGACTTAGTCTAGAAAACGGTGCCAAATGGTCCACTGAGAAAAAGTTTCTATGGGCCGGACGATGTAAAGCGATTGGACGGGCGGTCAATGACAAAAAGTGAAAAAATCACGGAAGTCGTGAAAAATCGAGGTTTTCGTAAATTTGATATTCCTCATTGACCGTCAACTTGAGTGTTAGGACAAGTGTGATTTTTTTTGTCAGAATGCACTGGAGAAGAAGTTCAAATGCTCGATTGGAGCATTTGCTCCCCCTGCAGGCTCAGAATCACACTGAATGATGGTAGTACAGGCCGTCCTTGTAGGGTTCAGTCGGAAAATTTCCGAATACTACTCGAGCAACTTTAATTAGCAAAAAGTCTTAAGTAGGGTTACAAAATATGTGAACCAGTTAACCAAATTCTTCAGCGGAAGGTCGTTCGGACATTGAACAAAAGAAGCTTTTGAAAGCCTTCATTGTTCTTTGTCCGAAAGAAAGTCCGCGGGAGAATTTGGTTAGGGCCTAATCTGCAGAAAATATCCGCACCTGATATAGGCCCCGTCCCTCCATCAACGCAATATCTTGAGGAAATCATGACCGATTCTCATAATAAAAGAAAGTTAGTTAATCATGAATAGTTAATCATGAAAGTTAATCATGATAATGAGGTAAAATTCGAAAATGAGCTAAATCGGTCAAGTCGTTCCTAAGATATGGCGAAGGAAGTGGTCAAAATGGGATTTTTCGAAGGTCGGTGAAACGTTTTCGTCCATACCTAGTCCAGTACACTTCGGAAACTACTTATTAGGACGTCAAATGAAAGATATAGATCTCGGAAAACAATTAAAGAAAGATCTGTGGAAGTCGGTGGGAGGGTTCGGGTTCATAGAGTGAGCCAAAGGCGGGCTACTCGACCGTGTATTACAGGGGATTGTTTTCCATAAACATTTCGTGAAATATTGGATGTAGGGACCAACATTCTTAGGCAAATTTGCAGATACAGTTGAGGAGAACAGTTTTGCCCATGAAAATATAGGTCCGAGGCCTCTGGTCAGGGCCCAGGGCTCTAGCTTTGTCGTAGGGACGGCACTTAGACCGTAAGGACAGGCCTGGGACCTACACTTCCATCAGTTAAAATGTTCTCCTTACTCTCTCTGCAAATTTGCCTTAGAATGTTATTACGTATGTGAAACTTCACGAAATTTTCATGAAAAATAATCGACTATAATACACGGTCGAGTAGCCCGACTTCGGCTCACTCTAGGGACTCTCAACACCGAACCATCCAACCGATGTCCATAAATCTTTTTTTCCTTGTTTCCCGAGATCTATGATTCTGAGCCTGCAGTGGGCGCAAATGCTCCAAATGATCGCCTTCAAAATTGTTAGCTATTCCCGCAGCTCCCAATGAGAAAAATTAATTAACATTGAATGATCACATTCAAATTTGTTAAATATTCCCGCAACTCCCATGCATAACAAGTGCATTTGGATTTAATTGAGTGCAAATGTTTTTTGCAAATTTTGTACACGAAATTTCTGAAAATGCGCAAATTTTGTGCACAAGATATCTGAAAATTTACAAATTCTGTACTTCTTATTCAACGTATGCCCTTCGAAAGTATCTTGTGCGTTTATGAGTGAGTAACGTTAAATAAACAATTATCTTTCCCATGAGCACAAAGCTCGCTTTGAACAAAAATGATTATGGAAATCATAAAAGAAATATTCTCATCCCATAAAACTGAAAGCGAAAAAAAAAAAATAATTTGTCCTTTAACCGCATTCCCACATTAAACACTTCTAAATAAATATTTCTCACGAGAACTCCGAATATTTTCTTAAAATGATATGGGAATGGGAAAATGCTAACTTTTAAGTTAACATAAAAATGTCGAATTTTATTTCAACTCAATAGATTAAAACCCTCAACAAGAAGAAGGGGATTTACGCATAGTATTAATTTGAAATGGATCACAAGATTTTTTTTGTTCGTGTTTGGTTGACTCATACGAAATGCCGGGATTTATGAGTTTATAATTGTTCGAATTACTGGTTCAAAATTCGAATGAATACCACTTTTTTCTTGTCGAAGAAAAATAATTTTGATAACGCTGTCTTTCATCAATCTGGATTTCGCCATGGGTGTTTAATAGTAAAATCAACGACGCTGCATTTTCAAGCTTCGTTAACAACAGCTTCTGCAGAAATCATCCATAAATGAGAGGGGAGAAGGAGTTTAAAAAAATGAGGCGTAAACTGGGAAAAAAGAGGGGTGTGATCGGAATCCCGGGGACAACATAAATTTCGCACTAATTTTATTTTTCAATATTGAGCCAGATAGCATACAAATTTGTGAGGAACGAAATGAGTCATTTCATACAATGATGGCAAGAATTAAGATCGTGCTCTTGCCGGAAATGGTAGAGAAGATAAAGAGTCATGAGATACTGAGGAGTTTTTTTTTTTTAATTTCTTTGTATTGCTGGTCACCAACCAATAATTAGGTTATCATTTGTATTGCTTGGAGGTTTTGACCAGTTCATTGAAACTCTCCGTGCTCAGGAGTTTTCCTTACATCTATCATTTTACATACGAAATCGTACGGGTCCGATGTACATTCCAATCAATTCTCACTAACAGCGACTGAGTTTTACGAAAACTAACTAACGTAACGTACATATACCTCATAATAGATGTTTTCACTTTATATTTTAATGTGTACACTACACACACTCGTTATTATTATTTATACCTAAATTATATTATTCGGCATGGACCCTTGCATTTTTTAATGCATAAAAACACTTTTCATATTTGGAATTTGAATTTTCAAAAGAAATTGATGTTACGACACGTGATCGAAAGTGTGCCACAAAATGTATAATTTTAGGATTACTTTTCGTCCTGTTCTTTATGAACTTCAGCATTTATTTGAATTGAAAGGAAGCGACGGAAAAAGTGATATTTTATTACAACACAAGAGATTTTTGATTAAATTTAATTAGTTTTTATGCGTTTGGTATGTAACGTAACGACTAAGTGAATAAATCTATTTTCATGTAACAAAGAAACGTAATGTTCAAACGGAGTTGTTTGCCGCAAGTTCATTTGTAAAAGAGGTTCACAAACATTCTCATATTTGAAAATTTCTTATAGACGATTCTTCCCGCCTTAAGCTTTTTTCACAATATTGATATGCGAAAATTGATATTCTCTCACTTTGTCGACTTTTTCATCCCTTGAGATCACAAATACTTTTATTATGTAAATAATAGAAGATTGCTACTTACACATTGTGGAAAGCGAGTAATAACCTTTCAAGTGTATTTACACATAATGAGCGAGCGATAGCGCTAATTGTTTTGAGACGCGTTGTCGAGGTTCAATTTCTGATGGGCGACAATTTCTTTTTTAATTTTTAGACCCGTATGAAGAACGAAGTGTGGTACCCACCCCAATTCAATCCGGGAGTAGGCGGGAGCTTCGATCATGGTCCTTAGATGACGCATCAACAATAAAAAAAATGTCCGTTTGTCATAACTCGAGTAAAACTCAACCGATTTTGAAAAACAATTTTTCTCTGAAAGGTAATTGAAAAATCTTTTATGGAATTGAATCTGAGCACTGTTGGCCTAAGCCGAGCTAGGGCCGTTTAAGTGGTTTTTGGTCTTTTGTACATAACTCGAGTAAATCTTTTCCGATTGTCGGAAAAAAAAATTTTGTTTGAGAGCCCTGGACATGCTAAACATTTTATGGAAGACACTTTTTTATTTTGAGCTTTTGGACTCAGCCAGGGCACTAAAACTGAATCTCTACTAGGGCTCAACGTGTTTTTTCTACATAAATCAGGTAAATCTTATCCGATTTTCAAAATCTTTTTTTTCCTGAAAAATAATAATAAAATTAATTACAAGATTGAATTTGGGCAGAATCGGTCGAAAACTTTCGGATTTATGGTCGAAAAAGTTGTAAAAAAAACGTCGTTTCTTGAACTTTTTGACTTATATCTCTGCGAAAATAAAACGGAAATCACTCTTGAAGGTTTTAAAAAAAAGATATGGACATCAGAAAATCAAGAAAATTAAATTAGTCAAAATCTGTTGAGTGGTTCGGACTGTAGAGTTCTCAGTGTGGGCCAAACTCACGCTACGCGATCCTACACGATATTTGGTGTTTTTTTTGTTAATATTTCTTCAATGATGAGATTTTTTGTGCAATGTTGCAGAGAAAAAAGAGGAGAACTTTTTTGTTCATGGAAGTATGGATCAAGGCCGCTCCTAAGTGCTAAGAGAGATGAGGTGGGGTTCAATTCTGATCGACGACAATTTTTTTTTTATTTTTTTATGTTTGTTTCTTGCACAAAATATTCAAATTATTGCATCTAGATAGAAGAAAGTGAAATAAAAAAAAATTTCGCACATGCTTGAACCTAAATGCACATTTATATAAATTATACTTTTGAAAGACCGAAAATTATGTTACAATGAACAATGTGCATTCGAAAACAAAATTTCGAAATAAATACACGCACACGTGAGATTCTATTCAGAGACAATACATTTTTTTATTGCAATAGTGACGATATGTCAAGCGGTAACCACATGTACTTGTGGCCGAGCGAGTTAGTGCATACGCGTACTAATTCCTTTTATGCGGTGTCTGGGGTTCAATTTCTGATGAGCGAATTTTTTTTTACTAAAGTAAAAACTTTTTCATTTTTTATTTATTCCATCAAATATATTCATCATTTTTTCATATAAAAAATTGAAAGACTTCTGTAAAGAACTTAGATTTTCAACCAAACCAATTAGTCGGCTAAATTTTACTTTACGTAAGTGTCAATGGTGCCAATTCGCCAATTTGACGTTGTATCGTTTCAAGTGAAGTGCCTATGAATATCCTTTAGTTGGACGGTTGACACGGTCGCGCAACACGTTGCGAAGTTATAAACATCTAAGTGAAAGAGTGAGTTTTACTTCAAATACTTGACTGTGCGACCTCAGAACCGGTACAGTGAAGTGTATGGATTACTCATGCAAGTGAGACTATTCGCAAACGTACGAGAATAGCAAATAAATGGGACTATCCGCACACGTTTCAGCAGAATTTGTACTACACACAAACAAGGAGGACTAGTAATTTGTACCAGTACGAAATGTTTAGAGAACTAGGTGGCTAGCGAGGCTAGGGAATTTTTCCTTATTCGAAATGTCACAGAGAACTAGGTGGCTAACAAAGCTAGGGAATGTTTCCTTATACAAAATGTCACGGAGAACTAGGTGGCTAGCGAGGCTAGAGAATTTTTCCTTATACGAAATGTCACAGAGAACTAGGTGGCTAATAAAGCTAGGGAATTTTTTCTTATACAAAATGTCAATGAAAACTAGATGGCAAACGAAACTAGGGAATTTTCTTTATACGAAATGTCACAGAGAACTAGGTGGCTAACGAAACTAGCGAATTTTCCTTATACAAAATGTCATAGAGAACTTGGTGGCTAGTAAAATGTGCTTTCGATGTTTGGTCCTTCCTCCCTGTCGTACTATAGTCGACCGCCAACTTTTGACACTTGATAACGACTCAATAAAACTAGCTAAACATCTTAGAATGTAAAAAAAAAATTCGTGGCACTTACGTAAAGTAAAATTTCACCACCCTACTCTGATCACAAACACTCGTTGCAAATTTTTCTTTTCTGGCCATAACAAGAACAAAACTAATAAAACGAGGCTTGACTAAAACTTGTTAAGAAGTTTATTGTTTTCTCATCCTCCATGCTACTCTAGTTGCGAACTTGTAAACAAAGCTGTAGCGCTTTAGGATAGCAATTTTGACAAAGTGATTCACTAATGCTTGTTCACTGATGAAGCAATACCATTCATGTATATTTCATTCATGACCGTCAGCAGTTATGTGAAAAGACTAAAATTTTGGGTAAAATGTTTCTTGCAAAATTATTACAACGCATTGAGGTACCAGATTACCGTGAAGAATTATGCATGGGGTGAGGTTTTTAGTTTGCTTTTATATTTGTTATCGATGCAGAATATTGTTGAAAACAAAAAAATGTTCTAAGGCATTTCAAAATAATTTCGTTTGATATTTTTAAAACACAAAGAAAAAAACAAAATTAAAATTCACAATGTGAAAGTGTTGAATACAAAATGCTCACTGTCAGCAGAGTCGAGAGCCGAAACTAAATCGACGGCACGGCGGCGGCGTCAATAGTGCATTACATTGTACCCTGCCAAAGTAAATTCATTACATAAGGACACAATTTTGTGATAAGAGCCAAGCTCAAAGGTTGCCGCCTCTCGACCCCGCTATTTTATTTTTCCATTATTTTCACTACACACGGCGCTATTTCCAACGACAAATATCAAAACCTTAATACATAATTAGTAGTGCAAAATGCACTTTAAATAAAATTCGGCCTTTTCGGAATTCGCCCTTTTGAGGAAGTCGGATTTTTGAGAATTCGGCCTTTTAAGCCGCTCCCGATCAGATGACCTTTCGGCGGTTAGCTTCATTAAGCCGATCAAAAATGCAGGCTGCGGCGGCGACTCTGACAAAGCAAATTGTCATTGCTGACTTCAATACGACGTAAACTGTATAAGTCTATATTTTTTACGAACAGACATAAAAAGCAAAAGAAGAAAGTCCAAATCGATTGAATTGGATTTTTTAGAGCGTTTTTAGGTTTAGACGAAAGGACCACTCACGGGCGATGGACTGAGCAGCCGCAGAGAATCCTTATCACATTCGATATTCGACACAGAGTTGATGCTGATAAATAATTAGGTTTTCATCAAACGCTATCATGGCCCCACGATAGTAAGGGGCCGTGACGCAAGTCTTGCACGCCAAAAAATTCACTAGAAATTTTTTCGTAGACTAAGGAACATATATACTGGAACTTTTTGACTTCCGCCCGAGCGACGTACCCCCCGGAAAATATTTTTCCCGGATTCTACGGAAAATTTTGTGCCGAAGTGTCTTTTCACTCATTAAAATCGGTTCAGTCGTTCCGGAGATATGAATTAAACAATTTTGCTATTTTGTATGGAAATGGACTCAAATCGAATATTTTTAACTAGTCAATTTGGTAAACCTTTCTTTCTTTCTTTGTGGCAATTTTTTTTTTGACGTTGTAAGGTTTTGAAAGTTTCATGAAATGTATTCCGTATCTCTAGAACTATGAGAGTTAGACAGTTGGTTCCAAAGGCGAAGTTGTAGAGAATTAAATT
>CM055404.1:149790765-149861624 GCA_029228625.1 Pseudolycoriella hygida | reverse complement strand
GAAATATGGCCCAATCCTGGTATATGGCCACTTCCATAATTGGGCAGGATGACTCAGATCTCCAGAACTATGAGAGTTAGAAAGTTGGTTCCAAAGGCGAAGTTGTAGAGAATTAAATTTAAGCGAAAACGTGTTTCAGCGTTTTGGGGAAATATGGCCCAATCCTGGTATATGGCCACATCCATAATTGGGCAGGATGACCCAGATCTCCAGAACTATGAGAGTTAGAAAGTTGGTTCCAAAGGCGAAGTTGTAGAGATTTCAATTTAAGCGAACACGTGTTTCATGGTTTTGGGAAAATATGGCCTAATCCCGGGATAACGTCATGACGCGTCACTTCCAGATTCCAGAGGGATGATTCATTCCTCTAGAACTATGGCATCTAAAAAGTTGCTTACAAACTTACAAAAGTACTGATATCCGCAAAAAAAAACCTCTTACAGAGGAGGTGTGACCGTAATTTTGTTTAAAAATTTTCTTTGCGAATCGAAGCCTAATGCGTCACCCCCCTCTGATTTCAGAACTTTCGTAACTGGAAGAAAATAGTTTTACCTCAGATGCTTAATGCGTCACCCTTTTCTGATTTCAGAACTTTTGTAAGGAGAAATAAAGACTTGCGTCACACCTCCTCTGTAAGAGGTTTTTTTTGGCGGTAGATTCTATACCAAAATTTGAACGAGGTTTTCCTAATACTTATACTAATGTAATTTGATTCTCTTTTAATGTGTTTCTTGATCCTATAACATTATCGATTTCTTTGTGTTCGAATAAATACTTTCCATTTAAATTGGTCAAATGGTCATACGGTCAACACGGTGTTACGCAATAAAAAAATATTTTACTTTCGATTATGCCACTCACCCTCTCATTGTGTCCGAATATCAGCTATAAATAAAGAATGGGATACGGTTCGTTAACTGAACAAAGCCACTAAAATTAAATTCGATTGTCAATACTGGACACTCCGCTTTATGATTTACCAAGTCTGCCATTTAGAATATTCGGCACGTACAACCGCTGTTGATTATGTAAAATTATTATAAGTTATGTGACTGATATTGTCGGTTAATGCAATTTACAATCTTCAATATTTTGATTATTGAATTGTAAGTTTCATTGTTGAAATTCAAATGTCCTTTCGTTTCGGTTGTGTGTTTATTTATGAAGATCCATATTGTCCAAGGCTTTACGTGTAATCTGCTTATAGTTGTAATCATAAGTATTGTTTCCCTATTTTGTTGATTTATTCAACAAAATTACACTCGGACAGGGTGAATGGGAAAATTAGTAAGATAAAGTTAAATTTGTTGGTTTTATGAAATATTACCGAGACAATGTTTTTGACTGCATAATCCGCACGACATGCGTCTTATAACCTCACATGATATAAAATGTTTGATGTTTAATGGCTCAGACTATTTTAAGGATAGAAATGAAACAAAGAATGTATGAAAAACATACTTTTAATAACGTTCTGTTTTGTAGTTGGTTTCTTACTGTGGTTTCCTATTTCAATCAAAAGTTTTTAAGATTCTTCTTCTGAGTGCCTTGTTTTTCGAAAAGAAACATCTTGAATGGGTTCAACTGTTGACTGCTTCAAGGTTAAGCCTAGCTGTTTAGGTAGGTTCATGCCGGCGCTATAAGCATCGCTCAATTCTTATATATCTCGCTAACAGCGACCCGTTAATCACCCAATTAGAAAGCCATTCTATTTTAGAAATCTATATTGCCAGATGAACAATATACAATATCCTTGTTTGGACCCGCACCAAATACGAGTCTTATGCGTTTACCACTACGTTTTTAACCAGTCGATTTGAGGGGGGATCATCGATCATGGATGAACTTAATCGATCAGGGCAACCTACGTACCTTAAAATTTTTTTGACTTTTGGTAAATTCTCTAGATCAATGCAAATGACTATACCACGATTTGAAACGTCAATGGGTAAAAAAACACTCTTTGTCCACGGCTTAATTGATTGGAATACTATACCAGTGAAAATAAGAATGACCCGCTCTATTGAATTGTTTCGAAAGGCATGTGTGGGATTGTTTGAACGGCGGAGTAGCCCTTCTATTTACGATCAGTAAAAGGTAAATAAACCAGATTCATTTGAATGTTAATTTTAGTATTAAAGCATGTGGGCGTTTCAGCGGTCCACTGCTGTTGGGGCGGTCTTTGTTGGCTGAACTGGACGCGGATGAGCGTTGTGTTGTGTGAAGGAGTTACACATACAACATTTCACAATGCAGCACAGCTCTCATCTTTGCCTGGTTTGGCCGACGGAGGCCGTTCCGACGGTAGCGGGCTGTGGAACGGCCCATGTATCATTTCTACGTTTTTTTTTCTTTCTTTCTCTCTCTCTCTCTCTCTCTCTCTCATTTCTGTAGTTTCTGTCTACCTGGGTTGATTTTGGTGTGCTGACCAATAACATCCAACTGGTGTGGTTTGACTATGGGGCAGCTTGAATGGTGTAGAGCCATGTGAATATAGGAGTTATTGACGTTGTTCTGAAATGACTTTGAGTGATGAATGTATTTGTTTTATTTCATCCGTCTCATTACAATGTTTTAGAAGAAGTTTTTCTTTTTGCTTCCTATAGTTCACAATAATACATTTTGTCAATTTAATTACTTATTAGTGAATAACGAATATATATGATTAATAAATGATGATTATGGACCCTAGATGCCAAGTCTGCAAAAAAAATTTTGTCCGTCCATCCGTCTGTAAACACCATCACTCAAGTATAAATCTGAAAAAAATCCATACAAAATCTTTTCTCTCTTTCATCGCAATGTTTTTATGATTTGCACGGCAGAAATGTTGACCAAGGTTGGGCCCGCTAGTCATTTTTTCTAGCGACGTAAACGCTAAAATCGAAAAATATTAGCGACACTTTTTAAAAAGTAGCGAGCGCTAGTCTTCGCTAATGGTACAAAGTTTTCATTACATTGAAATAATTAAAAAAATAAGAAAATTTTTGCGGAAATCGTCTGACCAAAAAATATATTCAGAAAAGCTGAACAATTTTTTAACTGCTACAAAGTGCAACTGTGCTGTACTTTACAATTCCCTACATCGGAAAAGTTAGTCAAACTCTCTAATTATATATTTGCCGAAGTCACAGTCAAAGTGCACCTACGAGGATTTTCACTTACGTCGTCGTCATGGAAAACGTTCATCCCCTTATGACTGTGTACTACCGTCTCACAGAATTTTTGGGAAACTTGCGTTGCAATTGCAATAGAAGTGCAAAGATTCTACGAGCTCTTTACCGTTAACAACAAATTGCGATGCTTGTAGTTTAGGCGTAACATGGCAGTGTACAAGTGTACATGTACATATATCGAACGTTCAGTGATTTTTTTCAAGACAAAGTGGAAATCGGGATTTTGGCTAGTCGAATTTTGGCTTTACTAATAAAATACTGTGGAAATTCGAATCCCAAAATTGCGAAGTAGCGACGAGCGACTAACGAAATGGTTCCACTAGTTGACTGACAAGCGGATCGCTAGTCGCTACTAGCGAAGTTACTGACAAAATAGCTTCGCTACTAGCTGCTGAGTCTCTACTAGGGTCCAACGTGTTTTTCTTACATAAATCGGGTAAAACTTATCAGATTTCTAAGTTTTTTTTTCCTTTTGAAAGTCGGTGAAACTTTTTGACTTATATCTCTGCGAAATTAGCACGGAAATCGCTGAGGTGTGGGTGAGGGTATGCATTGAACAAATGTCGGAAGTCACAGAAAGTTGTGGAATGTTCTGAAAAGTCATGTATAGTACTGGAAATTTATGAAAAGTTCTGGAAATCTCTCGAAAATTCTGAAAAGTTCTCGAAATTTCTCAACAGTTATTCACAGGACGACAAAAATCCGGAGGACCTGTGCTCGCATTCAAATTAACAAAACTCAAGATGAACGAATTGATATAAGTTATTCTTTATCTTCTGCCGACGGACGGTTGCTATAGATTAGAATGCTAAAATAGTAATTTATGATACAAGTTACCTATGAACGCACTAGATGTGAGATTGTCGATACGAGCCGAAGGCGAGTTCGGCATCACATCGTGTGCGTTAAACTACCAGCATACGTAACGTGTATCAAACAACGTTTTTTGCAATTCACCGACAAAAACGAGATTTTTTCTTTTAATATTTAATTCAAGTAGTGCGTAAAAAAACCTTCATCGCACTAGTGCGTAATAAAACCGTCATCGCTCTAGTACGGCAAAATTACTTCATGCGACACCGAAACGACGCACGAAAAAGAGAGTTTTTGTCGGTGAATTGCAAAAATACGTTTTTATGTTGGGGACTCTGCCCCCTCACCCTGCGCCGAGATATAGTATGCCCTACAGGTGACCATACTTGCATGTGGCTGCGCCAGAAACCCTGCGAGGAGCTCTGCGCCATAGACCTGGCAAGATATTCCCCCCTACGATCCTACATTATGTTTAATTTAAATACAGGATTTTTTCGTCTGTATTTTTGGTCGTCTATATTTTTGTTCATCCGTATTTTGTCGTCTGGATTTTGGGGTGCTGCTACAAATGTGTAGTTGTCGACCCAGATTTTTATTTTATCTACACAAATAATTTGTCCTATGCGTCCGACACAAAAAAAATTGTTCTACCTTGGGGTCCGAAATAGAGAGGTGTACTACAACGCCAAAAAGCTCAAAATCGCTTTTTTGAAAACGATAAAAATTTGAGCAAAATTGGTGATGCCATTAATTTGTCGTCAATTTGTTAGTGTACTGACACTTCGACAGTGTAAAAGTGTGTTACTAGATTTTAAAGTGTTTTGTACTAAAGAGTTAAGTAAAGTAAAAATTTGTCCTTTTGGAATAAACATTCAAAATTTTCAAAACATTTCCTCAAACAAGACTATAAAGAATTATTTTCTTGGACTTGTACTAAAACCACTATTTAAATATGACCATAGGAACGTTCTTGTATTTTCTAATTCAAAAATATGTCATCAATTTGTCGTTTTGTCGTTTGCGCATGTGAAAACAGAAAATTGCATAATGGCGTAGATAACTAGAAAATAGAGTGTACTAAAAAACAATAAAAGCTCTTCGAAAGCTCCCAAACTAGAAAATCGCTTGAAATCCGATCACCGAAAATTTTTTTAATTGTTTTTGTCGATGACCAAGAAAGGACAAAATGAGGACACATTTCTGCCGCCCATTAAATTTTCATACGAGTCAAGGACTAAAAATGTCCTTCAACGAGATAATGAGAAAGTTCGCTTGGGCTGCGAACTTTCTCATATTTTTAGTCTTTCACTCGTATGAAAATTTAATGATTTGATCTAATCTTGACCTGATTTAGCGGCTACCTTAGACAATTACAGGTTACCCATACATTTTATGTCAACATTTCATTTCACGGCCAGAGGTATACCTGGTATAGGGGCTGATAGATGTCAATTAAACGACGAAAATTTCGAAGCCCAACTAATTTTGAAAGCAAATTTATTTCAATCGAAAAGTTCAAACCAAGTTTTAAGCGAATTTTCAATGATTTGCCGATTTATTTCGTCCATCATCGATTACTGTTATCAATTAACAAAAAATCAATCAGCCATGATCAAATAACAACAGAGAAATAGCTGTA
Source organism: Pseudolycoriella hygida (assembly GCA_029228625.1). Taxonomy (NCBI): domain Eukaryota; kingdom Metazoa; phylum Arthropoda; class Insecta; order Diptera; family Sciaridae; genus Pseudolycoriella; species Pseudolycoriella hygida. The sequence goes on along the minus strand of CM055404.1, from coordinate 149,855,996 downwards.
TGTTCATACATTGAATACTTTTTACAGCTTCAACGCACAGCTCCTTTTGTATTCACAGCGTTAACTCATCACTTTTTAGTATATTTTTTGGCGCAAAAACTCTTGGTCTTGTAGTATGCCTTTTTACTTATTGAACCAAACATTTGCAACCAACAACGAAAACAATAAATTATTTTTTCTTATTTTTATAATGTACTTACGCTGTGGTCGCTTGAAAATCAATTTAAATGTTCTACACATGCATTTACGGCTACACGAATTTCAATTCAAAAAGAATGCGGAAAAGTAACAGCCCACCATACAACAATAAAATTTAATTTCAACAATTCATTCCTTGTCAATTATCGATTGATAGATTGCAATTTAGACTTTACATTTGAACGAACCAGTTGATTTTAACCGCACTGCACGGAATCGATACACAATCAATTATTGTTGATTTAAAAGGAAAAAGGATAGGAAAAATAAAATCGGTTACGTCTCACTGCACATTATCTAACTTGTATGGTATCATCGGGTTGGCTTCTGTTGACATTATGTCGTTTTCGTAATTGCTGTACATTGTTATTTAAATTTGAAGGATGGATGACGATGACTTTGGAAAATTTAGAGAGAGAAATATTTGGAATGATATTGCGCTGCAGACTTCCACGTTAAATTTTTATAACGTCAATTTCATCTTACAGTAAGAATAAAAAGTATTTTTCACAGCTATGGGATTTTTTTCTTGGACACTCTACACAGTACCAAATAAATTATACGCTCTGACTACCAGTAACAAATTAACGCGGCATTTAGAGAGATGGAAAATGAATTTATTATGAAATTGTGTTAATCTATAAATACAATAATTTTACAATAATTCTAATTCACATGGAACTTTGAACTTTCCCGCCTTTGCGCGGCAAAAACATTTTTAATATTTGCGACCATGTCCATCGTTATTCCTGTGGCTATCGCGATTTCTTTCATGATTTCCGTAATTATCGTGTCCATCATGTTTCATATGGTTATCGTGTCCATCGTGGTTATCGTGATCACCATGTCTTCCGTGGTTGTCCCTTCGATCATAATTATCGCGTCTGTCATGACTATCACGTCTATCGTTGTCACCACGACCGCCATGATTGCCACGCATATTGCCTTGGCCGCCATGACCACTCATATGTTCACGTTCTTTTCCGTAACCCATCGAACCCTGTTGGAGATTATTTTCGTTATAGCGTCCACCATGGTTGTCTTGGGCTCTATCTCCGTACGCGACAACACACACAACCATTGCACAAAAGATGATCTGAAAGAAAGTTCAAAAGTTTAATCTTTATGTTAAGTCCGACGATAGTAGAGGCATGCGAAGTTTATTTATTCATAAACGAATGTAAGCAACGAGTCGAACAATTTTTTTGTAATTGAATGAAGCTACACGAGCACGCAAAATAACTTTCGATTAAATTTTTTTTGGAATCTCCATTGTTACATTAAATATAAGAGAAAAGGTTTTTTCGCGAGGGATGCTCCACCATTTTGTTTTGTTTTTATCTCCGGCTATAATCTTTTGAACTGCGCCACGTATACGAGAAAGAGAGAGTAAATGGCGTTACCCGGATTCACTCAAAAAATGGAACATCGTGAAACGTGAAGCTTTTCAGAGCGCAATTTCACCTGGGGTTTTCACACTTTAACGCCGCGCCGCTAAAACTACCTATGTTACTAGAAACGATTTTTCGCACACGATGACATGAACAACTCGCCTTCGACTCATGTCTCTATCATACATCTGGTGCGAAGTGCAACCTTAATTAGTTACTTGTATCGAAAGTAGCTGTGAGAGTAGCACTGGAAATGATTTGTGCTTTACCTCCCGTTAGCACGTGTAAAAAATTATGTCCTTTCAAAACGAAGCTTTCGGAACTCATTGTCGCAAAAAACTAGAACGTGGTGAATAAATGGTGAGAAAAATTCGCTCTAAAAACTATACTATTTCGCGGAGGGTGAATTCGAAAAATATTAAAAAAAAAAATCACCAAAAATTTTGCCATTTTGAAAGCACTGTTCACTGGAGGATTCAAATGAAGTGACTGCCGTAATAATTTCTAATTCGATTCCCTTTTATAATGAATTGATTTCTAACGGCTTTTTAGAGTATCAGCAAAATAATTCATCCAAATTAATATCAGCCGAGCGATAAGCGAACGCATAAACACAAATATTCCATGTATCTGTTATTAAAATAAATTGCTGAATATTGAAATCGTAATCGCTGAAAGCATTATTTTATAAAAATTTGTATTTCATAATCATTTCGGGGGGTAGACACATTCTAAGAGAGAAAACATGTGCTCTATCTTCGGACAAAAGCACCAAAAATCATGTGTTGTATGCAAGAACTTCACGCAATGTGTGCATTGACTCTTAAGCCACGCTTTAAATAACTTAGTCGAATTACAATTTACAATAGAAAAAATCCACAAGTTTACAGATAATTTTGATTTAAGAATTTTCTATTGATTTAATGATTTAGCGTTAGGTAATTTTTTGAGGGCATTGAGGACATTCAGGTCAAGGTTAACACAATAATTTCTATTTCAAAATTAGCAACAAATGGTGGACGAGGATTGGAAATAATTAATTTTCTAATAAAATCATCGAAATAACTGATTCCACAAGCTCAAAAATCGATTTTCTCAATAAGATTTTAGGATATGACGAAAAAAAATATCAAACACGTGGGTTTCATGAATTGATTTAAAATTAAAAAATTGAATGTAAAAATACTCACAACAAATTTACCAGCCATAATGATGATGAATTCGACTATTGAAATAAATAAGTTTAGAGTTTGAAGAGCAAAGATGCACTAAAATTTTTATTGCTGATCTGATTGAAGTGAAAAACGTCTTATCTAACACAAAGCTCAAAAGTGAATGTACAGTAACCGCAGCGGTGAAAAAGCCTTACACGCTTCCTGTAAATCTACTCTGAAGTTGGTAAAGTTGAGTGATATGTGGCAAGTCAGCTAGGAGCAGCAGAAACAAAAATTATACCAAATCTAATAAAAAATTTGCAAAATATTCAAATAAATGAAGTTGAAGATCACAGTTTCAATCTATATAGATATTCGTGATGATAAGCTGTAAAGAAAGGCCGAGGCGCTCGCTGCATTCGATGGTCCGGAACCGGCAAGAAATACTTGTTTCTTAGTTTTTCTGAGTTTCCCAGATAGATAGTGGAGTCAGAGACTCCAGACAGAGCCGTAGAGAGAAATTCTGGATCAGGAGGATGGGTGTGTGTTAGGAAAATTTTGATACTGAATGGGTGAAATAACAAAAAGGCATTCTGGAAATTAGTGTAGGGAAATTAAAAAAATTTATGTGGAAGAGCTTGCAAAAATTAGGACAAAAGCAAAATAAGCGGGATTCGGTAGAATGACGTCCAAAAAGTCCCGCTGCATATTTTGCGAGTGACTCGAGAAAATCGGAAAAACTCGCAAAAGATGAGGTTACGTGTAACGTTTTTTTCGTTGTTCAACGAAATTTTAATTTTTTCACTTTTTTCACAAAAATGTATTTTTCCCTTATTCGTATGTGTATAGTTTTGAACGATGTATCAAAATAAAATTTTTGTTGCCTTTTGCTCGAGACATGAATTTTCAAAGTCAAAATTTCATATAAAATCTGACCCCTGCGAAAACTTGTCTTGACTTTAAACAGTCATTCCCAAAGTAGGTATGTCTAAATTTATGATGTTAGTGGCTTAGAAACATCTTTGGACTATGCTGAACATTTCCTAAGAAGTATGTTATAACTTTCCACCTCATAGGAAAATTTTCATGGAATGTCGAAAATTTCCTTTCACTGTGAAAAATGTCAACGAGACCAAAATTTATAGGCAAAACATAACCAAAGACCCGTACGTATCAGAATAGATGTGGCAAACAGAATAGATGTTACAAAAAGACTCGAACGTATCTAAATATACCAATAAGCAAACAATCCAACGTTTTATGTTCTTTTATAACTGTAAGAATTTCAAAGATCCATAGAAATTACCCAAGGTAATGTCAAAGACCCTACCGAAGTACGCGTCAGACCATTCAAATCTAGAAGAGACTATATCCAAGGATTGGCCTATTTTCTCCTAAAACCCTCAAGCACGTTTATTCTCTACAACTGTACGTTTGGAAGCAACTTTGTACCTCTCATAGTTCTAGACATAAGGGTCATCCCACCCAATTCTAGAAGCAGCCATCTTCCAGGATTGGGCGATATTTCCCCAAAACCCTGAAAGGAGTGTTCGCTTAAATTTAATTCTCTATAACTTCGCCTTTAGAACCAACTTTCTAACTCTCATAGTTCTGGAGATCTGGGTCATCCTGCCCAATTATGGAAGTGGCCATATACCAGGATTGGAGTAAATCTCTGTATTGCGTATTTACGCAAATACTGAAAAAAAACTATCTCTTATCATTTTGGGCAGAGAAATTTATTTTCGCAAATTCCATGGCTCCCAGTGCCCAGACCCCTGACCCGATTCCAGCAAAAAAAAATTCCCCAGTTTTTTGGTATCAAATACTTTCATTTGTTACCAAATTGAGCAATTTCCGTGCTTTACTTGCTGAGATATTTGCGAAAAAGTTTCACCGACCCTCGAAAAACCATGTTTTTGGTCACTTCCTCGACCATATCTCCGGAACCACTTGATCGATTTTGCTCATCTTCGAACTTGAATCATGGGAGGTAGGTACTTTTCAGGGAAAAAAAGATTAGGCTGATCGGTTGAGTCGTTTGGAAAAAAAAAGTGGAGACGGACGGACGGACGGACGGACGGACGGACATTTTGTTTATTGCTGATTCGTCATCTCTAGACGATAATAGATGCATCCCCCCCACTCCCACCTCGATCTACCCCATGTTACAATAAAATTGTTTGTAGTAAACGTATAGGACCTCTTGTACTTCGTACGGGTCCAAATATTCGATGTTTTTATTAAACAAATTCGTTTTAAATCAATTATGAATTCAGTAAAATTGTTTCTCGTAGTCTGATTGATGTTAGGGTGACCAAAAATTGGCTGAAATTGGCTATGGTGGCGCCACCATCGCTTTTTCAGTGCAAATTTAATTTTTTTCGTAAAGTATCAAGGCGATCGGGTAGGTGTGAAGGACAAAGTTGTTTGTTGTTGTCTAGTGGATGAGGTGAGGTCCATAAATGCGGTCGCTATTGTTTGTTGTGGCATCACCAGCACTGCGAATGTTTCTGCATGGAAGATGACTTTTACCTTCCCAGATTGAACCAGGTAAAAGTTCCGTTTCTGGAGTTTGAACTCCAACCCCTCTCTTCTTTGGTTTTCGAGCTATCTGTAAATCTTACAAGGTTATTCTTACTGACTAGCCATCTAACTAGTGTAGCCTACTTGCGAGAATTGCCTCAAAGCATCTGATGAAGTCCTGCTTCGAAGTTATCCAATCTCAAAGCATGGTGAGAATAGGGGTCGCTATTAAACTTCTAATTTTTCCATGTACAGCTTGTAAGTGTGGATTCGAAAATCTATTCTACGCTGGAAGGGATGAGCTAGTTGGTGCGTTGGTTTTGGTTTCTATATTGAGGCCATTGCAGCAACAATTCATATTTTTCTATTTTCAGCATAAAAACTATCCGAAAGGAATCCGTAGCTAAGTGTGGACTTTCTCAGCGAGTGTAGGTAACTGTCGATTCAATGAATCACCTAAGTCAGACTCGTTGTGCTACATATTGAGGGTAGTCATGGCTCTTTTTTTATAGGGGTTAGGAAATCTTCATAGACACCCGGTCCTCCTGGACCAAAATAGTGTTGGATTCTATGCTTCAATGACCTACCAACTGAAACTTCCTTCCTTACTCTCCATGCTCTCTTTTCCCCGGATCCGCCTCTCAGCATTACTTCGGGAAGGGGCTCTGCTCTAAGTAGATCGAACACATACTTGCATGCAGACTAGCCAATTTCTTTGTCAGACCAACTTGCCTTTTTCATTTTGGGGAGTAGTTTTTTTGCCAGATGATTTGACGCAGTTCAACGTTTGTGAAGAACGTTATCCGAAAAAATTGGGTCTTGATGCCTGGCAGGCGACTTTTGTTCTTGCTAAAGCGTTGGTTAGAGTGAGACATATAATAGTTCCTCTCTTTCTAACTAACGCTTAAGAGTAGGAGAACTAAAGTCGCGTGCCGGACATCAAGACCCAATTTTTTCGAAAAATGTTCTTCACAAACGTTGATCTACGTCAAATTATCTGCCAGAAAAATTACTCCTCAAGATGAAAAGAAGAAGTTGGTCTGACGAGAATTCGGCTAATGCACACAAAAGTATAGCTCTTGTACACTGTACAGAACACCTCACCACTACATGAATATTCATGTAAAACCAAAAACTAAGTGTAGAGTCGCGTAGCGTGGGTTAAGCCCACATCAAAGACCCTACAGCCCGATTATCACAATTTATTTTTTGTGATTTTCGAAAGTCCATATATTTCATTCAAAACCTTGAACAGCGATTTCGGTGCTAATCTCGCAAAAAAAGGGGTCGTTCATAAAGTATGTCACGCCTAGGGGCAGGAAGTTACGCGCTAGTGTGACAGTATGGTAGTTCCATTGGGAAATGTAACGTAGGGAACACTCGGATCTCATTAAGTACACACCGCATTTTTATCCAGATAACATTTTTCCCACTAATTCGCATATGGCCAACAATTTTCTAGAATATTTTAAGGCTGTATCTCATCCAGAAAACAGTGATATGAGCATCCTTTGTTACATTTTATCCAACTACACCGTGGAACTTACCCACATAAAATTTTTTTGGGCTTTAGTAAGACAGGGGGGAGGGGAGGTTCTGAAAACTGACATTTTAGCGTGATATAGTTTATGAACAGCCCCATGGCCACATATAAGCTAAAAAGTTTCACAGCCCTTTAAAAAACCACGTTTTTGACCACTTTTTCAACCGGAAAGTCGAAAGTTCCTAACCGATATCCACCAAACTCAATCTCGCATTCGAATACCTTTCAGGAAAGGAGATTTATGAAAATCGGATAAGATTTACCCGATTTATCAGAAAAAACGCGTTGTGCCCTAGTAGAGACTCGGTTTTAGGGCACTGGCTGAGTCCTAGGGCTCAAAATCAAAAAGAAATTCTTTCATAAACTGTTGCGCAGACCTTTCCAACAAAATTTTTTTATGAAAATCGGAAAAGATTTACTCGAGCTATGTAGGAAAGACAAAAACCACTAAAACGGCCCTACTTCGGCGGCTCGAAAGGTTTTTCGATTACCTTTCATGGAAAAGAAGTTTTTTGAAAGTCGGCCAAGTTTTATCGTGTTGGCAGACAAACAATTTTTTTTTCGCATTTTTCTCTCATTTAGACCCCGAAACGAAAAACTTACCAACTCCCAGGAAGAAATTCGACTGGTTTCAAGCGTCCTGGTAAACGCAATAGATCCTTTGTCGCAAAATTTCGCATCTCAGTACGGCTCTAAAAAGGGGTTTTGAAAATCAGTTAAGAGTTACTCGAATTATGAGCCGAGTCATCAAAGTAAGAACGACTTCGATCGAGAGCAAAATCAGTCAAAAACATCCGATGATACGATTGAAAAAGTGGTTTTCTGAAGACCAGTGAAACTTTCAGGATTTTAATGAAAATGCAAGAAAACATTTTGTGGAAAGTGGATGGGCGTAACTCGCGCTACTCGACCGTAAACGACTTTTCTTGAATTACGTGAATAGACTGAGGTAAGGGGTTGTTCATAAGGTGTGTCCCACAAAAATCGACATTTGTCAAGTCTCCTCCTTGTCAAACCTATATATGGGACATTAGCTTCGAACCTCCTCTTTTTTTTGGTTAAAGCAAGCCACAACCCATTGCCTTTGATCCTCCTCCTCCCTCGATATGTGAAGTAACGGGAAAAATATTTAAAAACAGCAAAAAGTCAGAAAAAAGTGCCAAATTTACTTATTTGACAGAATCGTGATTAGCAATAAGTTGGCTTCAATCCAGCTAGGTCCAAAACGCAGCCAAAAAATGATTTAAGTGAAATCAGCGTAAAATATGACATTGACAATAACCTCGTTCGAGCGGTGAAGGTCGGGCGTCCAGCGGCTTTTTCGAGTATTTGTAAGAATTACACAATGTGATTCCTTGGTGAATACTTGGATTTTATAGATGAAAATTAAAGAAAAATGTAAATTTCAGTCAAACGTTTTCAAATATGTCGCTTGAAGTAACACTCTGTCGCGCTAGACTCAAACTTGCGCCACTATCAGACTAGAGTGGCTGCTATAATTTCTGACACGCTCTTTTGTCTAAAGCTTTTTTTTGTGAAAAACCACATATACACAAAAACATTTGAACTGATTCGTAACCTAGCACTGCTCACTGGTCGCTACCTACGCTTCGTTTGAACTGTGAAGATGTTTTGATGCTTCATACATTGTTCAATCTTCGTTAAAAATTAAAATAACATTCATCTCGTCGCGTGATTGATACTAGAAATTCATCATTAATCATTTCATTTCATCAACGCTAACGATGCTATTTTTATTTGATTTTATTTCCTCGAATTAATTAGGCCTAGTCAATTATTCCATTAAAACAAGAAATCCCATTTTTTCGGAATAAACAATTTGTTTTATGTTCAAATGACCGGAATGTATTACACAAATCAATTATTGAAAATGTTGTTTCCATATGATGACTAAGTGAGAAGTGCAGTTTTACCATTATAACTCAAATTGAATGAATGTTGTAGCTCATCACCGAAGGTGAGTTGTATGGTGCACTTAACGATTTATGTAAACAAAAGCGAATAAAGCCTTGAACGTGAACAAATGCATTTATATATAAATCAAGGTACTAGGGCATCGATGACTTCAGTGAAGTTAAATTACTTAAAGTGTGTAAGACGGTATTAAAAAAAGAATTTCCATAAGATGACGTGTAGATTAATGGTGAAATGATTTCTAATTGAAGTTTCGAAAATATTATTAATTTCACGAAAAAATTAGATAATTACGCTGCTTGGGATCGGAATCGTGTTAAATATACAAAACGCAAAGGCTGACGATTACCATGACCATGACCATTATCATGACCATGGCCATTATCATGACCATCATCATCATGACTACGACTATCATCACGGCCACCATCACCATGACTATCATCAGGACTACCATCACCATGATCACGACTATCATCATGATCACCACCACGGCCATGGCGGATTTGGAGGAAGTTTCGGCGGATTTGGAGGGCCTCTAGGTGGATTTGGTCCATTCAGGAGACCTGGGCTGCTAAGTGGAATCTTCGGATCTGGGAGATGAGAAATCTATGAGTTGTTAACTAAATGAATTTATTTTTGTTAAAGAAAATATTGTCCAGTGCAACTTTTGTTTATTATTTATAAAATCCGCCATCTCAAGCCCAATACCGTTATCTATTTCGACTTGATTTATTTTACATGTTTCTGCTCGGTAAATGCGTCAAAAAACAAATGCAAGGGACCCTTACGAATCAAAATAGATGTGGCAAACAGAACAAATGCTGCTAAAAAAGTTGAACTAAATCTGAATAAATATTGCCTTGACTCTTAAGTATTTTACTCGTTGTCCCACCGAAAACTTGTCATTACATGTATATTTGCACCCCACGGAAATTATTCATTACATGCTACTCATTACATTTAGCCCCCTCCGGAAACTTCTCATTACATGTATATCTGCATGTAATGACGCGTTTTCGGTTGGGACGCCGAGTAAAACAGCATACAGTGGGGAATGCTTAATAAGTCATCCATTCTGGATAATTTCGCGACACTCGCAAACTCATTCGTGTATTTTTAAGCAACTCACTTTAAAAACTGTTTTTTGACTCTTGTAGTTGTAACTCTACACTCGTCAAAATAATTATTACGCATCTGCGGGAAAATTTATTTATCTTCACACAGTCGTACATAGTTTTGATTTTCCTGTACACGTTGGGAGGTTCCGGCATTTGTGACGCATTTCTTTAGTCGAAACTGAAAATATTTCACAAGAATTTTTCGCGTTCCGATGCTGTAAGCGTCACCCAAATTGATATCAGTTGTTTTGGAAAAAGAGACGAGGACTTGTGGCACGTTTCCTTTTTAAAAAGGGTTTTTGTTGTGATATCAGTAGTTTCGGAAGAAAAAAGAAAACAAATTTTGGAGAAAAAATTTACGCAGAAAAAAAGTTCCGGCGAAAAAAATTTCCGATGAAAAAAAATTTCATTGAAAAAAATTTTCAGCGAAAAAAATCTTTCGCGAAAAAAATTACGGCATAAAAAAAATTTTCGGCGAAAAAAAATTTCGGAGAAAAAAATTCAGCCGAAAAAATCAGCCCAAAAACAATTTTCGTCGAAAAAAGTTGTCAGGCGAAAAAAATTTTCGTCGAAAAAAAATTTCCACGAAACATCCATCTATTATCTTCAACAAAAAAAAAATTTAAAAAAATCAATTTTCCCCCTAAATCCGTCCCATAACACCGTCGGCCATTTTGTTGGTCACCCTGACACACTACACACCCAACCCAACAACTTTTCCTTTGACACCAAACACAGTCCAAAAATTTTGCTCATATTTGACCCATACTTTGAATACACTCACACACACATACAAGACATTCTTTTATATGGCGCCTTCTAAGAGCCCTGGCGATCAAACAGGGCCGGTACCCCCTTTTTCAAAATCTCATATGGCGTAGGATGCCCACCCGAAGAAAATTTCTCGAGTCGTTTTCGAGCACTAACTAACGTAGGATGTTTCCATTAACTTGGGCTTATATGAAGCAGCACATTTTGTATGGAAAATTACGATTTTCTGAAGGTCACATCTTCGGATCCACTGGACCGATTTTAATGAGTAAAATGTCGATTTCAATCAAAATTTTACCTAGAATCCAAAAAACTAGGTCGCAGGGGGGTATAACTCATGGGAAAAAAGTCAAAACTAATTCCTAATTTTTTGATCGCATGAAGACTTGCGTCACGGGCACATCGCTACCGCGCGGCCATGATGGTAAATCAGAAACTTGTCGGTTTTCACTTTTCTGTGACTGTAAATGTAAATTTAATTTTATATTGACAAAATCTAAGCGTAACATTTAGAAATTAAGTTAACCGTACAAAAATTTTAAAACAAAAAAAAAAATTCGAAAAAGAACGACCTAGAACCTTAAAGAGAGGCCTCTGATCCATATTTCCTAAAGTTTCACTCAATTCACTCGACAACATGGCAAAAACAAATTTTTGGGCTGAGTCCGGCCTTCGGTCTTACCTAAGGCCCTAAGGAAAGGCCTGGGGCTACTTGCATGGCAAAAAAGTTCAGATGTTTTTTCTCTACACTACAATGCCCAGAAAACCTCATCATCAGAGAAATTTGCATGAAAAACCACCAAATATCGTGTAGTGTCATGTGGTGTAGTAGCGTGAGTTGGGCCTACACTAAGGACCCTACAGCCCGGATCACTCAACCAATTTTCATAATTTTTTTTTTTTTTTTGAAAGGCCTAGGTAATCTTATCCGATTTTCCCTTTTTTCTAAATCGAATAATCGAAAATTGGTTAATGGATTGAATTTGGTCAAAAAAGTGGTTTTTTGAAGGTCGGTGAAGCTTTTTGACTTATATCTCTGCGAAATGAGCACGGAAATTGCTATTCAGGGTTTCGAATGGGAGACATATGGACTTCCAGAAATAAAGAAAAAAAATAGTGAGAATTGGAAAAGATTTACTCGAGTTATGTACGAAAGACCAAAAACCACTTTAACGGCCTTGAGCCGACGGGGCACTGATTCAATCACGTGAAAGGTTTTTCGATTACCTTTCAGGGAAAGAAAGTTTTTGAAAATCGGTCGAGTTTTACTCGAGTGATCGTGTTAACAGACAGGCGGACGGACGGACACATTTTTTTGCATATTTGTATTATTAAGACAACGTAACGTAGCAACTCCCGGGTCGAAATTCGACTGGTTACAAACGTCACGTCGTGGGTACAAACTATAATCCTGGATTCTACGCAAACTGAAAGTTGTACTGAGTATGGAAGACGAAACTATGAAGAAAGTTGTTTATTGAACCAGTTTAGGCGCCAGCCTTTCGTCTTAGTCTTTACGCTGAGAACATCATGATGCAATGAAGGAGGGTAAGGCATTTTTGGGTGCCCAAGAAAACGTGACCGTAGGAAGGGAATGGACTTTTAACTCGGCAGAAAATTTGACATTTTGTAATTTTGTCTTAAGCGAGACATGAACGTCACTGTTCTCTAAAAAAATCGATATTTATCAACCATCAGATGGCACCATAAAAACCCCTTAAAAGCAAAGTGGCATCCCCATAATATCAATTTAAAAACTAACTCATTGGATGATAAGATGCTCTCTGTTAACATCGAAGAAGTTGTTAGTCGAGTTGTTTTCACAAAACTGCAGCAAACATCTATGAAAAAATTCATTATTTAGAACTCACAACGCACGTGTAAGTCACTTCAGTTATTGTGACAGGATCATAATTTTGGTTTCACGAATCGGCGAAGTTCAAATGAATCGAAATTGCCTACACTTCTATTAACTAATGTAATGGTTAAAACCATTTGTTTTAGAACAATGTAACTACAATCAAAAAAAAAAAAAAAACGAAAAACCGGTTAATTTATGTTATTTTTCTTTACTAATTGCAACCATGATTTGCAATAAAAAAATCTAAGAAAACGTTCTTATGAGAAGCTGTAACAGATTTTTAAATTAATCGACCGATGTGTTCAATTGTAATTTTGAGAAGTTTCTTCAGTTTGTCTTAAATAAAAAATTGATGCAATGTTTGGGTACCTGCTGAATATATTCGCAAAAACTTAAAACATTCAAATAGACTGGTTGTTGGGTAATAAAATTTGAAAAGATACCCTGTTGACCTAGCGAACGACGTAAAACCATTACGTATGATACACGAGGCAAAATGTTATGGACGAAAGTGGAATTATTTCACGCTGACCAATTTTATGCTTGTGCGTATTATCTTTTTTCTCCTACAATAGAATCATAATATTAATGCGTGGCAGCAGTGATTATGATGAACAAAGAAGTACAAAATGAGACAAGAAGAAATCAATGATAAATTTAAGCAAATTCAAAAAAAGGGTCATATAAGGGTTAAATAATTGATTTCACATTAAATCTTAGAGTATTTACAGCACGGTCTACAGGTGCCCACTTTGATTTATGTTATGGGAGCAGAGTAGCATTTTTCATTTGAGACCAACTTCCAGAGTTTTTTTTTCTGGTAAGTAATTTGATGTAGAGCAACGTTTGTGAAGAACGTTTTTCAAAAGAATTGTGTATAGATGCTGCACGCGACTTTTGTTCTACTATGCTAAAGCGTTGATTAGAAAGAGACCAACCCTCATAGTAAGAAGGTTCAAATTTGTGTAACATTTTATGAAGCACAGAAAATGCACATGATATACGCAGCCTGTGTGCGGTGATTTTCGACAGACACAATGTTCCACAGGTATGTGTCATGTGAGTACTTGAGCACACAAATATCAACTTACACAATACATGCAAGGCGCACTATGTCTGCCCTACACGCATAGAAAACCTAGCGACGAGATTTTGTGAGAGAAAATATATGAAAATCTCTCATCTGATAACGTGGCTAGGTTTTTTATACGTTGTAGGGCACATGTGTGCAACAATATCGGCCCTTTTACCCATGGGGCAACTAGATCTGACAAGATTGACATTTAAACTGTCATTTTGATAACTAAATGAATATGAATTTTTGAGGTGACAGACACCAAAACCCACTTCCCAAGCACATGCAAAAAGAGTGAAGAGCATGAATTTAACGTCCGAAAATGGGATTGCGGACGTTCTATACGAAGCGAGACCTTTTTGAAATTAGCCAGAAACTTTATAGACCTTTCGGCGTGAGGTTTTTAAGCCACAACCAACCGCAATGCACCTAACTTCTAAATCCGACTTAATTGAATCTATAAACCTTTTCCTTGGTCCACCCTAGGGACCTGTGCATTCAAGGGCTACTTTTGAGAGCGAAAAATATTGTAAAATTAGTGTGTAATAGGAAACTGCATTGAACTTTAGGTTGGTTTTCTTAATCGAAAGTTTTCACTAAACAAAGGACTAAATTAACTTTATATCAGGGGGTTTTTCGTTATTTATGTCACGATGAGGCTTTGAGACGTGCGTGCCTGATTGTGATAATAGAAGGAGGGCTCTACAGGTTACGACACGCTTGATTTATATGAAAATTTGAAATATGTAATTTTTATATTTTGTTTCAATTTTCTAAGACAAATAGCAGTTTATGCGAATACTAGAGTAGATTTAGCTAACCTTTGCAAAAAATGCAAACTCAAGCGAAAATTGAGATGCCAGATGCCGATCTTTGATGCTACATCTCCATTCTGATGCTCAATGTTTTTATAATGATAAATGTCAACGTTTAATAATTCGGAAAAACAACTAGCCACTTTTGAGGTGGTGGTATGATATGTCGGATGTTAAATCTAATAACGCAGATGCACATCTTACGAAACTAGACCATGTCACTACAAAGGATCGTCAGTCGTTAAAATAGCTAACGCCATTATCGTAATAGATCATCAGCACGGACCTCTGAAACTGCGACAAGTTTCGGATTGCCGTCAAAATCATAATTAAGTTGATTTCAAGTTGCTTTTGTCGCACATATACATTGTTGGTAGAAGAGAAACTTAAACTTTCTGACGGTAGCACGATTCGAGGAATCAAAGCAGACGAAAGGATTAAGTACCTTGGTTGTTCCTTTAACTCTGAACTAGTTTTCGATAACTCAACCGTCGGTTTCATCACTCCTGAAACCAGACCAAAAACTTAACGTGATAAATAAATACGTTTTCCATACGCTCATATATCCACTGCAGTCGGCGCCGATCAACAAAATTCCTGCATACTTCACTAAAGGCCTTGATGTGATGATCCGCCGTACGGTGAAAGAAATCATTGGAATACCACAACGTTCCAACGACAACCTCTTCTACACATCAAGAAAGCTGAGAGGTCTTGGTCTTCTACGAGCGGAGTGGGAGGTGCACCTGCAACATTTCTCCATCGCCAATAAATTATGAAAGGTCGAAGACGGTTTGTTCCAAAGCATTGCAAAATGTGACGAGGAAATGGCGGCATGCATTACAGCATTGAAGGTTGAGGGTGATACAGCAAAAGTTCTAAGAGCCGCATTACGTAATGAGGCATGCGAACGGTGGTGTAGCCTGTCGTATCAGGGATCGGGTGTGATACACTTTGGACAACATACAGCAAGCAACAACTTTGTATACAACAAAAATTCACTCTCTTCATCCGAATAAAACTAAGTATCAACTATGCGAACCTCAACGGAGTACCAGATGTCTCTAACTCTTCCAGTCTCTGTCGCCAATGCGAGAGAGAGAATGAAACGATTGCACACGTAACTGGAAGTTGTCCTTCGAGTAGCCTGTTAGTCACATCAAGCACACAATCGCTGATCTGTTACGGAAGAAAGGATTCGATTGTTTTGAAGAAGTGTATGCTATCGATACAGAAGGAAAATCTCGCTTCAGCGACATTATCGCATTTGACCTGAAATCTCAGAATGCTTTCATCATCGATCCAACTGTAAGGTACGAAACCAACGATCGCAATCAAGACGAGGTAATCGCAATTGAAAAAAGGAAAATATACGAGAAGTGCATACATTTGTACGCCGAGCGCTACAGAAATAAATACGGAGAAAGGAACTGGTCAATACGTGGGCTTTGGTTTGGAAGTAGAGGATGTATAGGAAAAAGCGTGATAAATTTCTTTAACGAATTCAAACTTAACTGTAATAAACTCAAATGATTCTAATCAAAACTATTTTTATTATTAACAATCATATTTACAACTGACCTACTAATTAGACTTAACGGAAAAAATTAAAAAAAAAAGCAAAAAACGACGCAACGTTAGTATGTAGATTGTCCTGGGATAGATGAACATGCTGTGTAACAAAGCAACCTTCAATACGAGGGCAGCAGCTTTATTTATGTATTTTCGTGAATAAATGATTTCTTCAGTGAAAGAATCATAAGATTGTGCAACTTCGCTGTTTACATGAACAGCTGGTGAAATACAACACAAGAAGGATTCGTGTTACTTTTCTCTACGAACGTAGAAATGTAGAACACGTCTTACTCTTCTGTGCGACCTATTGGGTTGTATATTTGTGAAGTATTCGTCTCAGGGGCCATTCAAATAGTGGGCACTCTGAAAAAGACGGATTTTATACCCGCCTCCCCCTTGTACGCAAAAATACATGGAACAACATTCAGAATGTATGGAACGCACGCTTTTCTCAAACCCCTCTGCGCGCGCGCTATTTGAATGGCCCCTCACAGATAAGACGAATTACGTGCACTCTGCGTCTCTACGTTCGTAGAGAAGAGTAAGAGGAATCCATCGTAAGTTGTATTCATGTATTTTATTAGCTGGCAATGCCAGCAAGAAAGTTACACAGTCTTACGGTTCCTTCACTGGAGTGTTTTTGCGTTTTTACGCAAAAATTTTTTGAGCTCGAAGCGCAAAGAAAGAGCGGGCTTAGAAATCGCCGTTTTCTGCATGATAAACCTTACTCAAAATGTTAATTTTTGAGGATCTTAGGAAAAGGTTTTGATGATAAAGTAATTTTAGCGAGTAGCAACTAGCGAAACTGGGTTTGCTAAAGTTACGATTAGCGGTCACTGGTCGCTACTAGCGACGCTAACCCAACCTTTGTTCTTTCATCATGACACTTACGAAATGAGAGTAAATTTATGTTCTTTTCAAAATCTTGCATAGTTTTTTGGAATTTTTGAATGATCGAACTTCAATCCTTCGAATAACTTAATGCACCTTATAACACACATCCATTTCGCATGGGGTTCCCCCTCGTTAAAAGTTTATTTATAATTCAAAACTTCCGCAGTGACAGTCAACATCAACACATGCAAAATATTAAAACTTTGGACAAAAGAATTTTATTTTTATCTAAATTTTAAAGTTAATGACTTTATTGCCAAATATTCTAAAGAGTCTACCTGTGCAAATATTTGCTTCGTTTCAAAAGTTCAATTAAGCTTAAAAAAATAAAAATTTAAAAAAAAACGCTAAGCAAAACCAGTTCAATTAGCTATGAAGATAATGATTTATTTTGTTATGTCTAGAACGTTATTTGCACTTTTTTTGGTAACAACCTCTTAGAAAATTGCGAACATCTTTTAAAACAGTAAAAGAAATATCTGGGTACGTAACACGTAGTGCTTTGTTCTTTAGAATGTTCTATAACTGGTATGTGTGGAAATGGGCTGCATATAGGTTTTTAACCTTGAGCAGATTTTGCTATAAAACACCGGTACAGCCATAAATTTTGATCAGTTTGGATGGTTAGGAAGCAAAATGTCCATGGTAAGAGAAAATAAATTTTAAAAATCAGTTGCCGTTTAAGTGAAAAACTTCCTTAAGCCGAGTGTGTTGAGTTCAGTGGATGCGTTCTTTGCATTTTATTAAAGGTTTAAATGACAATTGTTTGAATGGCTCTTTTATGCAACATTTAATAGTGAAAATGCAAAACATTTAAAGTTATATAATTTGTTTGCAGAAAACCATTTCTGTGTTAGCTGTTGTAATAGCAGTAGTGGCTGCTCGTCCCGGTGGCGGAGGATACAACGGGGGAGGAGGGGGAGCAGGTGACGGAGGATATGGGGGATATGGTGGAGGATTCGGTGGATCAAGTGCACAAGCATCAGCCTCGGCTAGTTCCGGTTCATTTGGAGGTTTTGGAGGTAGTGGAGGAAGCTTAGGAGGCGGACATGGAGGAGGTGGCTTAGGAGGAGGACATGGAGGAGGTGGTCTAGGAGGCGGAGGTCTAGGAGGCGGAGGCCACGGAGGTTCTTTAGGAGATGCAGGTCATGGAGGAGGATTTGATGGTGGTCATGGATCTAGTGGATTATCAGGTATTTTGTTTTCTGTTTGCGTTTATGGTAATTTTTATTTGTTAAGTACAGTAATAACTGTTCATCGTCAAAGTGTTTTATCGTTGTAAAGTAACTGAGTGAAACCGTTTTTTTTTTTTTTTGAATGATCGGTAAAAAAGAATGACAAAATAATCCTGACTCGAGAATAGAAAATATTCTCGAAAAATATATACGGGGATCTACCCTCTGAACCTCTGAAAAATCTTTTATGGGACTGAATCTGGGTATTGTCGGGTTGAGGGCAGCTGAGCTATTTATAGAATTTTTTGATTTTGAGCCCTTGAACCCTAAAACTATACTAGGGCCCAACGTGTTTTTTTTTCCTACATAAATCGGGTAAATCTTATTCTATTTTCAAAATCTTCTTTTATCCCCAAAGATAATTGAAAAACTGATAACGATATTGAATTTTGTGAAACTTCTACTCACATCTCTGTGAAATTAGAACGGAAATCACTCTTCAAGGGTTTCAATGAAAGCAATGGACTTTCAGAAATTACGAAAAAAATTTAGTGAAAATTGGTTGAGTGATTCGGGCTCTAGGGTCCTTATGTGGGCCCAACTGTGTATGGGTCCGATGTCTTTTCTTACGTTGGCCCCACCTCGGATACTTTTTTGTAATATGTTGTAGAGAAAATTGAGGGGATTTTTTTATCCATATGTAAGGGTAAGAGGTAGAGATGAGCGGGTCGACCATTTTTCGAAACCCGACCCGGACCGAACCCGACCCGATAAAATTTTTCGAAACCCGAAACCCGAACTGTTTCTAAACCCGGCCCGGACCGAACCCGACCCGATTAAAATTTTCAAAGCCCGAAACCCATGAACCCAAAAAAAAACGATTCGGGTTCGGGTTCGGGTCGGGTTTTTCGAAGTTTCGGGCAACCCGCTCATCTCTAGTCAGAGGCCTCTCTCCCAAGTGCTATAAGTCGGTTTTGTTTAAAAAATCTTTTTTGAAACTTCTTTTTGAAATTAAGTCCAAGAGTTAGGAAGGCAATATTGAGTGAGATACGTTCAAGTCTTTTTGCAACATCTATTATGTTTGCCCTATCTATTCTGATGCATACGGATTCTTGCACATGTTTTCAAAGGTTGAGCTCACTGAGTAGTCCAATTTTGTTTAGCGATATTTTGAGAGAACATCTCGTTTGACTAACGACATTGTAAATAGCAGTAAAGGTTTCTCAGACCAGAATCTACAATCAACTTTTTTTCAGGATACAGCGGCGGTGGTGGTGGAGGAGGAGGAGGTGGAGGCGGCGGTGGAGGTGGACATGGTAAGTTTTAAAATTTTTAAACTATGTGGACGTAGTCGGAGTCCATGTTACTTTTATGCCTTTAACCAATTTTTTTTTCTCAAAGGAGGTTTCGGAAGTGGTGGATTCGGAGGAGGTGGTTTGAGTGGAGGTCATGGAGGAGGCGGAGGAGGACATGGCGGACATGGTGGAGGCGGTTCAGGGGGACATAGAGGAGGCGGTTCAGGAGGACATGGTGGTCATGGAGGTATGACTTGTAGAAAACTATAAATCTGATTCCTAAGCTAATGTTGTGGTGATTTAAGGTGGTCTTAACGGTTATACAGGAGGACACGGAGGGCAAGGAGGTTATGGAGGAGCAGCAGCATCTGGTTCTGCAAGTGCAGGCGGTTATGGAGGTGGTCACAAAGGAGGTTATGGTCACTACTAAAAAATGTTCCCAAAATTCGATTTTTTAAAGAGAAACTGTACGTATGTACTAATGTTATTGTGAATGACGTTGCATAATGTTGTGATGTCGTCAATGGACAGTGTGATATAATTACGTAAACTTTGTATAATTTATTGTAAAATAAAATATACAGAAGATAAAGTAGTGTCAAAGATTTTGTTTAGTCGAACAATATTTTTGCCATTCCTCTTAATTCGAAAATGTAACTGAAATTATCTCGTTTCTGAATGTTACTACATTATGCCATAAGCCTTGAACTTGTATTCGATGTATGACAAATTAACAACGACATTAATAAACGTACGCTGAAAATAAATCGAAAACAATTTTATTTGTGAGGCCTTCCCCTTTTCTTTGCTCTTTGGATTTCTTAGAAGCAAAACAACATTAGGCAGGATTTCGTACGAACTCAAACGTATTTTGTATTTTCGTTGCTTAACTCAAATGATTAGTTTTTAATTGTATGACTGTAGAAGGTCATCATAGGCTAATACTTATTTACATGACAAGGACGAACGTTTGAGAAGTCAAATTTTCTTATGAATTTTGTTTTTCCGAGGCGAAGACGTCTAAAGGTGAAGACAGTCGATGAAATTTATAGTGTGCACGCACGTAAGTTTTGTTTATGACACATCTTGCGGAAGTTTGTTTTTGTGCAAATGAGGGCCGAAAATTAAAAAATGTTACCCTTGGGGCGAAAGTGAATGAATGAAGCCAATATTTTTACTTTCAATAAATAAAAGTGCCATCCTCCCATTTTCAAAATTCTAATTATCATAAACCTTTGAAGAAACTGATATTCAAAATATTGACGCCTCACTGCAATAAAGAACAACTAAACGAAACCTTCATGCAATAAGCGTTGAATATAATAAAAGTTACATAAGCCTAAAGTCCTGCTTTCATCGAAAGGTTTTCATGGACTTTTTTATACGTATACCCATCTCGTGTCTCTGTCTATCTGTAACTTTCAGCGACGCTTCAGTTACCAATTTGACCAATATTTTTTATGTTTTCTACGATGATGTAAAAATGATTCATGAACTTATTCATTAATTCATTAAACTAAATGATGTGAAAAAGCCAGTCTTTGATTTTTAGTTTGCTAAGATAAATTCTCTGTGTTTCTCTGGAGAGTGGGGGGGGGGGGGTTTAGAAAGATCAAACGTCTCTCAGCACACAGTCCCCAACTAAATTGTTGAGTTGGTCCAAATTACATCATTTGTACACTTTTACGCTATGAAAACACCCAATTTTCAACCGTTGGCAAACCTTGCCACTACACAAAAGTTATTATTTCTTCTTGTGTAGTCCCAAATTTTTTTTTACACCTCAAACGGATATAGAATTGTCGAAAAGCAATGTCAGGTGGGGATAAAAGCACAAAATCTGTTTTTGGTAGAGTTCGCAATGGGGAAATTCAACGAAACTCGAAATTTTGACTTTATCGATTTTTTGCAAGCATTAAAATTCGTCAAAAAACCCAAACCCTGGTGTTTTTAGAGTCTTTTCGACATAGAAATATTTTGCAGACCACTCCTTTGGGTCATTTGGAAAAACCGATCCCCCCTAATGTTTTGGACAATTGTTTTTAGGCACTTTCGCTTGGTCTACAACGGGCGAAATCGTCCAAAACAAGTGAACAAATAACTAACTCCCTTAACGTAAGTCAGGGTCTTACAGCAGAACTGAGGTCGAATTTTGTCCGGATGTCCATATGTACGGAATTCCGGAAGTCTAGATGTTCAGATGAGTCTCTACTAGGGCCCTACAAGACACATGGTTCCCTCGCAACGTACCAATGGAATCGCCCATATGCAATTCAAACAAATCTGTTCCGATTTTCATGAATCTTTTTTAATCGATAGGTCTATAAAAGCCCAACAATTAATTGAAAAAAAAATTTTTGTGCCCTTGGACTTACCTAGCGTCCTAAAAATTTATATCTGCTAGAGCTTTATATGTTTTTTCAATGCAAATCGTGTAAATTCGGTCAGATTTTTTTCATTCTTTTTCTATTTGAGGGGTAATATCCTAATGTCAGCGGCACCCCAAAAAAAATTTTTTACTTACTTTTTGGAGTAAATTGAGTAAATTTTCCATGGAAATATGGGTCACGGGTGAGAGCACTCTTCTTAGTGCTCTAGGTCGGTTCCAAGATCGGCCCTAGCACACAAATTTGTTTGAAATTTTTTTTTTTGAAGATTCGGAGACGTTTTTACACCGTTTCTGGTTTTTCAATATTGCCCTTTGCGTACGTGCCCCTTGCATATGTTTTCTATTTACGGTCTGTATGTAAACATTTGAACATATCCACTATATTATGAATTTCTTTTTCTCTTTCTTTCAAAATAGTTGTTCTTATGACGGACGCCGTGGCTTTGGATCCATAAAGTTGTATGCACGTAACTTATTGGATGGTTGATTTGTGACTATTTCACTAAGACTACAACTTAATACTAAGGCAAGGTAAGAACGACTTCTACTGCTTAATACACAAATAGTGTTAGTTTGTTGTTTGAAACAAATACTTCCACAATCTTACTGAGGAAGTCCCCCTTAGAACAAAATCTTAATTTTTCATTGTTTCATTTCAAATCATTCAGGTTCAGACTTTACAATTTTCCACTTTTGCGCGGAATGAGCCGGTGTGCGCTGTGCCTGTTAATTAATTCCAATAACACAACTATAACTATAACTATTAATCACATTGGAGCCTATAATAAGCCAATTATTGCACTAATAATGGGGCTATAATCGGCCTATTATAGTCGACTTTCTTGTTAAAAGTAGGGTTGTAATGACGCTATTATAACCCGGTTCTTTAATGATGACGTAGGCTACACTGAAACAATACGAATGAATGAGAATGAAACGTGTGATGTCATGGCAACCGCATAATTTGTGCATAATTGGCAATTATAGGCTCAAAAGTGATAAACTATCGTATAATACAAGGGGAACAATCGCGCAATTATAGTCTTGGTGGGTTAAAATTCTCGGGGCTAACGCTCCTTGAAATTTCACCCCACCTCGACTATAATTACGCAATTATTCCCCTTGTATTATAATATACTATTCTTCATAGAGAAATGGAACGAGCTTTTTCGTTGCATTAAATTACTCTACTAGAGAGAAATGTAATGGAAACTCGATTGTAAATGTTTGTTTAAGTGACGTTCGGAAAAAGTTGGGAAGTGGCTCTTCGAGAAACCGGTAGAAGGCTAAAAGCATTTTCAAAGGCCGATTAAGGAAGCAGGAAACCTTTGATTCGTTTCTAACAACCCATGTTAAAAGTCCAAAAACCGCTACCGGCAAGAGTAATTTTTTTCCGTTTTTCGAGAAAATCTTCGAATTTGCCGGATCATGGTTCATGGATCGATGGTTGGAAACGAAGTTTTCGGCCTCATACCGAATGTGCGTTCTCAAATGCAGACCCTTGCTTACTCCAATGTGGAAATTATGCAATAAACCAAGATAGCGTTTTGAAATGCGTATGTGCGATCTTGAAGAAGATCTTGCAATAAAATTGTTCTCAATTAGGTCTTAGGAAATTTGAAAAGCGAATATTAAACGATTAGGTCCACTATCTTTGTTTTTTGTTCGATTTCTTCGGTTATCGGTGAGGTCAATATTGTTTAGAGATTTTTTTTGTATTTATAGAATGATTTCAACGGCAATTATGTTGGGCTATTTAAGCGATGGTAAAATGAGACCACAAATCAGTTCGTTTTTAAAACAGAAAGATATCGCATCTAATTTTTTCTTGTAAAAAGCGCGTTAAAATGTCTAAAATTACGGTATGTTTTGCCTCAATGAAATTAAAAAAAAACGAGTGGTTGAAATAAATAAAACTTTCAGTTAGAAATTCAGTGGGATCTATGTGAAAACTGTTAGAACCGTTTTCTATTTGTTCCATCTATGTATGTACCAAACGTTATAACCGTTAGTAAATTGCTCGAACCGCGTATCAACTTCACAATGTGTGTGCCTAGAAGAACCTCAAGTGAGAATCTCTGACTCGCTGACCCGTGCAAGAGATAACTCGAAACCTTGAGGAATGCGTGTGCCAACAAAAAATTGAACTTCAAAATTGTTGCGCGTGCAAAGATATTTTTTTTTACACATTATGATAATAATTGAAATTGTTCGTCCTTCATATGAGATCTTGAGATGAATAGTATGTTACGATACGGTGAATACTTCATAGTATCGTATAATGTTTTACTTTATATGTGCAGTTTTGACATTTGTTTTGAGTAACATTTGTTCTCAATTATAACACCAACACACTCTCACATATGTAGTAAAATTATTTTGATTCCTGAACAATATGCTATCAATTGGTCAAATAGAATAGTTTCCAAATGTAGAAGAAAATATAAAATATTTTCTGCAGTTTTTCCTTGCAATTTACGATAGTTTTTTCTTGTGCCAATCTACTTTTGAAACCAAAGTTTTATAAGACCTTTAAAAATGAAAATTTGTTTTTCTAACATTTTGTTTGCTATAAGTGGTAATAAATTTAGTGCGAATAATGGCCATTTTTGAGGAAGAAGTTTAAGAAAAAATTCTTCAATTCACACAAAATTTTTGCAATTCACACAAAATTTTTGAAATTCACAAAAAATGTCTGCAATTCACAAAAAAATTCTGCAATTCACAAAAAAAATTCACAATCGGGCTTCGACAGAATTTCGTTACTGAAAGTAATACGCTAACGCGATCAAATTCGATAGTTTTTACAGGACTTTCTTTTGTTTTTTGTCGTAAATTCGGCTATGTTCATTGCGAAAAGTTTTTCATTACTAGATTTTTCAGCACACTTCCTAAATATTAGGACTGTGGCTCCCATTTTTAATTTTGTGAGGTGTGAGGCTAGAAACCTGGAAACAATTTTTATGTTGAAGTCATTTGAGGTTGACGTCGCGGCCTCTTCTATTGAACTTCATGAAAAATTGAGGCGTTATCAGCCTACTAATGAATTGAGCTGAGTAACTTTTGATAAAAAATTGTCAATTTCAAAAAAGTACCTCAATAGCTGTATAAATTCATTGTTTTTTCATCTAGTAGTTGAGCTACTTTTTTGAGATTGCTTAGTTTTTTAACAAACTTTTCGCTTGAAGATAGGTTTCCACCTTCAGCCGGGAGACTTGGTGCCGAAAATTTGACCAGAATTATGGAAGTAGCGAATACATTAAATTATTTTAGTTTTAATTTGACACCTGGCTGCGTACTTGAGTAATGTACCTGGGAATGATGCAGGCAACCTGGTGCTAAGCATCTGTTTTTACCAAAGTGTAGGCAGTTAGTGAGATCTATACATCACGTAAGTTTCAACTCGGCACCAGGTGTCCTAGAGTAATGACACTTTGAATACATGGGGCAGCAGGAGCCTGGTGCCAAGTTATGTGACAGACATATAGAACTCACTCCTGCATACACTTTGATAAAAACAGATGTTTGTTCAGCATCAGGCTGCCTTCTTTATTTCCAGCTTTAGGTCCTAAGTTCACAGCCTGCCGCCAACTTCGATGATTCGAACTCAGTTGATCTCCAGTTAAGCTTCGGCAGAATCGCAGCACTAAGCTGCATTAGCTTGACAAGGTTTTATATTCGCCAGACGCCCTTTAAAGCAATTTTTAGGTGTCATTGATCCATAACGTAACGAGGAAAATCAGCGGAAGGAAGTGTGGGGTTTAGGTATGTATGGCCGAGTTTGTAGGGCGTCACGGAAAGGCCCCTAAGTTTCGGGAAAGGTAGGGCTTATTTTGGCGTCTGAATTTTTAAGAATTGTCCCTCCCCCTGACTAACCCATTATTTTGTGCCTTACTTTTCCCCTGGTTAAACAATAAGAAAAGTTGGAATAATTTTAAAAGCTTTATTTCCCACAAAAAGATACTTTAGGAGTATAAATATTCAAAAATTTATTTTCAATCATTACAGTTAATTGCATTTTGTGCCATGGTGATATACGTTTCAGCATTGCCTCAGTATGGACAACAACAAGGAGGACATTATCCGCAACAACCTAACATAGGCACTTTCGGAGGTCAAGGAGGTCATGGTGGTGGTCAGTTTGGTGGTGGACAAGGTCAGTTTGGTGGTGGACATGGCCAGGGAAGTGGACATGGACAATACGGAGGTGGACATGACCAATTCGGTGGGCATGGACAATTCGGTGGGGGACATGGTACCGGATCCGGATATGGCAATAACGGATATGGCAATAACGGATATGGCAATAACGGACACGGTGGAGGCCACGGTGGACATGGTGGTGGTCATGGTGGACATGGTGGAGGTCATGGTGGACACGGAGGAAGACGCGGACATGGATATTAAATTCTTGACTTGTTTGTATTGGATATTGGATCGGCTGTTAAAATAAACTTTTTTTTTAATATCCTCTGTGTCAGTTCTTTTTAATGGTACAGCGAACCGAATATAAGAAGGGAAAAGTCAAATTTTGAACAATGAAATTCCATTGTTTAAAATTCGACTTGTCCGTTTTTACATACGGTACGCTGTAAATCAATTATTCATTTTAAAGTCAACACAACACTCTTCAAATAGAAATTAATGATAAGGGCTTGGAGAGTCTATTAAAGTGGCCATTCAGTTTAAAAGACCCAGTGGATCCGAAGAATGACCTTTAGAAAATCGTCATTTTCCATACAAAATTTCATAGAAGCCAAAGTTAATGGAAACATCCTACGTTAGTTAGTGGGGGTACCGGCCTCGTTTGGGCGCCATATAAAGTCCATATTAAAGAACGTTTTGTATGTGTGTGTGAGTGTATTCAAAGTATGGGTCAAATATGAGCAAGATTTTTGGACTGTGTTATGATGGAGATGGTATCAAAGGAAAAGTTGATGGGTTGGGTGTGTAGTGTGTCAGGGTGACCAACAAAATGGCCGACGGTGGGATGGGACGGATTTAGGGGGAAAATTGATTTTTTTTTAAATTTTTTTTTGTTGAGGATAGATGTTTCGTGTCAAAGGAATTTTTTTTCGCCCAAATTTTTTTTCGCTGAAAATTTTGTTTCACGTGACGTTTTTTTTTCGCTGACTGTTTTTTGCGCCGAAATTTTTTTTGGTTGGCGAAAATTTTTTTTTTCGCTTAGCCTTGTTTTTTTCGCCGAAATTTTTTTTTCGCATGAAATTTTTTTCGCCGGGAATTTTTTTTCGCCGATATTTTTCTCGCTAAAATTTTTGCATATGAAAGCTAAAAGAACAGAAAAACTATAACACTGGGGGGTCCGGCATTTGTGACGCATTTTTGTAATCAAACATGAAAACATTCCAAAAGAATTTTTTGCGTTTCAAAGCTTTAAGCGTCACCCCAATTGATATCAGCTGTTTTGGTAGAAGGGACGAGGACTTGCGTCACGTTTCCCTTTCAAAAAGGGTTTTATTGTGATTTTAATTTTCCAATGCTTAACTTCTCTTAAAAAATGCTGTCTTAGGTCTTAAAGATTACTGAAAAATTATATATTCAAACCTGCACTACATTTCCCTGAATGCTGCGGAAAAAATATAATTCAGTAGTACAAAAGCAATATTCACATAAATACTAATGAGCTAAGTTAAGCGTATATTAGCGTCCTGAATTGAAGCACTGGGGCCATCCTCGTTGTGTCTATTGTGCTGCATTTTCCTTCTTAAAGTTTTTGACACCCTCTACGAGTTCTACTAATTTCAGCTTCAGCTGTTCGTCTCCAGCAAAAATGAGGTGTATTCAGTGTATCTAATAAAAGTGACGCTGTACTCTACGTGAAACAATGTCAAACCACATGTATTTTTGATCCCCCTGACGGTAATGAATTCCGAATCGATTCCCAATTAGAAATTAAATGCACTGGGTCAGGGGTCAAATAGAAGTCTCCTAAGAAATTCGTTCTGAGACCCTTTAAAGCCGGGCAAGTGCATATAAAATGCCTCGCCGTTTCTGGCTCTAATCCACAGCTCCTGCAACTCGGGATTGTAATCATTCTCTTCTTACTGAGCCTCCTCTCAATTCTTTTCTGTTGAGACTCAAGAGAAACTCCGTACCTTTGACTTTGTATCCGGTCAAAAATTCTTTCGATTGCCTTAGGGTTGAAGGCTTATCCCATCTATCCTTGTAGCACCGATTCAATTTCACCGTTACTATGACTTAATTAATACTGCGTATCTACTGACCGCAGGCTCTAGTCCGGTGAAAATAGAACTACTACTACTTTCGCCAATTGGTCAGCTCTATCGTTCCCTTGCACTCCTGAGTGACTTGGTACGCATGTCACTTTGACTTTATTGTCTTTTTGACAGAGTTTCCAGAGTCTCGTGTAGCACTGATGAACCAGCGTCGACAAAATCTCAACCGATTACAGTGTCTCTATAGACGATTCACTATCTGAACAGATCAAGATTTTCTTATTTCTGATGTTATTCTTCTGCATAATATCCGAACTCTCACAGATAGCGACTATTTCAGACTGGAAAACGGTGCTGTATGAACCCAGAGCTATGTATACGTCCGGACGTCCGTGTTCCAAGGCAACTCAGTGCACACCTGCACCTGTTCATTCATCTGTCTTCGATCCATCCGTGCAAATTACGACACCTGCTTCCACTGGAGGCGTTTCCAGTTCCCATTCAGACATCTCAGGCCAGTTCGTTTCAAAACTTCTTTCGAAGCAGAAACGCTCTTCAGTCCTCAGGCATATTCACTTCGCTAAACTCTACTCTACTCTAAACTATCATTATCAGCTTCCTGTTTCAAAAACAAGTCTAGCGATAGCAATGACAGTAGTATTTCCATAGCTGCAATCGGCGTCGATGTCATCACTCACCTGCCGTAAATCGCATATCAAATGAGAGAATTTCATATATTTTCTCCCTCGCAATTCACTCTCTAAGTTAAATATGCGATTTACGAGATTCCTTTTATGCTCTGGCACGCTAGTGGCTGAACGCTATTAACCTTCTTTCGCGTGGCACCAGCTCGTGGTGCCCATACCACGCTCGCATAATATTCATTTTTACATACGGCATGATGAGGAAAGAAATTCAACGAAAAACGTAAACGCAGAAGTCGCTTCTAAGATCGGCCCTAGTACAAAAACGTTTGTTTGAAAAGTGTGTACAATTTTTTTTAGAACTTTTTTTAGAGATTTGGGGAGGTTTTTTGCTTCGGACGGATTTGTCAATATTTCCCTTTCGGCAATTTCCAATCCGACGTAATTTCTTACACTTAAGAGTTAAGGATATATTTACTGAGGATACGTTCGAGTCTTTTTACAACGTCTATTCTCTTTGCAACATCTATTCTGATGCGTACGGGACCCTTGCATATGTTTTTTATTTCAACGGACAACAACTTGAAGTCTCATTGAGTATTTCGAAACAGAGACGCTCTCTTACGTCTAAGTTATATTTAAATCGCTATTGATAACACTTTTTCCTATCACACAAACGTCGATAGCAATATTATGCGTTTGAATAAACGTTGGAAAGCTTTTTTTGTATTATATTTGGTGATTCAATGTTTTCTTAGTTGATTGATAAGTCGCCTTTCAAAAATGACGTCACGCTCGAAGGGAGGTGCTGAAAACTTGCTTCACTGAGAGGGAGAAAATATTTCCACTCATTGATACAATTTATCTGGCGATATTTTTCACGACAAACATTTTGGTTGTATCTACTCGTAAACTAAAAATTTAGAAATTCTAAAATTGTGGGAATTGTCGTCTGGCTAAAATATACACACATCAACGTCTTTCGCAATAACATATTGCAGACTGAACCTATCAAGAAAACTTCTTCGTACAACACAAGTCTCGTTTGTGCATGGTTTAGCAAGAATATATCATGGGCGCGCGGTAGCAATGCGCCCGTGACGCAAGTCTTACACGCCAAAAAATTCACAAGAAATTTTTTCGTAGACTAAGGAACATATATACAGGAACTTTTTGACTCCCCCCCCCCCCGAGCGACGTACCCCCCGGAAAATATTTTTCCCGGATTCTACGGAAAATTTTAGGCCGAAGTGCCTTTTCACTCATTAAAATCGGTTCAGTCGTTCCGAAGATATGAATTAAACAATTTTGCTATTTTGTATGGAAATGGACTCAAATCGAATATTTTTAACTAGTCAATTTGGTAAACCTTTCTTTTTTTCTTTCTTTCTTTGTTTGTGGCAATTTTTTTTTACGTTGTAAGTTTTGAAAGTTTCATGAAATGTATTCCGTATCTCTAGAACTATGAGAGTTAGAAAGTTGGTTCCAAAGGCGAAGTTGTAGAGAATTAAATTTAAGCGAACACGTGTTTCAGGGTTTTGGGGAAATATGGCCCAATCCTGGTATATGGCCACTTCGATAACTAGGCAGGATGAACCAAATCTCTAGAACTATGAGAGTTTGAAAATTGGTTCCAAAGGCGAAGTTGTAGAGATTTAAATTTAAGCGAACACGTGTTTCATGGCATCATGACATCTTAAAAGTTGCTTACAAACTTACAAAAGTACTGATATCCGCAAAAAAAACATCTTACAGAGACAGACAGAAGAGACAGAAGCAGACATAAAGACTTGCGTCACACCTCCTCTGTAAGAGGTTTTTTTTGCGGATCATTCCTACGCAACCTACCAAAAAATGGAACAAAAACTCTTATCAATATTGTTAGTCACCAACGCTACTCATATCATACTCAAACTTATTAGTTGTCACTCATGTACTTAAAAAGTACAATCCAGGTTCTTATGTCGAAAAAAATGGATATATTGTAGAGGTTTTTCAAGTTTCCAAACTAAATTTTTTCCTTGGTATAAAACCGATTTTACTGTAAAACGAAAAGCTTAAATATCTCGGTCAAAACTTTAGATTTTTTCACTTGGATGGTTGTGTTTGAAACCTCCCAGAACCTCAAGAATAATCAGTATCCAGTTAGGATTTAAATAAATTTGATGGTACCTGGTCTGTGAGTTCTTACTAGAACGCCCTTCCAATCCAAAATTGTTTGCGAAATGGTCTGGTCGTAAGCGTTCAAAGCTAGCGGTTTCTTTTGACATCTTTTCTTGGGTCCCAGATAGCTCCGAAAATTCAAGATATCGAGAAAAAGTTCTTCTATGAAACATTTGAATTGGATCACACTTTAAAACGATTCGCAATAAAAAAATCTTATGTTTTGACCGAGATATTCAAACTTTTCGTTTTACAGTAATAGTATATTTCAACATACCCCAATACACACGAGATGTGTACGTACGCGCGGACGAAGCCCAAGCGAAAAGTACACATCGAGTGCGTGTTGAGGTATTTTGAAAGATATTTTTCTGTAATAGTGAGAGTGTGCTGGCCGAAGCCAACTTTTCGTCCCAAGTGATGGGAAAATATTTTCCGTCTCAACCAATACACTCTCACGTATACAGAAATATCGGTTTTTTTACCGGTTCAAAACCAATAAGAAAATTATTCAGTTGGGAAACTTAGGCCCCTTAGACTTCAGGCGAGCGGAATAACATAAGACCGCGGACTAGTATTTCTCTCATACGCGTCAGTCAAATTTTATCTGCCAAGGTTTGTTCGCGGTTTCTATTCGATTTTAATTGAAAGTAAAAAACAGAATGGTGAACTGGTATATAGTGTCAACATTAGTGGCAGCCTCTGCTCTTGTCCTCCTATGGATGCCCACACTATGGTTCATGAAAGGTTCTGTTCAGACAGAGACTACATATCAACAGTATGTGAAACGCAACATTCAAAAGCAAATGCATAATAATTGCTCCGATGGTGAATTGATTTGGGTACTGCATCACTTGAATCCAACGGGAAATATCGGGACTTTGAATCGATCCGAGATTCGAGCTAGAATACTAGACCTACAAATGCAAAAGTTATCCCAATGGGAATTTGGCAGTTACGAAGAACGAATAATCGTGAGTCCATTTATCAGTAAAATTTGTACACAAAATTATGACACACCTATGAGTGAATTGGAACTGAATTGCACCATTCAAGAATTGCATAATATTTGCAAATCGACAAATGTGAATCGAAATTCGACAGCAAATGGGATTGGGCTAATGAAATAGTTAACGTAAAACGAATAAGAGACATAAATGTGACAAAATTGATCGAAAAATTTTGCATTGAAAAACATTTAGATATACTCGAAGTGGAGTTGATAGCAAGCTGTACAGGTGGACATATTAAGAAATTACTCGATCAAATGATACAAAATACAACTGACTGCGGTGGTAGTGGCATGTGTGGTGATTGTATAGAAAAAGTGCAATTTGTAGAAGCTGTCATCGAAGTCAAGAGAAGGTGTTATCATCAATTGAATGTGAACACGTTGTTGGACAAAATTTGCGTACAACCGGAATTGAAGACACTGAAAAAGAAATTGTTGGAAAATTGTTCAGGGGCTCAGATTAAACAAATTATCGAAAATTTGGAAGGTACATCGACTTGTGATCATTGTGTGGAAAAGGTCGATTTTGTTGATGAAATTATCGATGTCAAGAGACGCCAATTTTCTAAAATCAATATAAACGCTTTGGTCGCAAAATATTGTTTGGAATCACTGGATGGTTGAGCTGAATGACTTTTTATGTTAACGATCTTGTAGAAAATAAGTAAAGAGGAAATTTTTCAATTTTTCACTCGGAATGTGTGAATATTCTGGAAGGAAAAATACTATTGAATTAATCTGTTCCCGAGGAAGATCCTGAATGTTTAATTTGTAAGAAAAACATCGATCGGTCGAGCCGTTTGAAAAAAAAGTGGAGACATATGGACAGACGGAAGTTTTTTTTATGGCTGATTCGCCATCTCTAGACGATAATAGATGCATCTCCCCAACTCACACCTCGATTAACCCCAAAATTGTCTGTAGTATAGCAGCTTTACATCGTATGCAGAGCCGTATCTAGACAGCCAAATCAGGTTGGGCGCGCGCCTTCAGAATGAAAACGTTAAATAAAGCAAAATATATCCTTATGTGACATGTTATACTCAGCAAGTTTTTTCACGAACCCATGCTTTTAAAAAGTTTACAAATTGAGTCTGTAAATAGTAGTTTGCCTCCCACGACGAAAAGTAGTCACAACACATATTAATTGAGTAATGACAATAGCGCCGCAGGCGAAATTTTTGCGACTTTTAATTCAAATTGAATTGTCCAACAGCATTCCATGACATTGAAATTTGAACAATATTCTTCATTTGCGCTAAGCACAAATCGTAAAAGTATAGAAACATAGAATGTATCTCTATGAAAAGTTCTTTAAATGCAAAATTTTAAAAGGAATTAAAAGTACGCGAGCGAAGCGAGCGAAATTTTTCGAAATCTGGTTTCATTTGTACACTTGTCAAAAGCAAACATGGCCCAAATTAATCAAAATTGACTAAATTTGCTTGCATTTTCGAAAATCTGAGGGTGGGCGCAAGAAATCTCAGGGTGGGCGGAGCCTACCCCCGCCAGTACCTAGATACGGCCCTGATCGTATGGTTCCAATAATGGAAATCGCGTTGAGCTTCAGCTGGTTTTTTGGCTCAAGAGTCTTCACGAAACAAACAAATCACCCGTATACGAGCACGTATGCACTAGCCACGAGCCCCCCAAAATTCTTTTGTTTATGGGCTCGTAACTAGTGCAACAATTTCCTGGATGCCGTGCAGATTGATTTCGGGGCTCGTTAATGGTGCATTCAGCTTCACGAAAAAAAAAAATTATTGCGAAGTTAAGCTTTAGAGCCCAACTTTAGAGCGAATGCACCAATACTTTGTGTTTTTAATTTGCGTTACAAATGCCAGACCCAACAACGAAATAACTGAACCCGTACGAAGTACGATGGTTCTATACGTTTACTACAAACAATTTCAATGTAACACGGGGTAGATCGAGCAGTTGGGGGATGCATTTATTATCGTCTAAATGTGACGAATCAGCAATAAAAAAATGTCCTTCCACCCGTCTCCACTTTTTTTTCAAACGGCTCAACCGATCACCCTAAACTTTTTTTCGTTTAAAGATACATGCCTCCCATGATTCAAGTTCGAAGATGAGCAAAATCGATCTAGTGGTATTTCCGGAAGTGACCAAAAACATGGTTTTTCGAGGGTTGGTAAAGCTTTTTCGCAAATATCTCACAGCATATATCAGCAAATATCTCAGCAAGTATAGCACGGAAATTTCCGAAAATTGGGAAAAATTTTTTGTGGGAATCGAGTCAGGGGTCGGGGCACCGGGACCAATGGAATCGATGAAATTGAGTTTCTTGGCCATATACGAAAACAGTTTTTCTTCTATATTTCCTTAACTATGCAATACGGAGATTCACTGTCAAAGGCAAAGTTGTAGAGATTGAAATTTTAGCGAACACATGTCTCAGGTTTTTGGGTAAAAATGCTTCAATCCTGGGATATGACCACTTCTACAATTGGGAGGGATGATCGATATCTCTAGAACTATAAGAGATACAAAGTTCCTTCCAAAGGCGAAGTTGTATAGAACAAAATTTTAGAGAACACGTGTTTCAGGGTTTCAGGGAAAAATGGCCCAATCCTTGGATATAACCATTTTTAGATTTGAATGTTCTGAGATGTACTTCGGTAGGGCCTTTGACATTACTTTGGGTAATTTCTATGGATCTTTGAAATTCTTAGAGTTATAAAAGAACATAAAACGTTGGATTGTTTGCTTATTAAGATAAGCTCGAGTCTTTTTGCAAGAGTTTTTCTATTTGCCACATCTATTCTGTTTGTCACATCTATTTTGATACGTACGGGTTTTTGGTTATGTTTTTTCTATGCTTTCAGTTTTTACACTGCAAAATTACGACTTTTGAGGATTGTACTGTGCAAATGTAAATTTTTGCGCATGATAACTGAAAGCCTTGAAAAACTGTTTCTCAATTTGCTCAATTGAGAGATCCACAATAATCCCATAAACCTAGGAAGCCCCATTGGACGACCTCACTCATATCGAGAATAACCGAAAAATATCAAAAATCCTGATGGAAGTTGAAAAGTGTCGTAGGGTGCTATAGAAACCCTTAAAATTCTAGAAGTGACATTCGATCATTTTTCCAAAGAACCCTGAAACATGTGTTCGCTAAAATTTAATTCTCTACAACTTTGACTTTTTAAGCAACTTTCTGACTCCTAGAGTTCTTGAGTCATCCTGACTCAGTCTGGAAACGACTACATCCCAGAAATGGTCAGTTTTTTAAGGAAAAGAAAAATACGTGGCGACTAAAATAATAATCTTAAGTTACCCTCAAAATGTCAGCAAAATCGATGGATCCCAACAAAGTAAAGAAGGTTGATGAAATCGATCAGTTAAGAATGGAGAAACGGAGATTTTTTTTTGTTTGGAAAAAAGGAAACTTCAAAAATTCGTATCTCCGGATCGGCTGAACCGATTTTCATGGACAAAAACCATGGTTGGGTTAGCGTCGCTAAACACTAGCTGTTAGCGCCGCTAAAATTCAAGGCTGCCCGCTAGTAGCGATTAGCGCTCGCTAAAATCCGATTAGCGAATATTTTTTGCAAATCACTAATGGATTCGCTAAAATATGGAGCTGTTCATCACAAGTCATCAGTCTATTTTCGACCGAATGCCAGTTTTTCAAAAATTTTTGGTGTTTTTTCTATTCCAGATTATGGATTATTAGCGAAGAATTAGCGACCGCTAGTAGCGGCCGCTACTAGAGCGCTAGTTTTTTTTAGACTAGCGAATCAGTTAGCGACGCTAGTATTTTTTGAAGCGAGCACAACCTGGATAAAAACGTACTTCGGCCTAAAATTTTTCGTAGAATCTGGGAAAAATATTTTTCGGGGGGTACTTGGCAAGGGGGGGGGGGAGGTAAAAAGTTCCTGAGTATACGTTCTTAGTCTACAAAAAAATTTCTTGTACATTTTTGGCGTGTAAGAATTTACTACCGTGGGGCCATGATACTCATAGAAGAGCAAAACGAACTTATTAGAAAGAAAGTTAGTTCGTAATGAAAACACCTTTCAATCATGTTTCATAGCGTTTCGTCATAGCCGGCATAAAATCGATATACAAACAATAGATTTTGTTGATTTCCGGATCGGTCAAAGTCTGTTTTTCGTATTTTCTGGCCGCAAGACAACACTGTCTCGCTGACAAATTTCTCGTTTCAACGTGTGTAATGTAATCCTCGCCTTCGGCTCGAGACACAACCTTCCCACACGCCTACACAATAAATATCCCAGCGAGACAGTAATGTACAATTTATGGTGCCATCTTTCGTAAAATTATTCAAGTTTCAATAAAAAAATAAAATGTTGCGCGGAGGCAGACTAAGGGTCTATCGTTATTCACATCCTTTTTGTAGGAGCCGCAGACTTCATACGGTTTAATTTGTTGTTTTAAATTATTTGCTAAAACCTTATGCTAATTTGCCGAAAAAAAGTAAACGTTTCCATTTCACATACGCATGGCAACAATTATGATTCATCGGAAATCACAATCTGAATTCAATGATCTTTACGACTTGAGAACCAGTTCCATGAGACTAAAAAGTGTTATTCTTTGTTACCTTAAAGAAGAATCCATTAATAAAACCGGATGACTGCACATAATATTTTAAGTGCAATGGACGAGCCAATTACGCACGTATACATTTCGCATTTGATATCATGTTCTCTTATGGGTTTAATTCAAAGAACTGCAGATCGGTATGTTACGCTTGCAAGTACGATACTTATGTGAGATTAGTGAGTAAGTTGTTCTATCATCGAGAGATATGCCACGCTAAAATGCAGTAAAAAAAAATCCAGGTACGACCACCACCTTCCTTTCGCAACAGCAATTTTCACAAGCCATCCTAGAATTCTCTTATACCATTTCTTCCGTCGATTACTCGTAAGTAAGGTCTATTCTCGAAGATGTAAATTCTTGGAAAAGTCTGAAAATTTTTTCAATTCCTGAGACGAATTGCGTGTATAGACCTAACAAATGCATTTCACGTCTGTAGAATCCTTAAGTGGGTCTCGGTTATCGACTTCAGATCCTATAGGGCAGTACTGTATCTCTTTCCCTAAATTCATTTGAGAAAAATGTAAAAGAGACGTAAGCCGTAATTCAAAACGGCCCTACTATTGGCTATAATAAGGTCGTTTTACCCAAAGAAATTGTTGGTCCAAAAATCAATCTGCTTTTCTCAGCTGCTCAGCATTCTTGTTTCAAACTACACCGCCTTGTGAGACTCGACGAGAGGCATATCTTTAGCTTTTTCAACACTTTCTTCATCCCAATCATTACGCTGTAATTATGACGTTCGCGCAGGTCAATTATCTCATCTACCCAACACCCAAACATTCCCTCTCAATTACGATATTTTCTGTTCCTTTAAGTCATGTTTGTTGTTGTTGAAAATTAACGCACTACAACGTTCTTGTACATGCCTTGTTGTAGTTGATTCACCTAGCAGCTGAATAAGATACAATGGCCGGAGAGTTAGCAGTGACGCAGTCCTTTACACAGAAAATGCTTTGAGACAAGACACTATATTTAACGGGAACTTTTGAGTTTTTTCCTCTGTCCCTTTCTCCTCAAATTATTTAACAAAAAAATTTACACCAAATCCCCGTTACAAGCAGCCAACAATAAAAACTTGTTGTGCAAACAAACTCAGCCAGCACCAAGAGAAAATTTCAATTTTGTATGGAAAAAGTAGCCTCTCTAACACAAAATTACTATCAAGTTTATTGTACTGGATCTGAATATTTCTTTCTACCTACTTTTTTCGGAAAGACTGCGGATTTCCTGAAATTTTCAGGAAAAATTAGTTTTGCTAATAAAAAATTTCATTGGTCGCTTCCCGTGAAAATTGTTTGTTTTTTTTGGTCACCGAATCAGGCAAACCCATAATAAAATACACTTTGGCATAGATGTAGACGTAGAAGTAATTGTAATTTGTAATATAGATGAAGGTCAAAATTTTTCAATTTATCGTTTTGGGAAAATTGTTGGAGCAGTGGTCAACAATAGGTTCAATCACTACGTTTGTGACCAGTCGATTTGAGATAGAAGGAGTAGAAGGGAGTGTCGATATCTTGATATGCTAGATGCCGACTCTGCAAAAAAAAATTGTCTGTCCGTCTGTAAACACGATAACTTGAGTAAATGTTGAGCAGTTTTCAAAATATAAAGATATAAGAAAGAAGATATAAGATATAAAGAAAGATAATTGGAAAACTAATTACGGAAATCATTTTGGGCAGAATCGGTTAAGAATTTTCGAAGAAACAGTCAAAAACGTGGTTTTTTGAAGATTGGTGAAACTGAGGGGTCTCTCACTCAGATATTTAATGGGATTTAATGAGATTTAAATCTTTAAAGCATATGGGACTTAGCACAGAAATCGCTCTCCGAGGTTTTGAAATAAAGATATGAACTATCACGAAAATCAAATTAATGAAAATCTGTTTGGTGGATCGGTCTGTAGGGTCCTTAGTATGGCCCAACTCTCGCCACGCGACTCTATACAATATTTGGTCGTTTTTCGTGAGTATGTCTCAATAGATGATGGCTTGCATCGGGCGATAGTCAAAAATAGTCACCGACAAACGGTGCCGCCATCTCCTCATTTTCTACAGCTTATTACGGTTCGACATAAAGAGTCTCACCGACTGACAGTAGCGCCATCAATTCATTTCATTGACAGATGTGGTTGAACTTTGGGCAATTTCCAATCAACTGTTGTTATACTTCCTCCCCGTCTTTTAAAATCACACTTTTATAAGCCCCCCTCCCCCCCAGCAGCGTGACGTCATATGTGAAGAGTCGCCCTTAAGGAAATTTTAACATTTTCCGGGTGGATGCTCTACCATTGTGCTACCGTGGACACTTTCTTCTCAAACCTAATTTTGAACCGTTCTTTCAAACACTACGTCAGGTTTGAGAAGAAAGTGTCCACGGTAGCTCTACCATACGCCCAGAAAGTGGAAGGTTATGGGTTCGGGTCCCATCCGTGAACCAAAAAATTTTCTTCTCAGATTTAATTTCATTCCATACGAATTACAATTTCTAATAATTATTGTATCCGTTCTAGTTACTTCAACTAACCATTAGTCAGAAATTTTAGCAAGAAGCTTGTGCTAGTAATGACATGAACTAAGTGTTCGAAATAATTTCTTTTGGAAATGGACTTAAGGATTGCGTCACACTTTTCCGTTTAAATTTGTGTTGTTGTTCTTTGTTTGTTATTGCAATTTTTCATCAAAACAAATGCCCTGCTCATTATGCATGTGCATCACGTTATTTCATATTGGTACTTCACACAATGCATCGGCTATAAAATAAGAAAAATCAAACGACACTGAGGGTATATAAGCTGAATTCGTTATTAGTCCTGGAATCAGTTTGGAATTACCCATCACTTGCATCTAATTAGAAGTTCGCTCTTAAAACGATTGTTCGCGTTTATCATTGCTGTGTTGTGGAAAGAGTAATTGAAGTGTTAATTGCAATTAGCAGTTCAAATATTGAATTTTGCACTGAACCAAAACGACACAATGATTCAGGTACAAAATACAATCGAGAGATTATGTGCATTTGCGTTGGTTGAGTTTTATCGAATAAACGTGTCTGAAACATTGCAATTGTAGATTACTGGTTTGTTCGTCATTGCATTGGCTGGAGTTGCATTTAGTTTACCTGCTGGTGATTCTGTACATCAAAGAGATCCAGTACAGATTAAAGTAAATTGCAAGCCAAATCAATTCAGGAACACTGTATTCCATTCGTTAATTAACTTATAGATTTCGAATGATGAACCAGCACATACAATCTATGAACCTCTCCCACCGGCACTCAGTCCAGACTTGAAGGAATCGTTTAATCCTGAAACACAAGACGAAAATTTGGAGCCAGCTGAAACGTTTGGATTTGGTTATGGTGGATATAGAGGATATGGAAACCGCGGATATGGTGGCTATTACGGAGGATATGGAGGTGTGTTACTTTCAACACCATCATTCCAGAGATAAATGTTTATGTCTCTTTAAGGTTACGGATGGGGAAGAGGACATGGATGGGGAAGAGGTTATGGTGGTTACGGTGGCTATGGCGGTTACGGCGGTTACGGACGCAGAAGTTTCTATTGGTAGATAAATTATTCTTTTTGGAAAAATTTGAAATAAATATAAAAAAACTCAAACCGATCATTTGTACTGCATACACATCTTGGACAAACAACACAACACAATCACTGGAACAACAAATTCCTTTCATTTGGATTTTTTCCTTTGCTTCCTCTCCTTCAATCCCAACAAATTGTTATATGAAAATTTGAATTTCGTACGATAAATTGGGTGATTTAATTCACCGTTCAATACATAGATGGAGTTGATCTTCGCTCAAACTAAACGAAAAAAGTATTCCGCCAAGAAAGTGTAGGGAAGGTATCGGTAATTTGATTTCATGTTAAGAGAAACACAACTTATTGCCGGACCGTTGTTTTCGCGTTTTCTTACGAGGTTTTGACTTCATATCTGCCGTCAAAAGGAAAAAAAAAACTTAGAGAAAATTAGCGAAGAATTTCATTGAGTTTGAAAAAGAAAAATTAAAAAATTACTCAGATAACATAGATCACACTATTTAATGTGGTCGCCCACTAAGTGTGTGAAATTCAATGTTGGTTTTGTGATTTTACCTTTATTACAACGTCCTCACCCGAAGGAGATGTGAGGACAACAACATTACAAACAAGATATTTGCGCTGAAATAATATAACATAATTCATCATTTTTCCGATAGGTGCAAAGGTCAACTAGTATAAAGAGCCAGTTGACTTTCGACTATTTGCTAAGGGGGGAGAATCCCAAACAGTCTTGGATCCATCTGTGTAGACTATAAAGTCCCCAATCACAGGACAAGTCCCGCCTAGTCACTCCTCCCTACCCTGGAGGAGTGTCTCGAAGTTTTTTTTTCGAATTTAAGCGTTGTTGGAATGCGGTCGTTGGGCATTTCTATTTCTCTAAAGTCTTTCTTCAAAGAATTTAAAATGGCCGCGTGTCCCATATTCCTATTCAGCGCCAACCATTAGCCTAATCTCGCTATTGTCCGCTCTGCCTCTTGATTTATTAATAAATCAATGGGACTGAGTGGCAGCAAGACTTCAAGGGCTGCCGTTGGGGTCGACGTCATCGCTCCAGTTATTCCCACACATGCTAGTCTTTGCACGTGCGTCAGCTCTTTCTTCACACTAGCTGTTCCTTGCAGGACCATACCATACAGCCGTAGCTTAGTATCGGTTTCACTATCGCCGTGTACAATCAGTATAAAGCTGAGGGTCTTAATCCCTAGTTTTTACTGATCGCGCTTCGGCACTGCCAGAAAATTCTAATTGATTGGCTGATTCTTTCTGCTATGTGTTCCCTCAATGTCAGCTTTTCATCTAGTATGACTCCAAGGTATTTGACTTTGTTTGTCAACACAAGTTGCTTTCCGAAAAGTTTCGGTTTAATAAATGCTTGGACCTTCCTCCTGTTGGTGAATCCTGAAACACGTCTTCTCTAAAATTTTATTCTCTACAACTTTGCCTTTGGAAACAAGTTTCTATCTGCCAAAGTTCTAGAGATATGAGTCATCTCGTCCAATTCTAGAAGTGGTCATATCCCAGGATTGAGCTATTTTTCGATAAAATCATTAAACACATCTTCTCTAAAATTTTATTCTGTACAACTTTGCTTTTGGAAGCAACTTTCTAACTGCCATAGTTTTAGAGATATGAGTCATCCCTCCTAATTCTAGAAGTGGTCATATCCTAGGATTGGGCCATTTTTTAATAAAATCCTGAAACGTGAGTTCTTCTTAAGTAGAGAGAAAAGAGGCGAACACAAGATTTGCCCTAGTACATAATTTTTTTTTTGATTTGTGTAAAGAATTTTTTTTTAAATTTATTTCTAAATTTTGGGCTTTTTAAGGGATTTGGAGAGATTTTTTACTTCGTTGGCTTGGACTGGTTTTTCAATATTGCCCTTTCCGCAATTTCCAATCCAGTTTAAAGTGGACATAACTGCAAGAGTTAAGTCAATATTTGTTTGGATTTAGTTCGAGTCTTTTTGTAAGATCTGTTCTCTTTGCCAGATAATATTCTTATGCGTACGGGTCCCTTGCATATGTTTTACTTGTGTGAAAACATTTCGATGAAAATGTGCTAGAACTGTTCAAGACAATACCTAGATTTTCAATTCGTTAAAATGTCAATTTAATTTCTGAAATAAAAAAAACAACTGCTGGCCTATCGGCATTACCAAATTTGGCATTTGACAATTTGTGGCATTTGTGTATTGTAGTTATAGTCTTAAAAACCTCGTAAATTTAGTCTAAATATAACCAACGTATGACAAAATTTCATAATTCAATAATAGAAACGTTCCGTTGAACGAATATTGTTGATTTCATTGAAAAATTGCGGTAAAATTTCAATTGGAAAAGTGTAGATATGTGTGACGTGTTATGGAAAACCAGAATTTTTTTTATTGTTCTTATTGTCCATTAAAATACCGCTATTTCATAAACACAACCGAACGATCTGAAAACTGTTTATTTGTTTTAGTTGATTTTTTTGCTGGTAGATAAGTTCAGCAAAGTGTAATTAGACGAGACGGTTAATTGAGAATGTTTTAACATCAATTTCTGCATCGAAAAGGAAGTCAAATTAAAATTAGGTTATGTTGTTTAGTTTAATGTCCCAAAATAAAATAGTCGTGGGTGTGTAACTAAATGGCATTATACTTT
Source organism: Pseudolycoriella hygida (assembly GCA_029228625.1). NCBI lineage: Eukaryota > Metazoa > Arthropoda > Insecta > Diptera > Sciaridae > Pseudolycoriella > Pseudolycoriella hygida. The sequence continues at coordinate 149,813,456 of CM055404.1, read as the reverse complement.
TTTTTCGTAAATGTCATAACGGTAACGTGTTTAAATGAGAACTGAGTGTCTTCAGCTATGACCCCTTAGTATGTGACAGCGACAACACCTTACATTTGGGATTAACATCGTAAATTCGGTATACCTGATTTCTTATCATCACAACGATCATGATAAAAAATCAGTTAAACGTCGAAACGAAATGAGTGTCCTGTGGCCTCATAGTCATTTCAAAACTGCAGTCTATCCGTCTCATTAAGTCAAAATTTAAAGGTTTTCATTCTGTTATCTTCGACAGACGGATATGATCCAATTTTTTAGTAAAATGCATTCAGTGAATGAGATTGTGTTTGTTTCATTCAGTGCTACGATCGAAAACGAAGAAAAATAAGTCGTTCACGAAAGAAATGTTTTAAAAAACGCCCAATGCATTGTCGTTCGTTTCGGAAGCGTAAAAAATATACCGCCGCTTTATCGATAAAGAGATACAGATAAGCGCATCATATGAAAAACAATGTTGAATCAGACAGTTTTTCGACTGACAAACGGTGGCAGAATCGTCAAAATATGACGAGCTCAGTGTTCAGTGTTCACTCATTGTAATGTTTCTCTCAGACCGACAATTTGATTGTTGTTACTATGCGTTTGCTGGTAAGATACGTGCGCCGGTAGAAAGTTCTCTTCCGCTGCCAATCAATTTCGTGTTTTCTGGACATAAATGGTGAAATCTGATAAAAATTACTTTAGTTTGAACGAGCAGTCGCTAATTTTTGTTTAGATTTTTAACGACTACGCAACCCGTTACTTTATATCACAAATCTTTCAGCTCAATCATGCCCTTCACTCCCCATGTACAGGGTGTTTTTATCTGCAGTCATGCAGGCGAATCTTCATCCATGCTTGACGAATTGAGCCCACAGTTTCAATGAAAGTACACTGAACCGGTAAGCATTTCACCGGCAACATTCCCTTTTCAAAGCTTAGAATCAATTCCAAAGAGAGTCCTAAAGCCTTCAATATTTGACATCGAAAAAATTCCTCGGCACTTTCAAAAATGAAGGAGACGAGTTTTTTGAAGTTTCAGTGGGAAGGCTATTGCATTCCATTGAAACAAGAATGAAGTTTTTTTTTAGATTTTATCAGTTTGGGACGATCACTTTCGTCATCTGGAACACATATTTTGTGAGCCTTTCTCGTTCATCATTTAAAAATCACAAAAACCTTCGGCACTTCGAGCCAGGCACCAGGAACCTGTCTGATATGATGGGTCCTAGTTCGACCACTTTCGAAGGGTGTTCGACTTAGTCGCCTAGCGTCCTGTATCTTAATTGACGGAATTTAGGGCATTCACATAATCGATGCGATCCCGGCTCATCGTCAAGAGCTCACTTCTACTTTGGAGTGGGGAAGAAATGCTTGGTTCAAGTAGCCTTTACATTCTTCCACCAATCTAGAAGTCACCACGCCTGATATCACAGCTTTTATTGCTGATTTACTGTCTGTGCACACTGCACACGATCACGTCCTCTCCATTCAACCCTTCTGGCAGAATTTCTGGAGCCTCCAAAAGAGCTGCTGAAGTTTCTGCCTGGAACATGCTGGATAATCTCCCCAGGTGCAGTCAGATGCCGGTATCCGTCCCCGGATCACATACCCCGGCTCCCGTTCCTTCATCTGTCTTTGACCCGCCTGTGAATCTGACACTGGCCACCCATTTGCTGGCTGCTGTTGTCTGCTGTTTCGAAAGCTTTCGCTCTCACTACTATGTCAATAGGCGGCACTGCCAGTAGTACTTCCAGAGCCGCCATTGCCGTCATCTTCATGGCACCCTTAGCACATACACACACACCAATCTTTGAACTTCTTTCATCCTTTCCCTCGCCGCCTACATGTTAAGCCTTGGCCACCATACCACGCAGCCATGACTTGTCGTGGGCTTTACTACCGTTTCGTACATCTAAAGCCTGTCTTTGGAGGATATTCCCTAGCTCTTTCCGATGGCACTTCTGCAAAGAAGCCGTCAGAGCCTTGTCCCCTACATGGGCAATCCAGTCCAGCTTACGATCTAGCGTAAACCCCAAATATTTCACCTGAGGGCTAATTTCAACGTGGTTCCTGAAGAACCTCAATTTCAGAAAAGATCTAGGCCTGTAAGCCTTCGGCTGAACAGCAAACAGAAATGAAACAAATGCCTGCAACTTTCAATGAAACATTTAGTCATTTATTAAGTAGCGACAGCTACTTTGTGTTTTCACCCCTCCTGTCTGTCCGTCCGTCTGTGCACCCTACATCGGGGAATCACCGATGATTGCGCGATGAATTATCGGTGATTCCCCGGTGAATACTCGGTCATTCACCCCAGCCTTATGCCTTCAAAATTTCTCAACACAACGCTCTAAAAAAATTTCGCGTTGATTTAGTGGAAGATCATTCAAAGTTTCTGAATGGTTCGAAAGTCACAAAATTAAAGACATCTATCAGTCGTACTGACAATGAAAAATACAGCGATGAATAAAGCGAACTGTTCTACGTGAAACTGTTATAATCAAATTAATAACTGAAAGAAAAAGCTCACGCAAAAGCTTTCTTCTCAGATCAACCGTGCTAATCCAAAGAGATCACGCGATAGATCTTCCCCCGGATGAACTGTTCGAAAAATGAACTTAACTGTGCTAATAGTGTATATTGTTATACCTACATTGTCTACTTTCTTAAAAATTTAAAAAAAAATTTCCTACGTCGACGTCGGCGCTTTTGTAAAATCAGGCGACGCACATATGTTTGGTTTCTATGTGACTTCGATAAAATCGTTAACGATCGTGTTTCCCTTTTGCAATCGAGAAACCGTGGAGTCATAGCGAACTTTATCAGTTCTCGTTTAATTCAAGCGATTAAAAAGATTATGATTTTGTTATCATATCTGAAGCATATACCACCCAATAAAATTTGATTTCTTTTTGTTCAGTGGCATTCCACATCGCTATCGTCATAATTCATAAATCAGCACAAAAAAAACTTAATATTTTTGTTTAAAAATTCCAGACTATGAAATTTAATTGCTTAGCCGTGTAACAATTTCTCTTTAAATGTTAAAATAGTAAATTTCCTTGACTGATTTTCGGATCGTAAAACTCGTGTTTTCATTGTTGTTCGTCTAATCCTCTGATAAAATGAAAAATCAACTTTTTAGTCACAAAAAAACAGATCTAGAAAATTGAAAAATTATTCGGTTGTTCGTCGTATATATCAAAGATGTTTTGTTGACAAAATAATTCGCGATCGCCGTGGAAATCTTCTTCAAAATTTAGTGCGTTATACTTGCTGGTCGTGTGTGTCTACAAAATCTCCTAATAATAAAACACGGTGTGGATTTGGCAGAGATACATCGCATCTCTTTCAAATATTAAAAAAGAAAATTCGATGAAATTCTTAGAATCATTTTCATTTTCACAGGACAATTAAAATAAACAATTGACGTGTGCTGCATTTTCGATATTTTGTTAAAACAAATTATAAAAAATTATTAAATTATGTCATTTCGCGTTGTGAGAAGTTCGAAATTTCGTCATGTGTACGGAACCCCGCTCAAAAGGGAGCAATGTTACGACAATATTCGTGTATCGAAAAGTAGCTGGGATTCTACCTTTTGTGCTGTGAACCCAAAATTTCTAGCTATCATTGTCGAATCAGCTGGAGGCGGTGCTTTCATTGTTTTGCCACATAATAAGGTAAGCGAGTGCAGCATTTTTGGAGTAAAACTTCAGGGTTAGTAACCGTGAAGATGTTTTACAAGTTTCTATTAGTTGTCACAATTTGAAGAGACAAATTTTTGTCCATTTAATCCGGGAAAGATTCTAAAGAACGTGATATGAAAATTCTAACAGAAAAAAATGTAAAAAAAAATTCCCTTTTTTAAAGTATACTGTGAAAATCATAGAAAAACGTCCTTCAGGCACGCCGATTTTAAATTTAGGACTTGATTGACAGAGCTCAAATATCCAAAAAGCTTAGGCATCCAAATAGGTGTTTATTCAAGCGAAAAAAATCGACTATTCGCTATGGCGCAGCCTGTAAAAAAACGATCTTTTCTACAAAAGCTTAGGCTCATTTTTCTAAAATGAAAAAGTTTCTATGAAAAATCTACAAAAAAACGATTTGTCCGTCAACACGATAACTCGGGTAAAACTTAACCAATTTGCAAAAAAAAAATCCTGAAAGATAATCGAAAAATCTTTTATGGAATTGAATCTGAGCATTGTCGGGCCAAGGGCCGCCGAGCGAGGGCGGCATAAGGGTTCTTAGGTCTTTTGTACTCTTGTAATCTCTTCCGATTTTCAAAAAAATTTTTGATCGAAAGTTCTAGAAATGCCCCACATTTTATGGAAGAAAATGTTTTGATTATGAGCTCTTGGACTCAGCCATCCGAACATCCGATTTTCGTAAATCTTTTTTTCATGAAAAATAATCGAAAAATTAATAATGGAATTGAATTTAGGCAAAGTTGGTTTCGAACTTAAAGGTTTTAAATGAAAGATATAGGCCTCAGAAAATCACGAAAATTAATTTAGTGAAAATCGGTTGAGTGATTCGGGCTGTAGGGTCCTCAGTGTGGGCCCAACTCACACACCGCGATCTTGGTGTTTTTCATGAATATTGCTTTAATGATGATGTTTTTGTGCAGTGTTGTTATGAAAAACAAGGTGAAGGTTTACAAGCTGTGTCTGCGGTCCCACATCGAGCATTTCTTTTTTGCTATGATGTGGAGTAAATTGAGGGGATTTTTTTTTATTGTCCATGAAAGTATGGGTCAGAGGCCTCTCCTAAGTCCTCGAGGTAGGTTTTAAGATCAGCCCTCAATAACATTTTTTTGAAAAATTGTTTGAAAGTTAAACTTTATTTAATATTTTGGGGGTTTCGCGGACATTTGGAGAGGTTTTTACTCCGTTGTTTCGGACGCGTTTTTCAGTATTGTCCTTTCGGCATTTTAAGCCCAATTTAATTGTTCAGGCAATACTACTTGGATACGTTTGAGTCTTTTTGCAACATCTCGTCAACCCTCGTCAATCTTTACATTTGAGTGATATGTAGTACATAGATGAATGCGACCCAGAGTGGCGTAAACAAGGTACTCGGTCAATTTTTTGGATATTGAAGGTAATAATGATAGCTCTGTAGGTGTCCAGGTAGTTGGGACTGTAGAGGGTTTGATGCACGACCTATTGGTAACAGGCTCGTTCCCCGGGCGAGCTCTTATGGTTTTTCTTAATCATAAATGAGTAGTCTCCGCTATTAGTCTAAATAGCTTCTATTGACTCTGTAAGAGTTGCACAAAATAAATGAAATTTGAATTCTCATAAGAGTTTGCACTACGTACTAAAGAGCCATCTGGTGGAATTTTTGCAACTAATGAAAGTTTGTATGGGAAATGTGACACTTTTGTGTAACGTTTTTCTCTTAAAATCTTGAATGCAAACAAATGTTTATGTAGTCATTACATACTTTACCTATTTCTAAAGAAAATTGCGGAAACACTTTTCATAAAAACATTTTCGTTTGCTAAAAATGTGAATTCCAATATTTCGCTGCAAAAGTCAGTTTTTTAGCTTTTCTAGTTAATAAACACTTCGAAATGCATAACTTTTTCGACCAATGTGTTTGCTCACTTAATCTTTAACTGGGTAATCAATTTAAATAATAGAAAACATTTTCTTCGAGTCAGAAATTGATAACATAATTTTGAGTTGAGGAAATGTTTGCTGTGATTTAAATGGTTTACTCAGTTAAAGCTTGACGAAGAGCTTAAAGCACACGTTTCATGCGAAGTGTTGTTTAGAATCAACACGGCGATATAACAACAAGAGTCGTATAGGCGTTAGGAAGATTATGTGGATTATAAAGTCGATTGCCCGACAGAAATCAAGAACAGTTTCCACAAAAGTCCACTTACTGCACAAAAATGTTTTTAATCTTTCTCAGAGAAGGTGTTCTAACAAATTTCGTGTACAAGTTTCCATCTACCAATTAAATTTGGGGGACACATAACATGGTAATTACAAACATATTTCCCACCAATATACATAATATATTTTTCGCATTAATATATGTTCGGTTACAGAGCTACTCATGTTTTAGTCAATAATATTTTATTCGTAGCAACTATCTTAAGGACATTCATAACACTTACTTACTTACTTATCTCAAGTTCATATCAAGAACCTTTAAACGAGTCCCTAAGTCAACTATTAAGATACTACGTTTTTCACATGGTTCCCAAATATGGAACGTTAAATTTTTCGTTCAACGTTTCTGTTAATAAATGAATGAATTCCACACATTCACATTTCGAAAAAATATTCTTTTTGCAATTGTAATTCATTTAATGTTTTACTTCTAAAATAAGTTTTTATACGTCAACGAAAATTCTGCTCACGTTACCAACCAACCGATATGCGAAAAAAAAAACAAATTTTAAGTGTAGGTAGATATTGATAGAGAACCTAAAGTTATACTTTTAGCAAGTAATCGTAAATGTTTTCTTGAAAAAATATTAAACGCAAAGACATCGGTCGATATTTCCAGCAATGTTTTTATACAATTTTTCTTCAACATTTACGTATCGAATTCAAAATTTACTGAAAAAAATATTTATTTTAAGATCAACTCCAGAATGATGCCAAAAAATCCTGAATCATTTAAATGTTGTAAAATTCAAATGTGAATGGATTCGAGTTGTTGTTTTCACAAGACAATCAATTCCGCCACTTTGTGTTGTGCATTGAACAAAAGATGATTAACGAATTGAAATCGCTTACTCCGCAAGTAATTCTTTTATTCTATAAAAAAAACAGCAACAAACGATTGTTTAAAAAAAATCAATTCAATTTTCGATGTACATACAGTCTTGTCAATTCTTTGACCTTATACATATTTCACAAACTTGTTGCTTACAGCAAATCCAAATGTTGTGTCAAATGTCTTCAAACTTTAGCAATAACAAATTTTTAAAAGTGTAAGTACAATGAATCAACACCTTCGTAGACCTCACTTTGCAATCTAGTTGCACATTAATGTCACTATAAACAACAACGAATTGACGTATAAAATCAATGGTCAACAGAAGCACTAATAATGCAAGGAAGTGCGAGGTCTGTTTATTCGTTCCTTTTCACATGTTGTGATCTCGTATGTCTGCAACACGTAAAATTGCCAAAAATCAATCGTTCAAAACAGGTTACAGTTACAGCTATTCTTCCGGCGCCCGTCACGATTTATAATTTTACCCAGCGAGGGATACTGTATTGGGACCCGTACGAAGACGCGACGTTTTTCAAAACTTTTCCTTTTAGGGTCTAAATAAGAGAAATCTGCAAACAAATTTGTCCGACCGTCCGTCAACACAATAACTCGAGTAAAACTTGACCGATTTTCAAAATTTTTTTTGCCTGAAAGGTAATCGAAAAATCTTTTATGAGATTGAATCTGGACATTATTGTGGGTCAAAGGCCACCAAGTCAGGATCGTTTAAGTGGTTTTTGACCTTTTGTACATAACTCGAGTAAAATATTTTCGATTTTCATAAATTTTTGTTCGAAAGGTCTGGTCATGGCCGACAATTTATGGAAGAAACTTTTTTGATTTTAAGCGCTTGGACTCTGCCAGGGCCCTAAAACTAAGTCTCTTCTAGGGTCCAACGTATTTTTTCTAAATCGGATAAATCTTATGTGGTTTTTGTGAATCTTTTTTTTCCTGAAAGATAATCGAAAAATGGAATTGAATTTTTGCAAAATTGGTTAAGAACTTTCAAAGTTGGGGTCGAAAAAGTGGTCAATTATGTGGTTTTTGAAGATTGGTGAAACCTTTGAGTTAGATCTCTGCGAAAGAGCCGAAATTTTTTGTCCATGGAAGTATGGATCCGAGGCCTCTCTGCCCTAGCACAAAAACTTTTTTCTTAAAATTAAAAAAAATTTTTTTTTTTAATTTTTTTACAGACATTTAGAAACGTCAAAGCCTAATAGAAATTAAGTCCACTGTAAATTCTTTGAATTTTTTTTTTTTGAATTATGCGGGTTCAGAAGGGTGTTTTTTTATGCTGTTGCTTCGGATGGGTTTTTCAATATTGCCCTTTTGGCAATTTCTAATCCAATTTCATGTGGACCTAACTTCATATGCTCAAGAGTCAAGGCAATAATTTATTTAGATTTAGTTCAAGTCTTTTCCCAACATCTGTTTTGTTTGTTACATCTATTCTGATGCGTACGGGTCCCTTGCATATGTTTTTTTTTTTCAATTATGTTTGAAGTCGACATTCCTTGAAAAAATCCGGTCTCTTTGTATAAATTGTAGAACTCTTCCGGAGTTTGAAATAGAAATTTGTAGTCTTCAGCTAATTTGTTCACGAAGTGAGGAACAACTTTCCTGAAGAAACTAGAGATGAGCGGGTGGACCATTTTTCGAAACCCGACCCGGAACGAACCCGACCCAATTAAAATTTTCGAAACCCGAAACCCGAACTGTTTCAAAACCCGACCCGGACCGAACCCGACCCGGGCCAAACCAGACACTCAAGTTTTTCGAAACTCACAACCCAAATTACTTCGATAAAAAAATTATTTCAAGGCCCGACGTCTGCATTCTTCACGGACCTTAGACTAAAACAAAATTCGTGTAATGTCAGATGATAAAATTTAGACGAGTTTTGTAAAATATAAAAAGTCAATAAAGGATCGGGACCCGAATAAAATGATACAACAACCCGGCCCGGACCGAACCCGACTTGATAAAATTTTTCGAAACCCGAAACCCGAACTGTTTCCAAACCCGGCCCGGACCGAACCCGACCCGATTAAAATTTTCGAAACCCAAAACCCATGAACCCGAAAAAAACAATTCGGGTTCGGATTCGGGTCGGGTTTTTCGAAGTTTCGGGCAACCCGCTCATCTCTAGAAGAAACAATTTTTCCAGGCTACCAAAGAGGATATTTAATGCTCAGGTCCCGGGTGTGCGGCTTAGGGGTAGGCCAAGGAGAAGGTTTAGAGACTCAATCAGATCAGATTTAGAAGTTAGGGGACTTTCTCTGGATGAACAAACCATCTCCTTGTCACAGGATAGGAGGGTATGGATGAGGGTGGTTCATGATCACCGGGCGTAAAGACTTCACACCGAAAGGTATAAACGGTCTAAAGTTTGATGATGATGATGACAATTTTTGTTTGAATTTTATTTCAGAAGTTCTGACCTGTTATTTCGTGCATGACCACCAGTTTACCCAGAATAAAACGTAGAAAAAATATTTCGTTATCAAAGTTGATGTTTATTTCATGCTGGAAAATTTAGCTGAAGAGTAAAAAGTTAACTCACATTCCTGAGCAGATAAATAAGTAAAACCGCTAATATTACCAACCGGTCCCAGTGCGCGTTACGACTTATAATTTTACCCAGCGTTGAAGATAAATATCACTTTATTATCACGTTTGTCCTAAAAATATCCCCCACAGCGTCATTTTTCTCAATGGAATATAATTTTTTTGACGTAGACTTCGTTTTCATAAATAAAGATATGCTGCGCTGGCTGTAACCAGCAATTTGTCTCCAGGTAATTGTATTTTCCCAAAATGCCGTAATTTTTGTATGAGGGACTAGCTGTAGTGAGGAGTAACTTTGGAAAAAAAATTACCTAGAGACAAATTACCTGCCACAGCTGAATCTGTTTTGTTATTGTCCGTCGGAGAAATGGAAATCGATGTTTTCTCTCAAGGCTACGCTTAAGATTCGGAAAAAAAATCCTTAATTCATTTAATTTAGAGAAGTTTGACATTTAGGGAAATTTAAGGCTTTTTTTACAAATATTAGGCCGGAAGCTTAAGGAATTGACTCGATAAAGCAATTATACTCCGATGATATATTCGTACTCACAGTATATTTGATTTCTACGACAATAGAGCTGACAGTCGGCCTACGGTGGATAATCGTTTTTCCGGTTGAAAATTTTCATTCGTTTATTAAGTAGCGATAGCTATTTTATGTTTTCACCTTTCCTGTCCGTCGCTCCCTCCGTTTGTGCACTGCACCTCACCGCACCTCACCGCACCTCACCGCACCTCGGGAATCAACTTCTTTGACTTCATTCTATCGCTACTTTACTATATCCATTACAATGATTTATCGGTATCGATATCGCCTTCTGTCAACGTATTTCATGAAGAGACGTCCATATCTGTAATTCATCATGAAATTCGCTATACTTTGACAGAAGCCGATGCCGCATAAAACACGTGTATTGCCTCGAGAAAACCTCACTGTTAATTCAAATGATCAATTTGATTATTTCTGTTATGTTTCCTCTTTTTGGGCTATCTAATGAGATAATTGAGTTCTCTGATTGACGATAAACATTTCGTTTCGTTCGAATGTCATTTCGTTCTTTTAATAACTAGTGAAATTAGGCTAGTATCACAGATAGCATAGATTTATATCAAAATGAAGTAATAAATTTCTAATTTAAAATGAAATGCGAATATTGTTTTTGTAATAATCTATTGACATTAAACTTGCGCGCACATTATTTTTAGTGCATTGCAACCAAATAATGCAATTCCGAAAATAACTCAAAACGAACAACAACTGTCGTCTTAAAGGTTGTATTTATATCGCGAACCGTGTTGTTATGAGGTTATAATTTGCCTATTTTCAGAAACATCGTGACAAAACGGCCGTTATATCTATCGAACAAAAAAAGAGAGTATATTCGATGGGAATTTAGTTAGATGGTCGTGCACCAATTTTTCAGATGTGGCAAAAAGAGATGATGTTTCGAAAAGACTCGAACGTATTTCAGTAAATATTGTCTTAACTGTTAAGTCTATGAAATTACGTCCACATTAAATTTTATTGGAAATTGCCCCGAGGGAAATATTAAAAAACCCGTCCGAAGCAATGGTGCTAATAACCCTTCCGGAAACACAAAATTGACTTCTAAATAGACAAAAATGTTCACTTTAATTTTCTCTACAACATAGCAAAAAACAATTTTTTGGGCTAGGGCCGGCCTTTGTACCGACCTAGCTCCCTAAGTAGAAGTCCGAGACATACTTTCATAGACAAAAATGTTTGACTAAATTTGCTCCGCAACATAGAAAAAAATTTTTTGGTTAGGTCCCACCGACCTGAGGCCCACTTCAGCCCTAAGCACAGGCACCGGGCCCAAATTTGTTTTTGAATATAATTCGGTACTTGGTTATCTCTCAAATAGAGAAAGAATCAACAAAATTAATTAGGATTTTCCCGATTTATGTAAACAAACACGTTGAGGCCTAGTTTTAGGTCCTGGCTGAGTCCAAGGGCTTCTAATCAAAAACATTTTTTCTATAAAATTACACAATACATTCCTAGACCTTTCGATTAAAAATTTTTTTTTTGAAAATCGGAAGAGATTTACTCGAGTTATGTATAAAAAACATGTAGGGCCCTAGCAGAGACTCGTTTTCAGTGCCCTAGCTAAGTCCAAGGACTCAAATCCAGAAAAGTTTCTTCCATAAATTGTTGGTCATGCCCGAATCTCTCAAACAAAAAGGATTATGAAAATCGGACAAGATTTACTCGAGTTGTGTACAAAAGATCAAAAACCACTTAAACGGCCCCAACTCGGCGGTCCTGGATTCAATCTCATAGAAGATTTTTTTGATTACCTTTCAGGGGAAAAAAAGTTTTTGAAAATCGGTTGAGTTTTACTCGAGTTGTTGACTTACGGACGGACATTTTTTTATTGCTGATTCACCATCTAAGGACATCGATGCTCTCCTAGTCCCGGATCGAAATTGGAGTGGTTAGAAATGTCATGGTAAACGCAATAGACCCTTTTCGAAGCACTACCTTCTTCGTACGGGTCTAAAAACTGAAAGACTATTCGCAATTGTCCTCTCGAATGTTTGCGATGGTGGCGCCTCTCTATGTAATTCAAGAACATTGTTAAGCCATCGCGGATGAGAGCTTCATCGTTGATGCTGTAAAAATGTGTATAGAATTTGTTCCGCTAGTTCCACTACTTGCTCTATTGACAACTTACTGTCTTTGTAGGTGACCACAGGGGTGGGTCGCCAACGGTCTTAGCTTGCTTCGACCCGTTGGTCCACTGGTGAGTGACGCCACCATGGTTTCCTGAGTTGGCCCAGCGGTGCCTGGGGTGGTTGCGTACACCGAGGGTAAATTCGGTACCGCGGGGCTGGGGGGTCCCCCATGTTGGTGAGAATTCAGCAGAGACATTATAGTAATTCGGGCCTCATCTAGGTCGCGGAGGGTTACGCAAATCTGCCGCAATAGATAGAGTCACTTGGGCGACTCGCGCTAATTTCGAGTATCCCAATTCCGCGCCCATGGGGGTCGTGCGGTTAAAGCTTAGGCTAGGTACGCACGTTAATCTGCAATTACTTTGTGTCTTTGTAGGTATATGCAGTACTATTGTTTTCAAATTTTTTACTCATCTAATGTGCCTTTCCCAGTTTCCGGTTACATTGTGGTGCATTGTACAGGACTAATGACGAGTCTGTCTTCAATTCATCGTCTTAGAGCCCTTCCTTGCTCATTCATCAGCTTTGTTTTACCTTAGCATTGAAGCGTGCAACCGTGTGACTAAGATTCTCTCTGAGAGAGAGCCGATAGAAAAGGATAAGGGGACATTCACAAAGTATGCGCGTTTCTAAGGGGGGGGGAGATGAGGCTAGATAAAAGCATGTGCTCCATATTGTAACAAGAAATTAAAGAAATTTTTGTGCTCATCACAATCGTCCTCCACTGATCCATGTCTTCTTCATTTGCAAAATCATTAATAAAGACGTGCAGACTACTTCATCAAAGTGTGAGACTCCAGTGATGCAGTCATTGACTAAAGACCAATGTTTTTCAACAAATATTTTGCGATTTTGTGAAAAAAATTCCATTTTCGATAGCATTCCAAACACTTCCCGGACAAAGTCTGGGACTACCTGCAGAGTATGATGACCGAGTCGCTTAAAATTTTATTCATGGGGTAAATGGTCGTTTGCGAGTGGTCAGCACTTTATAGAAAAATTTTCTTTTATACTTGACACAAAAAAAGACTTTGTGACTCAAACATTCAGATGTTCGACTTCATTATTTAAATTTTAAAATCGACCTACACATAACCGTTTACAAGATTAAAGTGACACCTGACTAATTTTCCCATTTGCTGGACGTTTGATCAAAAGTATTTCGTTCACATAACGCGCCTTTGTAGGTCATGTATTCAAGAACGTATCTATTAGCATTTGGTAGGCACGCATACTAAAAGGGTTCGCAACGCTACAAGAATCAGTCGATTGCGTCCAGTACAATTTGCAACAAAATAAATCCACCGAATCGGAAAAATTCACATTTTAGACGAATGAGTGTGTTAACGTTATTATAACTCAAAATGTATCATCGTAGCTACTTGGCATAGTGCCATTCTCAGACGAATTTAGATTCGCTTTTCCTTTTGGAAAATGGATAAAAATAGGTCACACATCATAAAGTTTTCTAATTTTTGCCTCACATCTTGATGTTTGTTTCTTTCGCTTTGATAGTTCGTTTTGTCCACAAAAACTACACATTGTGCGTGGAACACATGCAAAACCGAACCACTTTACTCAATATTATTGATGAGAATATTTTTTGTTCAAGTTTTATTTGTGTGAAAATTGGCGCGAAATATTTGTCTTGAAAAATTCATCTAATTGGCGATCTAATTTCATTGTCTTAGGTCGGCCGTATCAATCCGGACCATCCGTTGGTTGGTGGTCACAAAGGACCAGTTTTAGACATTGCTTGGTGCCCACATAACGACAATGTTATCGCTTCAGGCTCAGAAGATTGTGTTGTCAAGGTATTTTATTTTCACACACAATTAGAGCGTTTTGTTCCAGCAACGTTTCGTTCTTCAGGTGTGGCAAATACCAGATGGAGGATTGTCTAGAACACTCACTGAACCGGTTGTTGATTTACTCTACCATCAACGCAGAGTTGGCTTGGTTTTGTGGCATCCGACAGCCTTAAATGTTCTACTTACAGCAGGTTCCGACAATCAGGTATGAAAACTCATTATGAAAAACATATGCAAGTGACCCGTACGTGTTGCAAAAAGACGTGAACGTATCTAAGCAAATATTGTCTTAACTTACAATTACGTTCACATTAAATTGGACTGGAAATTGCCGAAAGGGCGATAACAGAACTATGTCTGTAAAGAGTAGAATTGGACTCCTCGAAGCGGAATCCCCAATAATATTCTCTTCCTCAACATTCGCATCAGAAGTGAACAAAATCCTCCCTTTACTCTCATTTACTGAGGCTGTCCTCCTGTGCAAACTACCAACATAAGACCCACCCCCCCTTCCTGCCCAATTGTTAACAAAATTAAGGAAGTCGAAGAAGCTCAGAAGCAAATGATCGACACTCTAGACTCAGATGTCAGGTCTATTATGGAGTGGGGTCGGCATAACAGAGCTGAGTTCAATTCGAATAAAACTCAGGCTTTCCGACTCTCCCATAAGCGCTCTGAACTGACGTCCGGTGTGTCCTTTATAGCTGACTGGCTTCAACTTCCAACTGTTGTGGTATGACCATGTAATGGAAGTGACAAAGAATGCGGCGAGATGTAACAAATTTCTTTTTTCGGAACAACTTGCCTTCTTCTCCCGAAGAACTCGCCATAATATACAAAGCATAAGTGGATCGGTGCTCCTCCCTCAACATTAGACCGCGTCGCGTCAAAAGACTTCAAAAAAATGCTTTCCGACTTATAGGTGACATAAATGTAACCAACCGAATTGATTCTCTCGATCACCGCTGTAAAGTTGAGGCCGTTACACTGCTATCGGTACTTTTACGACCAGTTTTCATCGGAGCGATTAGACAACTCGGTTTGTGTCACCCAACAGCCAACAGTCGGCCCAAACTCATCCCTACGTTGTCACTACTATATTCTGTCGCACGGTACAATTCAGTGGAACAAATTAGGCTGTGAAATCGCCTTGCTGCTCATGTTTTCACTACCCAATATAATCGACGGCTCCCAGCAATTGTTCATCCTAATCTCATTTCTACTTCTTCAGGTGGTAATATGGAACGTGGGTACAGGTGAAGCCTTGCGTCACATCGAGTGCCATCCAGATGTTGTGTACAGTGCATGCTTTGATTGGGATGGTTCCAAATTAGTGACCACGTGCAAAGATAAGAAAATTCGCATCATTAACCCTAGAACTGGTGAAATCGAAAGTGAGGCGTTGTGTCATGAAGGTTCCAAAGCAACGCAGGCAATTTTCCTCAGACATGGTCTCATATTCACAACTGGGTAACTTCAGCAAATTCAAAAATAACATTCCTATCGACTGAGGATTTTCCGTTTGGTATAGTTTTAACAGATCATCCGAGCGACAGTATTCCCTACGTGCTCCAGACGCCTTAGACGAACCGATCGTAATGGTCGAATTAGACACATCCAATGGAGTTATGTTTCCACTGTACGATCCAGACACAAATTTAGTTTTCTTATGCGGAAAAGGCGATTCCGTGATTCGATACTTTGAAGTAGGTAGAACAACTTGCCCAATTTGAGCGAATAAAAAAAACATTTGTTGACAGATCACACCTGAGCCACCGTTTGTCCATTATATTAATACCTTCCAATCTGCTGACCCTCAACGTGGTATCGGCATGATGCCGAAACGTGGATGCGATGTAAATACCTGCGAAATTGCCAAATTCTATCGACTCAACAACAATGGCTTGTGTCAAATTGTTTCAATGACAGTGCCTCGACGATCGGAATTGTTTCAAGAGGATTTGTATCCGGATACTTTATCAGGTTTTGCGTAAAATGCACCCTCGTGTGGCCTAGTGATTTAACGGTTTTCTTTTCGAAAATTTTCAGACGAAGCTGCAACAACAGCTGAAGAATGGTTTGCTGGTACAGATGCTGAACCGATTTTGGTTTCATTGAAAGTGAGTAATGAAATTGTCTGTAAGCCATGGAATTTCGACTGATACAAAGTAAGAAGCGTTGACTGCCGTCAGAGGGAGGAAAAAATTTGAAATTTCGCCGAAAAAATCAAAATAAACAAAAGATTCTCGACGATTTTTTTGTTTAATTTTGTCGCTAATTTGACTTTTTTTGGCGAAATTTGTTAAAAATATTCGCTGACTTTCTCCAAGTTTTTTTTTGTTATAATGGCAGTGTTGACGTCGTTAAGGTTTTGCAAGGCAGTGCTCTGTCGTCATAAGGAAAAAAAAAAAACAGAGAAAATCAGCGTAGATTTTCAACGAAATTGGCCGAAAAAAATCAAATGAGCGACTAAGTTAAACAAAAGATTCTCAGCGATTCTTTTGTCGCTAATTTGTTTTTTTTTCGGCGAAATTCTTTTTTTTTTTTCCTTATGACGGCAATATTGTTGACCTTCTGTTGACCTTAGCGACAACTTCGAGCCCACTCAGAGGCATTGTGAGAGCTTTATTCATTTTCAAAGAAATTCCATGGTTTAGTTTGAAGCTCAATGTGAAATGTGACAAACGCATGCTGCAAGACAACTTAATTTATATGAAAAGCATTCATGTGATCGACAGAATTAACAAAATCAGTATACACTTCATCGCGGATGTGTTGTTATTTTACTTCTCAAAAAGAACATTTACTTAAATTGAACAAAGGATCGATCATTTCTCGTACAGGGTGGCTACGTTTCACAATCATCCAACAAAACGTTAACAGTGTCAAAGAAATCAAATGTCCTGGACAAAATCCCACCTCGTGGTCCACAAAAAGGCTCGTCAACACCAAATGCTAATTCAGCGAATAACAATCAACCGTCACCTGTTAGTTTCACTGGAATAAATGTAAGTTGAAATCATAAGGTAGTGAAAATTTGGATGGAAGTTATTGAAACTCTTTGAAATTTGTGCTGAAGTAGAAACTAGCGGACGACAACGCCTAGAATCGATATAGTCTCTAAGTATGAATTTTGCCAACAATTCCACTGCTAGTTTAGAGAGCCACATCCTTACATTGCCACGAGTATCGAAGCTGAATGCGTCACCGTCCTCTGATTTCAGAACATTTGTAACTGGAAGAAAGTCGTTTTGCGTTGGAAGCTTAATGCGTCCCCAAAATCCCGAAACACGTATTCGCTATAATTTGATTATCTACAACTTTGGCTTTTCAAGCAACCTTTTAAATCCTATCGCGTTAGAGTCATTGAGTCATCCCAACTGAATCTGGAAGCGACTAAATCACAGAAATCCCAGGAATGAACGGATTTTTGAAGAAAGGAAAAATACGTGTAGCCTCGTTAAATAATGATCTTAAGCTACCCTCAAAACTTCAGCTAAATCGATCAAGTCATTTCCCAAAGTACAGAAAAATTACTTTTTCGTTGGGTCTGGAATTTGTGACGCAATTTCATTAACGCAACGCGAAAAAGTGATGCAATTTTTTAAGAAAATAAGACTTTGATCACATTTCATTCAAACAAATTTTTTTCGTAATATCAGCGATAGCCTCACCTCAAGGGTTATCATTATTTTGGAAGCGGACCTATGGACTGTGTCACACTCTACCTTTTAAGAGGCTTTTGTATGCGATGTCAGTCTTTTTGGAGGTTTTCAGTTCTTATAACTAAAACTCATGTGAAAAATTGTGAATTTTTCGAAAATTTTTTTTCTCAAACAAAATTTTCTTCAAAAAAAATTTTCTTAAAAAAAATTTTTTTCAAAAAAAATTTCTTCAAAAAAAATTTTATCCACTGAGTTGTCCCCTTCGTATCACCTCCGGCTACCTTGGGAACACTTCGTGTCACCTTCGGCAACCTTTGGAACACTTCGTGCCACATTCGGCTACCTTCGGAACACTTCGTGTCACCTTCGGCTACCTTCGGAACACTTCGTGTCACCTTCGGCTACTTTCGCAACACTTCGTGTCAGCTTCGGCTACCTTGGGAACACTTCGTGTCACCTTCGGCTACCTTCAGAACACTTCGTGTCACCTTCGGCTGCCTTCGGAACACTTCGTGTCACCTTCGGCTACATTCAGAACACTTCGTGTCACCTTCGGCTACCTTCTAAACATTTCGTGTCACTTCAGGCTACCTTCGAAACACTTCGTGTCACCAATTCTTCTCAGTGATTTATATAACTTTCCTGAAGAAACCAACTATCTAGGTATTCTTATTCTGAATTTAGCAAAAAATCCAAGATGGTGTCACTTTGACAGTTGGCAGCCATTTTTTTAAAATGCTAAAAAATTCTCCTGACCAAACTCTATAACTTTCTAGAAGAAACCATCTCTCTAAGTAGTGTCATTCCGGAGCTAAAATTAACACCGAAAAATCATAAACGAAAATCCCAGATGGCGCCGCTATGACAGCTGGTAGCCATATTTTAACGATACCAAAACATTCTCCTGACCAAACTCTATAACTTTCCCGAAGAAACCAACTCTCTAGGTATTGTCACTCCGGAGCTAAAATTCGAAAACTCCGAGCATTACCTAAAAAACCCTCAAAATTGACCACTTTTCCACATGCCACGGCTTTTCCAGAATTTTCCCGGAAAAGCGGCATATGAAATTTTTCATTTGGGGCCGAGACTGACGTTCCCTGAAAATTCCAGGAAGATCGGCCTTCTAGTTCTCGAAATCGAAAATTAATTATTATAGATAGATAGATGTAGGGGGGCAGGGGGAAATCATCATCATCATCATCATCATCATCATCATGTAGGGGGGCAGGGGGAAAAACTCAAAATACTACTTGTCCCAAAGGTTTTCGTCGGGCGTTTTTTGAGTTAATGGACTTCCTTTTTTGCGGTCCGCCGATGATATTATTGTATTACGAAACAGTATTATCGTTCATTGGACGATATTGTCGTTCACTGGACGATATTGTCGTTCACTGGACGATATTATCGTTCACTGGACGATATTATCGTTCACTGGACGATATTATCATTCACTAGACGATATTATCGTTCACTGTACGATATTATCATTCACTGGACGATATTATCGTTCACTGTACGATATTATCGTTCACTGGACGATATTATCGTTCACTGGACAATATATATCGTTCACTGAACGATATTATCGTTCACTGGACGATATTGTCGTTCACTGGACGATATTATCGTTCACTGGACGATATTTATCGTTCACTGGACGATATTTATCGTTAACTGGACGATATTTACCGTTCACTGGACGATATTATCGTTCACTGGACGATAATATCGTTCACTGGACGATGTTATTGTTCACTGGATGATATTATCGTTCACTGCACGATATTATCGTTCACTGCACGATATTATCGTTCACTGCACGATATTATCGTTCACTGGACGATATTATCGTCCAAGAAACAATATTGTCGTCTCGGACGATAATACAGTGGAAGATTTTTCACTAGCCCCCTTAGGTGATACAAAGCACAAATTCCAAGAGATTTCAATGACATACGCCGTTACAAGAAAACAAAAATAATTTGCCTATCTTTCAGGAAGCCGATCTTAAAGAATTTATGGACGATATGAAAAAGCAGAGCGAAGAAATGCGCAAACTTAAAGCAATTATTGTAAAACATGAGAACCGAATTCGGTCATTAGAAGCAGCACAAAAAGCACGTGACGAAGATGTTTTAGACAATATTTTGTCGGCGGAGAAGGAATCCACACATCGAGTACCCGACAACGAGCCATTGCCAAGTGCCGGTAATTTAGCACCAGACGAGGTGTAACGGGTCAACCGATCAAGTGCTCAAATATAAGAACTACAACTACAGAGACACATAGACGACACCTGAGACTATTGTATTATTGTAAATTTTTTATTTGTATGTATTATTCTACCCCCTTCCCTCCACCCCACTTCATCCCAATGTTTCATTTTTTTTATATTTTGTACTCAGCTCATTCATTCAAACAAAAGTGCAACGATAAATTTCCCATTTTCATCATTTTTGTAAAACGAGCTTACGTTCTTTCTCTATCAACTTGTTCCGCCATGTCATTTTATATTATCGACGAATATTATTAGTGGTTAAGTCTACGCTTATTGAAAAAGGCTGTGCCCGTTGTTGCTTAACGATTAAACAAAAACACAATTATTTACATTAAATTGAGCTTCGTTTTCTTTCCACATGAAAAGGAGTTGAAAAGAAACGATTTTTTGCGCCAAAAATTTCAAAAAATGTGGAGGTGTGTGTTTTCAATTCGCACAATATTGACGTGTTTACTGCGACATCGGCTTATGTCAAAGTATATCGAATTTTATGATGAGATTTATACTGTCGTCATAAGCGAAAGTTAGTGGATTTCAACAAGAAAAAATTGAACAAAAGAATTTTTTCTGTAATTTTTTCGCTCACTCAGTTTTTCTTGTTGAAACTTGCGAAGTCCCTGAATTATTCACTCATTTTCTCTAAGTTTTTGTTTTCCTCATGACGGAATTATAAGCTTGACAATTCGCGCGTTTTGTCATGAAATCTGCTATACTTTGACAGAAGACAATGTCTCGTCGACTATCAATTTTTCTTTGATTCAGCGTTTTTTTTACGCCGCTAATAGTTTAATGTGACGTACGTTCTGACGTCATAAGGAAAAAAAAAATCAACGAAGATTTTCAACGAATTTCACTGAAAAATTGAACTAAATAATCACAGAGAATCTTGGTGATTATTTTGTCGCTAATTTAATTTTTTTCGGCGAATTTTGTTTCGCTGATTTTCTCTGAGTTTTTTGTCCTGATGACGGCAGCGTTTGTCACAGATTTGCGACAGGACGACGACGAAGAATAATGAATTGGCAGCCGATATACACCTCTGCCTCCTTTTTCTATGTGTCAATAATTTTTAAAAAAATGAGAATTTGTCGTTGTTTCGTTCGTCAGTTATTTTATTCCTAATGTGCCTTGTATGAAATCTGAACCTATTTCATCGATTGTTCTGTTATAAACGAAAAACCCTAATATTGTCTCTCTAATTATAAATCCCATATTGTCATTAGCCATTTTACAAACAAGGGAATTTTTATTGTGACAAAAAGATATCGCCTAACATTTTGTTTTATTTCATTTTTAAATTATAATTTTGATTTTTTTTTTCGTTCATTTGTTGACATCTGAACTTTAATATTGCGTCGTGTTAAGCGAAATAAAATTGCAATTCACTTTTCGTTAGCTTCGGATTCGATTTGCCAGTTACGAATATGCCAACGCCATCGAATTTAGTACAAAAATCTCCTGGCTATGTATTTACACTCGAAATATGTGCATCAGTATTGATCAGTCTGAAAACTGAACCGGATCAGTACTGATCAGTTTCAAACTACTAATTCAAATCAGTTTTGGAACTGATCAGTTTTGGAACTGATCAGTTTTGGAACTGATCAGTTTTGAAACTGATCAGTTTTGGAACTGATCAGTTTTGAAACTGATCAGTTTTGGAACTGATCAGTTTTGGAACTGATCAGTTTTAGAACTGATCAGTTTTAGAACTGATCAGTTTTAGAACTGATCAGTACTGGTATAGATCAGTTACAATACTGATCTGGGCTATAAACTTATAATGTCAACTTATATTGTAAGCTTGTAACTTATAACGAAAACATATAACTCAAAACAAACAGCTATATGTATATGTTGAAAATTTGGCTATAAGTGGCTTTGCCCAAACTCTCTAATAATCTGAAGCAAAATATCTCTAGTTAATGATATCGACGCTTCGAGGATAAAAGATGTCGCTTTTTTCGTTGAGAATGCCGACACCTCCCAACAATTCCTTCCACCCACTGGCAAGCCATACGAAGGCGCTACAGTCAACTTCATATGACTTGAACCGATTCGAGCAAATACGTTTGAGTTTCCAGCCAACGCACTGGCAACTCAATCTCATAGTAGCCAGCCACTACGCTATCGAGTTGTTCAGTACATCTCTATAGTCGTTCAAAGTCACGTCTTCAAATCACTTTTTGGCTGTCTGGAGAAAAGTAAAAACTGGCAGCGTTTTGAACATGAAGCAACTTATCTACTTACACAAAGAAAAAAATGTCAATTCCAACTGGAAGGGTTTCTTTATTGCAGAATTGTTTACGATGTTTCGGCTTAACACGGCGCTAAGGTGATTCATAGCCTTTCGCGCCGACGCTACACTTAAATTAAATTTTTTCAAATTTTAAATTTAAAACAAAAATTTCGTTCGTATTTATTTTTCATCTTCATGAAGTATGATTTAATTATAAAAAAAATAAAGAAAGTAAATTGTTTAAAGTTGCAGTGTTTCATTACCTCAGAAGAATTTGCAGATTTTTTAACTGTAAATGAAGAAGGAAACATAAGCAGAGACCCGTACGTCTCAGAATAGACGTGGCAAACAGACTCGAACGTATCTGAATATAGAAATGAGCAAACAATCCAATGTTTCATTGATTTTGATGGCCGGAATATCTCCCTTGCTTACTTACTTACTTAACCGGCACTACAACCCATTAAGGGTCTTGGCCTTCTGCAACATGCTTCTCCAACCGGACCTATCCGCAGCTAACGTCTTCCAGCTGGATACTCCCACAGTTTTTAAGTCGGCAAGAGCTGCGTCGTACCATCTGGATTTTGGACGCCCTGCACCTCTCTTGCCCTCCGGTCTGGTTTTAAGGATTTTTTTCGGAATACGATGATCTT
>CM055404.1:149750512-149790265 GCA_029228625.1 Pseudolycoriella hygida | reverse complement strand
CAATCCTGGGATGTGGCCACTTCAATAATTGGGCAGGATGACCCAGATCTCCAGAACTATGAGAGGTAGAAAGTTGCTTCCAAGGACAAAGTTGTAGACAATAAAATTTTAGATAACACGTGTTTCTGGGTTTGAGGAAAAACGACTTAGTCCTTGGATATAAGCTTTTCTAGATTTGAATGGTCTGAGACGTACTTCGGTAGGGCCTTTGACATTACCTTGGGTAATTTCTATGGATCTTTGAAATTGTTACAGTAAAAGAACAGAAAACTTTGGATTGTTTGCTTATTTGTATATCTAGGTACGCTTGAGTCACTTTGCCACATCTATTCTGTTTGTCACATCTATTCTGATACGTACGGGTCTTTGGTTATGTTTTCATATTATCGTCTACAAGACGATATTATCGTCAACGAGACGATATCGTCTTGTGGACAATAATATCGCCTCCTGGTCGATAATAAACTGGGGGTATTGCACATTCCCGTATGGGTATTAACGACCCTTGTTGAAGCCCCCTATGACCCCAACCAAAATCGGCGTCACTGAATACCTGTATTGAGATTGTGAATATCGAATACTGGTATTGTAAAAACCGTATCCGCCCTATCCCTATCTCGAAATTAAAAAAAACAAAATTTGTAATATTTCGAAATTTTCATTAAATTTAATAAAAAAATTACATCTTTGACAATTACATGCTGGAGCTTACAAATAAAATTATTCACAATTTTGGTTAAATAAAATCGACAAATTTACAAACGAAAAAAGTTTTTTTTTTAATTATTATTTACGAATGATCACTAATCACAGCAATAAATCTAAGAACAAACAGTTCCATCATATCAAACTACAGTAAATTGTAAATTCTATCTAAAATTTCAATGCAGTAAAGTTCCATTCGATCCACGACCAAACGAGGAAGGATAGATGCTACAATACAAAACACCGTTGAGTTTATACCGGAGAGGTGAAATGGTTCGTGCTGCATTATCGACAAACAAATGAAACGTGTGAGAAATTTGGACGAGATGTTGTCGGTGATATTTTCATTGGTAGGCGCCAATTGGTTATCTTCCAGTAGTTTAACAGACATGTATAGTGTGTCGGCTATGCACATTATTACAAAACACAAACGTCGGTACTTTGAAATCGGATAATTTGATTTGAAGTTTTCTCTTAATTATCATGGCTATCAATAAGTGACTCGTGTTGCTCTTCCAAATCCGGTATCCTGGGGAAAATGTCAACAAAGTTACAATTAAAATCACTTTGCCTTTGAAAAAGTGTTAAGTGTTTACCTTACGACGTTAACTCTTCGACAGTGACAGGCTTTACGATAAATTATTTTAAAGAATCTCAGCAATGGATCTGAGTCTTCATTCTTCACTAAGAATGTCACAATTATGAGAGACGAACACATTAGTATTGTTCCCGCGTAAAACAGCAATGGAAATGTTTTCTGTTCGACAATTACATCAACCAAAATAGTCAAAGGTATTTGAAGAGTGAGTGCAATGGTCGCCGTCAGCGAGGAAGTTAAGAAGCATGCCCTGTTGTCATGTAAAGAGAATTAGGTTTTTTTGACAATATATTTAGACAACAAATCCACGTACCACAGCCAAATCGCTTCGAATAACAAAACAAGTCCATACAAAATTAGCACTATAAATTGGCGTTTACTTGGTAACTCAAACGGTTCGATTTGAGTGAAATTTAATACGAAAAATACTGGCCACATCAGCAAGAGATTCCACAGTCCAACAAAACCGAAAAATAACGGAATGTCAATTTTTTCCTCCATATCACTCTTGTGCTTAACTAATACTAAATAGGCGGCGTAAAAAAATGCACTTAATAGCGCTAATACAATGCTCTTGGTCACTTTGGTGCCGTCAATGTCCGCTATTGTCACCAGAACCTGCGGAAAAGATTTATGTCAGAAATAAATTTGTGAAGTTGGCATCCGTTTAGCAAAGACGAAAAATTAAGAGTTTTAAAGAACAGTAATATTAGCAAATTATCACTAAAATTTTGATATAAAACGTACGTAAGTAAAGGTCATACACATTTACTGCAAACAATTTTGTTTTAACATGGGATACATCGAGGTAGGAGTTGGAGGTATACATTTTATTAGGTAGCGATAGCTGCTTTGGGTGTCAAATGGTGTGGTATGCGTAATATAGTACTCCTTATGTACCTTAGCCTCTATCCACCTACTCCTACATCCTATCCTACCCGTGGTGACACCTGTCATAGTGAGCAACCCACATGAACGATCAGGTAACCAACCCTGGTGTATTAGTGTGGGTCACTTAGCAGAAGGATGAGGGGGGCTGTCTTCGGGTAGTACCTCAACGTCACGTAGAGCGAGGGCCGAAGGCAGTTAGGCGCTATCAAGATGGGATAGTACCTCAGCATGGTGGCGGATGATCTCAACAGCAAGGGACAACGGCAGCATGCAAAGTCCGAGTCAGCAGGACTACCATCACTCACCAACCCGCACCGGCCAGCGTGGTGTTTTAACGGCTAAAACCCCCCCGAAGATGAAGAGCACAACCAGGAAAAATCGGCCCTCAGTTCCCAGCCGCTCGTTGATCCCTGACTCCGACAACGGTCAGACCAGACGACGAGCAGAGGGTGCTAAGAATCCCTGGGTTACAATAGGTTGTCACACCGGACTATACATTGCCACGTATAACACTCGAACGCTATCATCGAACGAAAAACTTCTCGAATTGGAGTCGGCACTGGAAAAGATCAAATGGGACATTGTCGGATTGAGCGAAGTCAGGCGACGTGGTGAAGAATGCTTGAAGTTGAAATCAGGAAGCACTTTGTACTACCGTGGAAGCGATAGCCAAACAGCGATGCATGGTGTAGGACTGCTCATCAGCAAACGCTGGTCGAACCGTATAATCCAAATCAACAGCATCTCCGACAGAGTCATCTATGTGCGGCTGAAGATAAATGCGATGTACAGTTTGAAAGTCATCCAAGCGTACGCACCGACGACGGATCACGACGACGAAGAAATTGAAAGCTTCTATGAAGATGTCTCCAAAGCGATTGAAGAAAACAGAGCTCAATATCAGTTGCTAGTCGGCGATTTCAATGCCAAATTGGGAAAAAGAGAAGACGTTGCAGAAACTTCGATTGGAACGTTTGGTTACGATCAGAGGAACGAACGAGGAGATACTTTGCTGAATTTTCTCCAACAACAAGGAATTTTCGCAATGAACTCATTTTTCTCCGGTAAGGTTCAGAGGAAGTGGACTTGGGCCAGTGCAGACGGCAGAACAAAGAACGAGATCGATTACATCATATCGAACCGCAAATCGATTGTCAAGGATGTTACTGTGCTTAACCGTTTCACAACAGGCAGCGATCATCGAATGGTGCGAGCCAAAGTCGTCTTGAACACACGGACAGAGAGAGAAAAGTTGGTCAAGAAAAAAGTCGTTTTAGACATGGAACGCCTGAAAGAACAAAGCGACGCATTTAAGGAAGCTATGGACAACGAACTGAACGGAACGAATTCACAAACTGCAACGATTGATGAGCTGACAGAAAGAATAGTGACCTCAGTGAGAAGCTTCCTGGAAACCAGATGCCGATCTACATGCACTAAAGAGTCGAAGCTCAGCAAGGAAACGCTAGACCTAATAGCAGAAAGACTGGATTTGGTGAAAGGTGGAAAGCGAGACACTGTTGAATACAGAGACAAAACGAAAGCCATCAACAAGAAAATGAAAACCGATCTGCGACAATACAACGTGAAACTGGCCATGAACGCTATCGAAGCAAATGGGAATATGAAAGTATTACGAGCGAAACGGGCGAACGGGTACAGACAAATTTTTAAATTGCGCGATAAGGCGGGCGTCATACAAACAGATCAGGACAAGGTATTGGACATCGCGCGAGAGTTCTATGAGGACCTTTTTACGTCGGTTCGAGCCAAACTACCGGCAGAAAGAGCAAAAGCGAGACCGGTGATAATGAACGTTGGTTCCGAAGATTTGCCGGACATAACGATTAACGAAGTACAGGCTTCGTTAGACGAAATGAAGAACAGAAAAGCTCCAGGTGACGACGACATTCCGATCGAAGCAATCAAAGAAGGCGGACCCACACTGCTCAAAATGACAACGGATCTGTTCAACAAGTGTCTCGAACAAGAGAAAATACCAGAATCATGGGAAAACGCAGTCATCACTTTGCTGCACAAGAAAGGAGACATCACGAAACTGGAAAACTACAGGCCCATCAGTTTGATCTCGCACCTCTACAAACTGTTTATGAAGGTGATAACGAAACGGATCACAAAGAAGCTAGACTTCTACCAGCCGATCGAACAAGCAGGGTTTCGTTCCGGATTCAGCACAAATGACCACTTGCAAGTGATGAGAAGTCTAATAGAAAAATGCAACGAATACAAAATCATCATCGCGATATGCTTCATAGACTTCGAAAAAGCGTTCGATTCGGTCGAATTATGGTCGATTTTAGACTCCTTGGACGATTGTCGGATTGACTCGAGATATACCCGGATGATAAAACATATCTACGAGCACGCAACGTCGTGCGTCAAACTGCATAAAACCACCGATAAATTTCGAATTGGAAGAGGAGTCCGTCAAGGAGATACCATTTCACCGAAATTGTTCACGTCAGCTCTGGAAACGGTTTTTAAAAAGCTTGATTGGAGTGAACTGGGAATCAACATAAATGGGAAGTTTCTGAACAACCTTCGATTCGCCGACGACATTGCCCTGACATCAACGACTCTGGAACAGATTGAAGCGATGCTGTTGCAGCTCAACGAGGAAGCCCAAAAAATCGGTTTGAAGATGAACATGTCGAAAACGAAAGTGATGACAAACATCGATGGTGCTACACCAATCAAGATCGGAGACGAGGAAATTGAAATCGTGAATTCGTACAAGTATCTCGGCCACGTCATGAAGCTCGGTCTCGACAACCAAACGGCTGAAATAAAGAGAAGGATCGGTCTCGGTTGGGCGGCGTTCGGCAAGTTACGGTACATCTTCAAGAGCAACATGAGCAACAGTCTGAAGAGGAAAGTGTTCGATATGTGTGTGCTGCCGGTCCTGACATACGGAGCCGAGACTCTCACGATCACCAAAGCATCAGCGAACAAATTGAGAGTTGCACAGAGGGCAATGGAAAGGGCAATGCTAGGAATCACACTCAGGGACAAAATGACAAATGAGTGGATCCGGCGACAAACAAGAGTCAT
This sequence comes from Pseudolycoriella hygida, assembly GCA_029228625.1. Lineage (NCBI taxonomy): Eukaryota > Metazoa > Arthropoda > Insecta > Diptera > Sciaridae > Pseudolycoriella > Pseudolycoriella hygida. The sequence goes on along the minus strand of CM055404.1, from coordinate 149,784,999 downwards.
CGATGTCATGACACGAATAGCGTCGCTCAAGTGGAATTGGGCTGGTCATATTGCCAGAATGACCGACGATCGATGGACGAAAACTATAATGCAATGGCGGCCACCAACGAAACGACCGATGGGACGTCCACCGGAAAGATGGACCAACGATATCAAAAGAACGGCAGGCACGATGTGGCAGCAAGTGGCAATGGACCGAAAAAAGTGGCGATCTATGGGGGAGCAGCAGTGGATATAAAAGGCTAAGAAGAAGAAGAAGATAGCTGCTTTATGTTTTCACCCTTCGTGTCCGTCCGTCCGTCTGTGCATCGTCACAATTATGACGTCACAAAAATGGCGTCAAAGAAATGACGTCACAAAAATGGCGTCAAAAAAATGACGTTACAAATGCGGCGTCGCACAAATGACGTCACAAACATGGCGGCGTCATAAAAATAACGTCCCAAATGCGACGTCACAAAAGTGACGTCGCATATATGACGTCATAAAAATGACATCAGAAAAATGACGTCAGAAAAATAACGCGACAAATATGAAGTCTAAAAAATGACGTCGCACATATGATGTCACATACATGACATCAAAAATACAATGTCACAAAACTGACGCCACAAATAAAATGTCACAAAAATGACGTCACACATATGAGTTATGACGTCATAGATATTGTTTCGTTTGATTCTTCAACAATACACTATTGCTACTTTTCTATATCAATGCCATTGGTATGTTGAGTAGCAAAAGCTACTTTATGTTTACACCTTTCCTGTCCGTCCATCTGTGCACGTTCACCAATCACCGAAGATTCACATTGAAATCACCGAAGATTCACATTGAAATCACCGATTATTCACAGGGGAATCAACAATAATTCCGTGATGATTGAAATTTGGTCACATCTATCGCTACTTTCCCATTTCAACGTTTGATTATCGTCTAGAGATAACGAATCAGCAAAAAAAAGGTTAGTCAGTTCGGTCATCCGTTCGCCTTTACTTTTTTTCCAAACGACTCAACCGATCACCCTAATTTTTTCCCCTGAAAAGTAAAATTGTCCCATGATTCAAGTTGGGGCAAAATCGGTCGAAAAAGTGACCAAAAATTTGGTTTTTCGAGGGTCGGTGAAACTTATTCGCAAATGTCTCAGCAAGTATTAGCGCAGAAATTGTTCATTTTGTTGAAGAAATTGAGTTTCTTCGGCCATATACGAAAGCAGGCGGTTTTTCGTCTATATTTACTCTTCAACTATGGAATATGGAGTTGGAGATTCACTGACAAAGTTGCAGAGAATAATATTTGAGAGAACACGTGTTTCAGGGTTTGAAGGAAAAATAGCCTTATCCTTGGGATAAAGCAAGTTGTAGAATTGGAGGGATGACGCATATCCATAAAACTATAGCAGATAGAGATTTGCTTCAAAGTTTTTTTTTTAGATTTATCAGGTTGGGTCATGAAACACAGATCTACTGATCCTTTGTTCCTTTCCCGTTCATCACGTAAATCCTTCGAACATACCAGTACCAGCGAGGAACTTGTCGAGGACAATTGGTCCTAGCTTTAGTACATCTAGAGGCCTGATCACATGACCACCCAGAGTCCTGAGTCTCAGTTGAGAAAACTTTGGACACTCACAAATTACGTGATATCCGGTTTCGTTCCCGAGACAACAGGTACATTCGGGATCGCTAATGATTCCCATCTTTGACAAATGACTGCTTAGCCTACAGTGCCTGGTAATCGCTCCGACTACTCTTCTTATGCGACTCCGGTCCATGTTCAGCGGTGCATTTGTCCACTTGCAGTCGAGCATTGGTAGGAACTGCCTTGTGTGCCTTGCCCCACCATATTCACGCCAACGCTTTATTCCCTCTGAACGCACCCATTCCTTTGTCACATTCTGACTGTGGTATAGGAATGAACGGGTCGGGTCCACATTGAGCAGATGTAGCACCCAGCTTTGCCAGCTCATCCGCTCTCTCACTTCCATCTATTCCAGAGTGCCCCGGAACCCAAGTAACCGTCACCCGATTACTCTGGCCCAGCTGGTTCAGTGTGCTTTTGAACTCCTACATTAATTTGGATGTGGTTACAGGCGACATTATCGCTCTGATCATTTCTTCGCTATCGGAAAGGATTGTGACTCTTTCGCCTACCGTTTCCGGTTTCAATGCACTTCGCAATCCTTCCATCGCTGCGAACGTTTCTGCCTGAAGTATACTGGCGAAATTTCCTAAGTGGAAGCTCTCTTCTGTCATAGGTTCCAGGGTTAATACCCCAGCCCCCACTCCATTGATCCATCTGTGAAGCAAATGAGTCCATCCGTGGACAGACTATCTGGCCAACCTCTCAGCCATTCTAGTCTATCCGGTATGACAGCCCTGTAGTGCTTCACAAAGGTATTTTCCGGTTTTATCCGGTCCCTGGGCATGTTAAAAATAGGATTGGCTATTGCCCTCCTGATTTTTCCATGACCCGTGTTAAAGTTCCTCATCCAAAGATCATTAAGTAAGAGTCTGTCCGCAGTTGTGAATGCTCTCGCCTTGATGATCGTTTGGATGGGTGCAATATTCAGCAGCGCTTACATGGCTATCGTTACTGTTGTTTTCATGGCTCCGGTCATGCAGATGCATACCAGTCTTTAAATTTCGCTCAGCTCCTTTCTCGCAATCTCTACTTCGAGCCTAGGCCACCAAACGACACAGCCGTGGGTGATCATAGGTCTCACTACTGCTTCATAAATCCGCAGTATGGCCTTGGATGGAAGGCCCCAATTTTTACTAGCTCTGTCTGTCACATGCTCAGTCCAGTATAGTTTGCTGTCGAGCGTGACCCCCCAGTACTTCACCTCCACTTCCAGGAGTGATGGTTTCTCCAAACATCCTGAATTTCCCAATTAGTTCATGACCCTTTCGTCTTCTGCTGAAGGGAACTATATCAGTTTTATCTGGGTTGACTTTAAGGCCTTTTAATCTGCACCAATCTTCTACTACTTTCATAAAATATCTGATGCTGTCCCCAAGAGTACTTTCAAACTTCCCTCTTCAAAGTTGGTGAGAATTACATTTTAGATAAAACTATTTTTTTGGAGAAACCCCGTGATCTTTGTGATAGGGTGCAGGGGAGAACATTTCGGTCATCAAAATCAATGGTCTCAGACGTAATTCGGTAGGTCCATTGGCATACCTTGTTTGCCACATCTCTTCTGATACGTACGGATCTCTGGTTATGTTTGCATATTGCGATCTCTGCATGAAGCGTTAGGTGAAATTTTCACTGAAGATAAAACATCTCTTTGTCTTCGTTTAGAGTGCACTTTGACCTTGTAAGTGGTTACGGGTCATCATATTTCGATAATATCGTGAATTTCGTTGAAAAACCAATTAAATCAATCATTTCCCTTACTTCTCTTGGGGCGTCAAAACGACGGGTTCGAGCTCCTCTTCGTAATGATGCCCCGCATGACAGGGAACATTGCATGACAAGAGAGAGAGAAGAGAGACGAGAGATATTGAGAGATGATAAGAGATATTTCAATGGTTTTTGGACAGAAATGAAAGATAGAGAGAGAAACGGTTTGAAACGACATCGATTTAGAGTTGGAAATGGTTGATGTTGTTGAGTCGGTTCGATAATGATATTGAGGAAATAATTTTTTGAGACTACAAATTAAAGCCATTCAACAAACGCTGTGGGAAGAACTTGGGTAAAAATCTGATTTGAATCTACGAGCAAAAGCAAGAACATGAAGAGACTTCAGAATAGAGATGAGCGGGTTGCCCGAAACTTCGAAAAACCCGACCCGAACCTGAACCCGAATTGATTTTTTCGGGCTCATGGGTTTCGGGTTTCGAAAAATTTTATCGGGTCGGGTTCGGTCCGGGTCGGGTTTCGAAAAATGGCTCATCTCTACTTCAGAAGAGAAATTTCACGTAGCTTTACAAGTTTTGTAAATGTCCAACAAACTTAAAAATGGCATGGAACTAATGATAAGTTTAAAGTGTTTGCCAAACTTTAGGCTAAACAAAAGCGCTTTTTCGAAAGTCGTTAAGTCCATTAATGGACTTAAGGATTTTAGAAGAAACACTTTTGGACTCATTCTTCTGTTAATACTTACCACACCAGAGAAACTAAGCAAAGTCGTCAAACATTTAGATAGTGTGAATTTATCTCCGCTGGCTGACGGAAATGCAGCGGCTAAAATTAGGACGAAGAAGCTGGAAGTGGAACTAAGCAACGTAACTATAGCAGTCTCATTTGGCTCTAGCGCTAATTGGAATAAATAGTTGGAGATGAACCACTGCAAATTCGACCAAATAATTATCGGTAGAAGAAAAACGCTTTTCATATGGACTTACCAAAACACAGAACATCAAAGCCGTTCGGGCGGTTTTGTGGTTTGTTTTCTGTCGTCGAACTCGAATGCTTGCCGAATATGATAATCTGGACAGTAAAGCCTCGCCTGCTTCATGGGGAGACATTTCTCTTACTTCGGCCAATTTACTGAATCGAACGCTTCGAATGCTTGAGTCGTCACTCTCTGTACCGGAAATGGTTTCAGCTTTTATTGGAATAAACGTCGAATCGCTCTGTAAAGAAAATTTTGCCTCATACTATCAGTCGATTCTAAGTTCCTCTTTCTCGTAATTTACCAATCCATTTGCACTTGCGAAAAAATTGTCGTCCTCTATGTTCTGGTCTACTAACTAAATGTAATAAAAGACAATTTAGAGCTTCACTTATGGAATCCCTCCCATTTCAACAACTTACGCTGTAATTGTTATTCGCGTTTTCTCCACATGGTTCTGTCCACGGTGTAATCAAGCCCAGATAAAGTAAGTAAAACGTAAACATTGACGTCTTAAAGTACGTGCAGAAAAAAGGTTTATCGAAATCGTCTTCATGAAGAAACTAGAAAGGACAAAAATTAAGTAATTTTTAACGTCAATGGCGAACTGAAAAGCAGAGTCCACAATGCCTTTTGCTTACAGGCAGAGGCAGAGCGGTGGTACTGAGTACTGAGTTGTACTGAACCACCTTCTACTAGTGGTAAATTCGACAAACAACATCGTTTCAACGCATGAAACGAGTTTGTTTGGATAAAAAATAGATCTATTCGAACTGTCAAAATGACGTTTAAAACGTCAAATACTTAGATAAACAGATTTTTCATTCGTCTTCTTTTTGATCAAATATATTTACATTTACAACACAAAAATCATTTCATTCAACATTGTACCGTTGTAAACAAAGTAAATGCGGCAGACTCGGCGCGATTAAGTGTATACGACATCTACCGCCAGAAGGGAAAAAAACTTGGAGAAAATCAGCGAAAATTTTCAACGAATTTCGCCGAAAAAATCAAATTAGCGACAAAATAAAACGAAAGATTCTCAGCGGTTGTTTTGTTTACTTTTGTCGCTAATTTAATTTTTTCGGCGAAATTCGTTGAAAATCTTCGCTGATTTTCCTTAATATGACGGCAGCCATGCATTTCGTTCAGAAAAATCTTCACTTTTAAAATAATGAAAACATTCAATCTAATCACAACAAACTCAAATGCTCATTATTGAGTAGTGATAGCTATTTTATGTTTTCACCCTTCCCGTCCGTCCGTCCGTCTGTGCACGTTCACCGTGGAGCCAACGATGATTCCACTGTGAATCATCGGCGATTCCACTGTTATTCATTTGCGATTCCATTGTGAATCATCAGTGATTCCACTGTGAATTCGCCGGTGATTCATTGGTGAATCACATGGAATCATCAATAATTCACAGTGGAATCATCGATGATTCACAGTGGAATCATCGATGATTCACATGGGAATCACCGACAATTCACATGGGAATAACCGATAATTAACCGGGAAATCACTCATGATTCGGTCATAGGTGATTTGTCATCGGTGATCGGAATTTCAATTGTTTTTTATGGTGACAAAATGACAATCGCAGAAAAACTGCCAGCCCACTACTACTTGCAAAAGGCTTTGTGCTCCTCATTTCTTTATTAATGTCATTTGATAAGTACTGAGCATTTTCTGCGTGGGAACGATGTTGTTAGTGGAATAGCCCGTCTGCACAAAAACTTAAATTTTGCAGTTAATTCATCCGGAAAGCTTTGAATAACTACGTCATATAAATACGTCTACGCAACAAACCTTTATCAATTCATTAGCTGTGACCCATATAACGTCAAGCAGCAATAAGAGAAATACACCAAGCAACAATTTATGCGTTCTGTTGTTTATCATTTTTTTTTTCTCCAATAACCATAGGGCTCTTGCTCAAATCGAATATTTCGGAATATTCCTAAACTGCACACATTAAAAAAACTGTTGTTACGATCTCATCTATTGTCTGTTATCGGCGGCGTTGTGACGTCATAGTTATTAACTTTTTTTTCTGAAAATTGAAGAAAAAAAATGGTAAAAATATCAGTTTACAATGGAAATAATTAGATTAGGTTGCTACTGGAAGCTTCAATGTTTATTTCCGTATCATTGTTTTGAATTGCGCATTGTAATTGAAGCGGGCCTTTAATAATCGAAAATTGATTGTAAACAAAATGAGTCAAATGAGTCAATATCTTTATGTCAGGTCTTTGTTCTTTCAATTCAAAACAATTTTTGAGTCGGAAGTGACAACGGCAAATTACGACTGTTTACGAAATGTTGGTAGCAATCGAATTTTTCGAACACACACATCTGTTTTGAACTATCTCCCATGTGATGAGAAACCGGTAAATCTTACGGGTCCCTTGCATACGTTTCATTTTGATAAGCCTGCCGTTTTACAATAGTAATAGAGAGACGGGAATTATCAAATTACACCTGCACATTCATTTATTCATATATTTCGCTAACACATTCAAAATTATGGTACTTACTGCTATGCGTGAACTTTGTTTAAAATGCGCAACAGATCGTTCTACATACTCGACTAAAGCTAATAGATCTAATAATGTCATTGGGCGGAGTGATGACATTGAACTTTAACTCTACAGCCACACCAAGTTGATTTTATTCAGACAACACTACGAAAAATGAGAGGATTTCTCCGAACCAACCAATGTCGTAGAATGATTATGGTCACATGACCCGAAATTTTTGGAACGAATGTACACGAATGTGACAAAGTCATTAAGTTGGACATTTTAAATGTTTGCGAATGAGATTGACTACCAACTTAGTGATGCAATCATATAAATGAAAATATTTGTCTCTACAATCATCACAAAATAAATAGAAAGCTTGACAAACAAACGTTTCTATTTATTTTGAGTTGATTGTATTCGAAGAATTTTCAGCCTTGCGACAATTTGTCTACCTCATAACAAGCTGGCATCAGTGTTTAAATCACAATGGAATTTCAGTGTAATTTTTCAAATTTGTTCTGCCTGTCGTGAGAGTGACGAATTGATATCTTCCATCTGAGTTTCATAGATCTAAAGAGTGAATTGGCAAATGCCTCAACCAACCTAATACACATCACCTTCTCGATTCTCCGAACTTTGGTCTCAATCAAATCTTTTTATCTATCCTGAGAAAATCACGATAGAAAATTATTTTTTAAACCAAATTGGACTTTTGGGTCCATTTTGAGTTACAGTGTAATTTCGGCTACCAGGCCCGTAGCCAGAGTCGATTTGCAGAAGGGGCATTACCCTCGCGTATGGAAATTATGTTTTTTTCCCGGTATCCAAATTCAATTTCCCGATTTTTCCCGGTATCCGCTAAAATCAGGCTGAATTTTCCGATTTTCGAAAGTAAAATTTCCCGATTTCGAAGATAGGACGTACCTTCCTCGTTTAAGGACTCCTTCCTCGGATTAAGGTATTCAGCACAAAAAACAACCGATAGATAACTTAACCGTCCAGCGTATGATTAATTACACGAGCGTAGCAAGCGAAATTTTTTTAAGCGTTTCTTCCAATTTTTTTTCCTTGATGCGGGAGGTGCAACGCTTGTCTTTCATTTTCTTAAATTTTCTTAAATTTATGTCAAAAATAGAACAATTTCTCAGATTATAGTTTGGAAAGGTGCTAACTTCATTGTGAACATAAAAGATAGCGCCGCAGGCGAAAATTTTATATTTATTTTTGAATTTCAATAGATTATGCACGAAAATCTGATTTTACAGATTCGAGCCTGGAATAAAGAAAATTAAATTGAGCTCATGAAAACGCGAGCGGAGCCAGTGAATTTTTTTAAAACTTTCTTTATAAGTGTAATACTTTTCAAGCGCTCTCCGCAACAGATCGCCAGCCAAGTTGCCTATGCCTATAGAATGATCCCAAACGCATAGGAATAAAGTTAGAATAGAATAAGTGGGTGGAAAGCATGGCCTCCAGCACCTTAGCCTCAGATGGGCCTGTTGTGCGTGAATAGAGTTAAATTGAAACATTTATCTGTCTCATTCGCAAATTAACATCGTCGCGTTGTCGGTAAAGTTCGGCTGGGCTTACTTTTCGAATTTGATGAGGTAGGCTTTTATCGCCGCAGACGAAATTTTCTAGCCAACTGGCTCTTTGCATGTAAGATAGTTAATGAAGTATCCGAATGTTTGTAGCACCGCAGGCGCAGGAGAAAATTTTGAAAATTGTTTTTTTATCATTTCTGCGACCATTAAATCTCTCGGGACCCAAAAAGATTCTGGGGCAGGGCAAAATGGCACTCTTTTCCTCTCTATATTCGGTCGTGTCTCGGGGCAAATATACTTTATTAGCGAACGAAACTCATTATATTTTGTAACGTTGTTAATAAAAATTCGCGAGCGAAGCGAGAAATTTTTTTTTTACAAGTTTTAGTTATTCTTTGATTTTTATGTATTTCAACTTTCTAGCTGTTTCCCGTTTTTTAGTAAATTTAGTCATTTCCCAATTTTTAGCCATTTCCAGATTTTCAGCCATTTCCCGATTTTCAGCTTTTTCCCAATTTTCAGCCATTTCCCGATTTTTAGTTGTTTCCCGACATTTAGTCATTTTTTAGACATTTTGCTGATTTTTAGTCGTTTCAGTTATTTCCCGATTTTTAGACATTTCCCAATTTTTACTTATGTCCAGATTTTTACTTATTTCCCGATTTTTAGTAATTCCTGATTTTAGTCATTTCCCGATTTTTAGTCATTTCCCGATTTTTACTTATTTCCCGATTTCTTCGACGCGTCGTATGTTATTTTTTCGTCTAATTTCCCGGTACCCAATTTTTCCGATCCCAAACTTCCCGGTATCTAGGATACCAGGATACCGCATTTTTTCCACACGCGATTGCCCACACGCGATTGTACACGAAGTTGTGAGTCATAAAGCATGTTATGCTAAAATGTCAGCTTTTCAATCCCTCCCCTCTTCCGTGTCACGTTAACAGGTCCAAGTGCCAATGTTAAGGGCATAGGAAAAACACTTTCTGACACGCGAGTCCGTTCTCTTCTCAGCGTGACATACTTCATGAGCGACCCCTAAGGGGTCATGCATATATAACGTCATGCTCTAGAGGAGGGGAGTCTAGCAAAACGTGACGGCTTAACAAATAATTTAGTTTAACCCTTTGTGCGTGACGGGATGAGGGGGGTGGTTAACAATTCGAAGAAATAGCGTGACCTCATATGTGCACGAACCCTTAGCGACTCAAAATTTTCTGCCTGATATCCTACTTTGGAAACGATTTTCGGAGATACACTAAACTTAAAGTTTCAGGAATATAGAATTATTAGAATTATCACCTGACCTAAAAGTTCCTATAATGGCCACCGCATTTCCTTTTTCAATCGCTGTTTGAGAAATGCCCTCGATCACGACTAGCTTGTCTTCTCTGTAATCAATTTGGTCAGCTCGTTACAAATATGCAGTAACTTCGTGTCTCATGGACCCATTGTCTCCACTGGGAATGTTACTAACAGGTAGTAATTGTCGCTGATAGAAGAGTACTTCGCGTTCAGATTTAAACGCCGTAGGCGAAATTTTTCTCGGAAAATGGAGGATATTTTTTCTAATTTCGTAAATTTACCAGACTCTCAAAACTACAAGCATTGAGATGTTCAGTAGGTGCTACTGCTACCCCTAGCTACGGGCTTGTCAGCTTTTACCAATTTTTTCGAGTGGGAAGTGTATCCGTCGAAAGGTATTCGAAGTGAGTTTTTGACAAAAATAATTTTATAAAAATCTAGTTGGTTATGTCAGAGGCACATTCAGAGAAACGATAGCGAATCAATTTCATGTTTTCCACAGGCTACTAAGACCACAAGCAGCTCGGATTGAGAGATCTCTTTGGCTGTTTTCAGACTTTGAAACATTGCGTTTCTCCCCATATTTATTGACCGCCGCTGTCAACGCCTTCTAGAGCAGTGCCGCCTTTTGACCGCCTCAGCGCCGCATACTACATGACATCTTTGAGTTCATATTTTAAAAAAAAAACTACTCTCACATATACTGGGCATTTCATAAGAAACTGGACACCTTATATGATTCTCTCAATCTCTCAATGTTAGTTTGAAAGTGACAAACATGGTAGCATTCGTTGAATCGAAGAGATGATGTATTTGAGCTTCATACAACTTGCTTGAAGTAATTGTGAATTCACTCTTAAGCTCGTTTTCGGATGAGGGGAATGACAAAGCATATTGCAAATGCAAACTTCCTAGGATAAAAGTTTTTATTTCAATACATTCTACATAAAATGAACAGAGTAGTACAAGTAGTAGGATTATCAGTAACTATCTGAATGAGATTCGGCAGCAAGTTGAATTGATTATTTGCATCCTTTGTAATCGGTTTGGAAAGAACGAATCTTATGATTCACGAAATACATGCTCCCATGACAAGTCACTTACGACCCTTTCGATTGTAACGCACTGCATAGTAGGCGTGAATCATTTCCGCCACTGTGTTATCTTTGGATTAGGTTACCATATTGATTAATAACCGAGTGCAGAAAAAACAGATTAGCCAAAAGAGATTAAAAATTTGTTGAAAGACACTTCAATCACATGCTCTCCAAACTCTTTTAATTACTTGTGTAAACCGCATGGAAGAAAATGCAGATGAGAGAAAGACTCTATCTCCGTCGTCGAAAACTATCAACCGCCAACTTTACAAATATTTCGCAGAATATTTATTGTTTTTAAAATTATTTTAAGAAAATGTTGGGAAATTAGTTGAAGAATTGGAGGAGATATATATGTTTGGGAATTGAGATTGCGCCTGAATTTTCCATTGAAGCGATTGGGTCGTACCAACTGATGTTATTTTGCTGTGAAACTTTTGATAAAATTGCAAACTTACATTGACAGCAGATTTGACTTTATCACGAAGGTATTTTTTTGCGTAGCACTTCACACATTTAGTTAAGTCATTACTATTTATCATTGAACTTTAATTTATGCAATTTTATTTTACTAAAATAGTGTATCTACATTCATATGGGATCGGACAATATTGAAGTTTTAAATTAAAATAAATTTTGACAAATGAAAATGTCAAATGAAGTGAACTAAGAAAAAAGAAAACTTAACGATTGGTGTTTTCGCATGTGACGGAATTTTTTTGGCGGGAAATTTTAAAAGGTATGTTTTGTCTTTTCATGAATATTGTCGGGCAATTGTACGAATTGTACTCAGAGTACAAAATGACAGTACAGGAAAACTAATCAGCTCTTCCTAATGAAATAAGCTTTGTGCTCCTCATTTGGTAACTTATAAGCATTTCATAACTGATCTACATAACTGCTAGCACATATTAACGCATAATTTCAAACACTGCAAATGTTTTCTTAATTCCCATATTTTTTATACGCAAATTGAGAAAACATTTGTAGTATTTGAAATTGTTCGGTTATGTACTAGCAGGGCAGATAAGTGCTGCCGAGCAAATCATAAAAACCTTGAGATGAAAGAGAGAAAAGATTTCGTATGAACAGATCCATACAAAATCTTTTGTCTCTTTCATCGCAAGGTTTTTATGATTCGCATGGCAGAGTGGGAACGATGCTTTCCGTGGAATTGCCTTTCTTTTGTTGTATTTCGTAGTTTTTGTGGTATGAAACCATTCAAACAAAATGGGACCAAAGATAGGGGGAGGGAGGAAGATATTTTGCGATGGGACGTCCTCCAGATTTGGGAAGAAAATGAGAAAACATATGAAGGGGGGACCCGTACGTATCAGAAAAGATGCGGAAACAGAGTTACGAAAGAATCGAACGTATTTAAGTCAATATTGCCTTAAATATTAAGTGTATGAAATTACGTCCACATTATATTGTGTAGGAAATTGCCGAGAGGGCAATGTTGAAAAACCCGTCCGAAGAAACGGTGTAAGAAAGGCCTTCCGAAAGTACGACATTGACCCCCAAATAGACAAAAATGTTCATCTCAATTTTTTATACAACATGGCAAAAAACATTTTTTTGTCTAGGGCCGACCTAGGGTTTTCAAGAGAAGTCTCGGACAAATACTTGCATAGACAAAAATATTCCATTCCATTTTCTTTACAACATATTGAAAACCATTTTTTTGTCTAGGGCAGACCTAGGGCCATTAAGAAATACCTCGAACACATAATTTCATAGACAAAAACGTTTTCCTCAATTTGCTCTGCAACATAGCAAAAAAAATTTTTTTGGTTAGAGCCGACCTCAGGACAGGCCTGAGGCCCAATTCAGCCATAAGCACAGGCACCGGGTCCGAATTTGTTTTTGACTATGATTCGGTACTCGGTTACCTCTCAAATAGAAAAAGAATCAACAAAATCAGTTAGGATTTACCCAAATTATGCAAGCGAACACGTTGGGCTCTAGTAGAAACTCAGTTTTAGGGTCCTGACTGAGTCCAAAGGTTTCTAATCAAAAAATTTTCTTCCATAAAACGGCAGACAGTCCCAGACCTTTCGATCAAAAAAAATTTGAAAATCGCTTTCTTTAAAATAAAGCGATAGATCTTCGAAAAAACTTGACGCATTTAGAACATTATGTTCGAAAGGTTTATGTCCACAAACAAGCGCTGATTCTCAGCTTCAGATATCCTCTTCCGCTCGGAGGTAAATGCGGATCTAGTTAGCATCAATAAAGTTCTGTTAAGAACTGTTATGGGACGTGCTACCCAAATTTTGTGGTTTTTTTTTTGTCACTTTTTCGGGAATCCTTTATAACTCCTCATATCTTTAAGTTCCAGAAAAAAGTTTTTCCATGAAATATAGGGAATAGATCGAACTTCCAACGTTCAAGAAAAATATTGCTTACTTTAAGGTTTTTACTTTTACATTCGAATCGGTTTTTACCGGTTCCACCGTTTTTTGATATCCAAAAAAAATTTAGTTCCGAAATGTTGATGTTTCATATCCCACTATCTAAATGACATTAATCATCTCAACGAGTGGAAACACATATCCATGGGTTCTTCTCTGCACTTGCTCTGTTGTTAGCAAGCATTGAAGGAGGGTTGAATTCTTGTTGGTCGAAGAATTGGGGAGGAGTGCGGTACACCTTCTTTGCCTAAAACTATCACGAAATTTAAAATTTAGAAAATGTTTAGGTCAAGGCTCCTGAATCTGTAAACTCAAGGCACCACTTACGCCTCCTCCTCATCGCTGAGGTTTTGTTATGAATTTTGTAGTCTCTTCCCACCTAGCTGAGTGTGAGCTATATAAATTGCCCTTACGTTCACACATTTGTTAATAAACTCGAAAATACGTAGATTGAGCCAAGCGAAAAAGGCTCTAATCCTACCTGCAAAGCATAAAAACCTTGGAGGGTAGATTTTGAGAGAGAATAGTTATTTGTGTGTCTGTTTTTGACGACTGATTTTAGGCAATTTCGCGTGTTGTAGACCGAGCAGAGCGAGGTCTACATGCGAAAGTGCCTAAAATGAGTCGTCCAAAACAGACACACAAAAAATTTTTCATGCAGAGGTCCAAAATCGAGAGAAATTTATAAAATTCCCTTCGATTTTGGCCCTGAGGCATGAAAAATATATGAAATTCTCTCATTTTATGACGTCACCAAGGTTTTTATCCTTTGTACGGCAGTATGAGTAAAACCATCCACATTTAGTTTATGACTTGCGAAAGTAGACGACTGAATTCGCTTGTGAGGAAATTTGTCATATAAATTTACCCTGCACTAGCATGTATAGAAAACTGTATAGACAAATGAACGAAACAACAATTGAGTTAGAATAGTTATTTGTGTACCTGTTTTGGACGATGGATTTTAGGCAGTTTCGCGAGTTGTAGAGCGAACGAAGTGAGGTCTACAAGCGAAAGTGCCTAAAAACAATCGTCCAAAACAGGTACACATACAACTTTACATGTAAAGGGACGAAATCCCAAAAAATTCAAAAAATGCCCTCATTTTCGGCCCCGTCGCATGTAAATTAGTTTTTCATGCTTCATATGCGGTGCGAAAATAAAAATTTCATCCCATGGGACGAAAATTTTATTTTCGCCCCGTGGGGAGACATTTTTTTTTTTTACTTTCACACCGCATATGAAGCATGAAAATAACTATAACATCAGTCCGTATTCTGCTATCAAAGCACTAGAGAAAAGGGACTAGTTCTATGTTGAGGCGTAAATTTAGCAATGAAAATAACATTGTTATGGTGTCACTAGTTGAGGTTTGGGGACAAGACACTATCAATCCACGCACTACAGAAATAAAATCCAAACGGAAAAATTTCGATTTGAGACGACACATTTGAGACTTCATAATTTAAAATCAAACACACACATTTCAAATTCCAAATAATTCGATTTTATTTTAACTTTAATTTTTCTGTCCATTTCTTTTCATCCACGATAGCCATATCCACCGCCGTAACCACCTAATAAGGAAAATTGTTTCGTTATTGAGTCTCAGGTAATTTCGAATTGTTTTTTTCTGTAATCCACCATTTTCCACATCCATCACATACCTTTATATCCACCGTAGCCTCCGTACCCTCCATAGCCGCCACCAAATCCAGGGTAACCGCCATAGCCTCCATAGCCGCCACCAAATCCAGGGTAACCGCCATAACCTCCATAGCCGCCTCCATAACCATATCGGTTTCCGTATCCTCCATACCCACCATGAGCGCTTTCTGCAACACTGAGATCATCACTTTCACTTATATCCTCCTTTGGGACTGCAACGAAAGCTTGACTTTCTGGTTGGATGGTGAACACCGCCACCGCTGCTGAACACACTCCAATCAGGCACACAATTAGAATCGTTTCCTATACCGAAGCAAAATTGTAAGAATCAAATTTTTGCCAGTCTAAAACTATTCACACCTTTAACATTTTGTCAATCCGTTTTCGCTACTTTCTCAACAGTCTTGTGTCTTCAAATGGTTCCTAATCACTTGTCATGTATACCTTTTATAGAACTTGGGTAAACAGAATTTCGGAAGAGACGTTCATTGAGGTGAAAATTAAAGATGAAAACAAAAACGTGATAATTGACAAATATTTTTGTTGGAACAGGTTTTCTATGAACTATAAAATTCGGGGAAAACCCGCAACATTTTACGGAGCTTAGAGCATTCTTAATGATGTTTTAAAGAAAGATAGACCTCTTTCGATTTGAATACATTAACTTGGCAATTTTTAGATTACTGTTTTTTGTGGTGAGCAATGAAAAAAATAGATGAGTGTTTATTGGTGGCACGTGTAAAATCGAGGACATCAAAAATTTTATTTTATACTGTAAGCGTAAACATACCAGAGATCTATCGAGGACTCGGTAGCCTCCTGATATAAAAAAAATGCAAAATACTTTCAACATCAACATTAGGATTCATTTACAACATCTTAATTCTCTTTTTCATTTATAATTTTTTGACAGCTGACCCCGAGATAAGTTAAATATAAATGGTTTTTGTTCTCCTTTAGCCATAAAGAACATAAACTTTTAGGGGAAGGAAGGGTCTTTTGTATGCTTAAATGTGTTAAGTTATCTACAATAATTGTGATAATCATAAAAAGTGTGAATCTTTTTCGGGAGAAAATATGAATTTTCGCCTAACAAATGTGAAAAGTTTAATTCATAACTCGGGGAAAAATAGAATATTTTTAACTCGGTTGATGTCTGTGGCCCTCGCAGAGAAAATTGCAACGAAAGTAAAGTTTGTGGCACAAACAGAGAAAATTGCAACTCGTTGCAGTTTTTTCTATTTGTGCCACCACAAACTTTACTCTCGTTGCAATTTTCTCTGCTTTGGCCACAGACATCAACCTTTTTAAGCAATTTTCTATTTTCTCCCCTTGTCATGAAAATAACTATAACTCGGTCCCGAATGTACGTGCTGGTAAACTCATTCTGCTAAATGGCCGCTGACAAAAATAACGTTACGCTATTTTACGAAATTTTCGAGAAGCACTCCTGTTACGTTTTTTATGAACCTCCCCCTTTCAACCGAGCGTGTCGTATTTGTGAACGGCTCCTAGTGAACATAACAAAAAGTTACTTTTTCGGATGCAAAACAGGACTATTTTGTTTGAATCAATCTTTCTCAAATGGATTGTAACATGGGATAGATCGAGGCGGAAGTTGGGGGATACGTTTATTATCTTCTATAGTGATGACGAATCAACGAAAAAAAAACATGTGCAAGGCACCCGCACGCATCAGAATTTATATGGCAAACAGAATAGATGTTGCAAAAAGGCTCGAACGTATGTAAATATTGACTTAACTCATGCAATTACGTCAACATGAAATTGGATTGAAAATTGGCAAAAGGGCACTATGGAAAAACCCGTCCGTAGCAACGGCAAAAAACCTCTCCATGTCCATATCCATAAAAAAGCCCAAAGTTCGAAAAAAAATAAAAAAAAAAAATTTCTCAGTTTTTTTTTGTATTTACTAGGGCCGATCTTTGAAGCGACCTGGAGCACTTAGGAGAGGCCTCTGACTCATACTTCATTATCATCATTATTCATCATTAAAGAAATATACACGAAAAACCACCAAATATCGTTTAGGGTCGCGTAGCGTGAGTTGGTTCCACACTAAGGTCTCTACAGCCCGAACCACTCTACAGATTTTCACAAATTTAATTTCCGTGATTTTCTAATGTCCATATCTTTTTTCTACAACCTTCAAGAGCGATTTCCGTTCTAATTTTGCAGATATAAGTCGTTATCACTTATTCAATTATCGTTCAGGAAAAAAATGATTTTGAAGATCGGAAAGATTTACCCGATTTATGTAGAAAAAACAAGTCTCTATTAGACTCAATTTTAGGGCCGTGTTCTTCTAGAATTGTCGGGCATGCCTAGACCTTTCAAATAAAAAAAAAAATTACGATAATCGGAAAAGATTTATGGGAGTTATGTATAGAGGTGAGCGGGTTGCCCGAAACTTCGAAAAACCCGACCCGAACCCGAACCCGAATTGTTTTTTTCAGGTTTCTAAAATTTTAATCGGGTCGGGTTCGGTCCGGGCCGGGTTGTTGTATCATTTTATTCGGGTCCGGATCCTTTACTGACTTTTTATATTTTACAAAACTCGTCTAAATTTTATCATCTTGCATTACACGAATTTTATTTTAGTCTAAGGTCCGTGAAGAATGCAAACGTCGGGCCTTGAAATAATTCTTCTTTCGAAGTAATTTGGGTTGTGAGTTTCGAAAAACTTGAGTGTCTGGTTCGGTCCAAGTCGGGTTTTGAAACAGTTTGGGTTTCGGGTTTCGAAAAATTTTATCAGGTCGGGTTCGGTCCGGGTCGGGTTTAGAAACAATACGGGTTTCGAAAAATTTTATCGGGTCGGGTTCGGTCCGGGTCGGGTTTCGAAAAATGGTCGACCCGCTCATCTCTATTATGTACAAAAGACCGAAAACCACTTAGGAGGTCTTAGCTCAGCGGTCTTTCGACCAAAAATGGCGATCTGCAACCCACTTTTGGTACTACCTTTAAGGGGAAAAAAGATTTTGAAAATCGGTTAAATTTACTCGAGTTATCGTGTTTACGGACGGACAAAGTTTTTTTTGCTGATTTGGCATCTAAGGACCATGATCGATGCTACCCTTTACTCCCACCCCTCGAATCGACTGGTTACAAACGTAGTGATAAACACATGGGACTCGTACTTCGTGCTAAACTTTTTCTTCCCTGAAAGATACATGAGTCCCATGATTCAAGTTTAAAGATGATAGTAAAGTATAGCACGGAAATTGTTTATTTTTGTGTCAAATGAAATCATTTGGTGTTATGGAGAAGCTATGTTCTACATATTAAAAGAGAGATGTTACCTCTTTCGAGGTTGAAACAAATCTGATTTTATTCAAAGAAAACATCGGTATCGGTAAAGGATTCTATGATTACAACGGATTTAAATGTTTATTTCTGATTGCTATGATCTGTGTCACCACAGTGTCACAAAACTGGGAAATTTTTTTTGTGGAAACTGGTTGTCTGGGCAGTACTACCAGTGGAATGGAAGAAATTGAGTTTCTTGGCCATATACAAAAGCAGACGATTTATCGTCTATATTTGCTTAACTTGCGAAGGCAAAGCTGTAGAGAATCAAAACGGGGAACTATCTTAACCCCCAAAATTATTTTCCCTCAAAATAGGCAAATTTATTTTCCCCCAAAATTTTCCACGAAAATCCTCGCAAAACCACAATTTGTACTGGGGTTATAATATTTCTATGTGTTGAGCCATTTTTTATTTTCCCCCAAAATTTTTCCATACATCTGTTCGTGAAATTTGAGAATTCCCTAGTTTCGTTATCCGCCTTGGCTTTCGTGACATTTCGTTAACGGGAGAAATCCCTACTTTTTTATCCACCTAGGTTTTTGTGACATTTTGTAAAAGAAAATATTCCCTAGTTTCGTTGTCACCAAGGATTTCGTGTTTTGTAAATTTTTTTTTTTTTCATTACTGTGAACACTGATACATACTTTTTTTTACTAAGCGGATAATATAAAAAGGTGCAGAACCTAAAAATATTATGACCCAAATTGAGTGATAATATATTTACGCTCTGCACCATTTTATATTATCCCACACGAACAGATGTATGGAAAAATTTTGAGGGAAAATAAAAAATGGCTCAACACATAGAAATATTATGACTCCAGTACAAATTGTGGTTTTGCGAGGATTTTCGTGGAAAATTTTGGGGGAAAATAAATTTGTTGCATATGCCTATTTTGGGGGAAAATAATTTTGGGGGTTAAGATAGTTCCCCAATCAAAACACGTGTTTCAGGGTCTTAGGGAAAATGACCTAATACCGGAATATATCCACTTCTACAACTGCCATACTTCGAAAGGGTTTTCGACATTACCTTGGGTAAATTTCTGTTGTAATATTGCCATTTCGGCATTTGTGTGAACAAAATTAGCAAAATTTTGTGTATTTGAAAATCTGTATTGGTATAACTTCGCTAATTGAAGAACCTTTAACATTGCCGTCTTTCTATTGAATCTTCAGACTCATTATCAATTCAATTCCTCAGCAATAACTTAACCGGAAACTCTAAATATACCAAGGAGAAGGTTTGTAGACTCAATAAAATTAGATGAGGGAATTAGGTAGCTTTAACTAGACGAACAAAGCATATCATTGGTGTGTCAGAGGAAAGGATTTCATGAAGGAGTGTGGTCCATGGTCCCAAGAATGGTTGCGGCATAAATCACAACGAAAGACACATCAAGTCCTGGCTTCCACTAAAAAAAAGTACTCCATTTAGCGCTCCGTTAAGTATTTTAATTGGTTGAGAAAATCACGTAACGAATTTCAATCAATTGAAGTTCTTAACTTTTTTGAGTGGAAACCAGGATTAAGGGTCTGTAAAGGATGATCTTGACGATGAAATGAGGTAAATTAAGGATCTTCTATAAGCGAAGGCATGCAAATACTAACTTTTCTTTACACATTTTTTTAAATTTTCAGAATTAAGCATAAACCATAAAACGCATAAAACCCATCCAAAAATTGTACCTGTATCACAAACTCGTTATATAGCGACACGCCATTGGCTTGTATAGCATATCGTTACGAACAAGCTTCATTTAATCGAAGTGAGTATCGACTAAAAATGTTTCTCGGTGATAAAAAGGATGTAAAATCACAAAAAAAACTTTTTTTATTTTCTCGAAAAATTGTCCAAGTGTCCGAAAAAAAAATTACTCGGGGGACTACCACGTAACATTGTTTAATATCAATCTCATGTGCATGTCATTTTATTTTTTGTCCCGTCCAAGCTCACCATGCGTCCTTTTCTAAGGAATGAAATTTTAGAACGGCTAGGAGAGATGGTGTAAAAAAATTCTAATTTGTAGAATATTGAGCCTAAGGTCCTGTAATTTATATACAAATCATATTATGCTTAGTAATGGGAGGGAAAACATCTTTAAATACTTATAGTTCTTTCAAGTAAGTGTAAAAACAACACATTTATTTACATCATCCATTTAAATCATTTTATTGTCGAAAAAAAAACCTTTTATTAAAACAATCACCACACTACACATGAACATAAATAAATCGACCAAAGACATTTCACCAACTCAGAAAGTGTATCTTGGCTAATGAATCACTTTTTCTTTCCGTAATACCCATGGCCGTGGTAATGACTGTGTCCATATCCACAACCGCATCCACCTCTTCTTCTTCCTCCACCGCGATATCCACCATATCCTTTATTTATTACGACGACTTTGGGTCCGAATCCGAAAAATTTTGTTTCCGATGTTTCGAGATCGGAAGTTGCATTTTCATCATTTTCCGTCAAGGTATTTTCTGGTACTATCGAATCAGATTCGCTCTGCAAAGTGTTAATCGCAGCTGAAGAGCAAACTCCAATTGCACACGCGCAAAGTAACAACTCCTAAAAACAGGAAAATGTGGGATGACGGATTTGGAAATCTGAATCAATCGATAAAGAAACTTTTTCTACAAGCACAAATTTCAGTTGCTTTACCTTAAACATCTTTCTTACTGATAGAGTCCGACTTTTGCTTCAAAATGCCAGATATACGGCTAGGGATAATGTTTTTATTTACTCGATATACAAAAACCTGTTCTTGGTTTCGTTAGTTAAAATTCCCAAGTGCTTAAACTATTGAGCTTTTTCTAAAACGTAATTCATTTTACGTGTTTTTAGAAGTGTACGAGACTCTGTTCAGGACCTATGGCTTCATCTTAAAATTTTGTAACTTCGGACAAAAGTTTCTTCAAAAAAATGAATGAGAAAGTGGCGTAGTTTGCATTGTAATGAATTGTCGAATCTACGTTTTATAAAACTACGTAAAGGGTCCATCATCCATCAAGTAAGTACGCAAAAAATGAAGATTTCGGAACCACCCCTCCTCCTGCGTACGTAAAAATGTATGAGGAAAATTTGGAAAATGTATGGTGCGTACGCTTTCGTGAAACCTCGCCCCCTTTAAAGCGCATGTACTTTATGGATGACTCCTAAGGATTAAATGGTTCCTTAGGGGCCATCTATAGTGCGAACTCTTCTTTGGGGGGAGGGTGAGTTTGAAATAGAGTGCGCTCCATACATTTCGAATTTTTTCCATGGATTTTTGCTGGGGGTCTAAAATCCGTCTTTTGTAGCGTGCGCACTATTTGAATGGCCTCCAAGTGGTAAAGTTTAAAAAGTCATATCATAATCTCGGAAAATGTTGTATCGATCATCAATCATCAATTATCGATAAATAACAAATTGCCGATACATATCAAATTATCGATAACTATGAATTTTTGATAATCATCAACCTATTTTCAATAATTGACATAGAGTAAGGGTGCCTAATGTGGAACACCAAAAACATTAGTATAAGAACTTTTATTTACTGCTACAAAATTAAGGAAATTTTTTTTCGTAGACGGCGGAACCATACAGCTAAATTTTGACTTTTTTCCATTGCGTAGTACCGTCCCTCCCCACGAGAGACCTAGTTTTTCGGATTCTACGTAAAATTTGGATGGAAATCGATATTTTACTCATTAAAATCGGTCCGGTGGATCCGTCATTTTCCATACAAAATGTGCTATTTCATCGAAGCCAAAGTTAACGGAAACATCCTACGTTAGTTAGTTCCAGAATCATTTGTATGAAAACCGACTTCTTTGGCTCGTGCTCGAAAGCGGCTCGATAACTTTTCTTGAAATTTTGCAGGGACCTTCGAGTCCCTTTAAAAAAGGGGGGTATCGGCCTCGTTTGGGCGCCAGGGCTCTTAGAAGGCGCCATATAAAACCCATATAAAAGAATGTTTTGTATGTGTGTGTGAGTGTATTCAAAGTATGGATCAAATATGAGCAAAATTTTTGGACTATGTTAGGATGGAGATAGATGTTTGGTGTCAAAGGATGGGTTGGATGTGTAGTGTGTCAGGGTGACCAACAAAAGGGCCAACGGTGGTATGGGACGAACTTAGGGGAAAAATTAATTTTTTTTTGGGTTGGAGATAGATGTTTGTTGTTAAAGAAATTTTTTTCGCCGGAATTTTTTTTCGCCAGAAATTGTTTTCGTCGGAATTTTTTTTGTGTAATTTTTTTGGCCGGAAATTTTTTTCGCCGAAATTTTTTTTGTCGGAACTTTTTTTCGCCGAAAATTTTTTTCCAAAATTTGTTTACTCTTTTTTTCCAAAACTACTGATATCACAACAAAAACTCTTTTTAAAAGAGAAACGTGACGCAAGTCCCTTCGTGAGCGAGAGCATTTTTCTAATTTCTCATAGGAAAAGGACAAATTATAATAGTAATCCCAATAGCACTGATTAGTCGGCAGCAGCACTGTAAAGTGTCTGGTTCGACTGCCGGGGTGTTACACTGAGTAACTGCCAGCTAGTGTGGATTAACAACACTAGGGACCGCATGCTTAACGTGTATTCCGAACCACGCCTTCGATTGAAGGATTATTTCTTTTTCGATCTTGTCGTGCGCTAGTACATCTGGCAACACCTAAGCGCGCATCGAACAGATTCGAATCACAACCCCAACGGTATGAAATTTGTCATTTCTTTTTTTTGACGTTTACACACACCTTAACTTAGCAGCTGGATAAGAGCCTGCTTGTTTCGTATACAGTTTATCGCATATGGGTGACGTCATAGTTCGTTGTGTACAAATCGTTGCGATATTGCTACCCATTTATGAAGCTTGGGTGAGCTTAGGAACGCTACTTTCATGATAAGCGCTGAAGGAAAATCCTATACAGAACTTGTCCACACGGGGTTTGAACCCGGGTATTCTTGGTGGAAAGCCAGCACTGAGCTAACACGTTCTCACAAATTGAGTCTCACAATCTCAGAAAGTAATTAATTTTAACATTCTTAATGTTTAGACTGTCAGCTTCCAGCCTATAAGTAACGACCCAGAATGTAGTTAGCACAGGATGTGAAACTCAGGCAGAAATCATTCGAAGCATTTTACATAAAAACATTTTTAAGAGCAGGCTGCCATCAGCGTTACCAGTTTCGTAGACAAGGAAACAAGCTGGTGCCAATATATTGGATATATATATTAGTGTACTGAATAATTCTCCTCCTACCCTGTCCTTCTCCGTCGTATTTGGCTTTTTACTTTATCCTAGAAGGTGTACTGATATTGCGAATTTAAGCGCCAAATTTAAATTTCAACTCAGCCGTAAATTTTCTAGAACTAATAGAAGTGCGAAATGTTCAAATTAATTTCTTTTGTCACTCTTAACTACAATTTGATTGGTGAATTTACCCAACGTTTCGTTAATCGATTCTTTTGTTTGATTTTTTTTTCAATCAACGTCACTTTACAGGTGAAAAAACTCATATCTTTTGACCTTACAAGACAAATTTTACTGTTTACAAATTACAAACATTGCGAAAAAAATTTTATTTTCAACTCTTCATCTGCCACGACTTCTCATCATTTTTATTTTTACAAAATGTCAATATTCACTTTCGGTTTCAGTTTCAGTTGCTGAATTTTATTTATAATTGTAGTGGTAATTGTAATGATAGCCGTAGTGTGATTGATGGTACCCACCACCATGTTGGTACTGCACTGGTTGGACAATCGGTTGAACGATGGGTTGAACAGGAACTGCTACCGGAACAGCTACTGGTTGAACAGGAACGGGCTGAACATAAAGAGGAACAGCTACAGGGACACCGAAGCCAAACCTCCGCCCAAAATGTTTGAACTCAGCAGTCTCTAGGTCTGAGCTATCGTCGTTCGATGTTTTTTCTTCCGGATTAATTTGTCCAGCAACAGCCGCTGCATTTGATTCAATTGGCTGAGAATTTTGAACGACCGCAGCGAATGCAACACCAACCAAACATAATAATATCACAAATTCCTAGAATTCAAGTCGAAATTCTTATTATTGAAATGCCGCGAAATTTTCGT
The DNA here is from genome assembly GCA_029228625.1 of Pseudolycoriella hygida. Taxonomy (NCBI): domain Eukaryota; kingdom Metazoa; phylum Arthropoda; class Insecta; order Diptera; family Sciaridae; genus Pseudolycoriella; species Pseudolycoriella hygida. The sequence continues at coordinate 149,760,681 of CM055404.1, read as the reverse complement.
GTCAACACAAACCTTAGCCATGTTCGATGTACAGTGTGTGTCGAACTTCTACTGAAGAAGCTTTTACGTGATATGAAATTGAAATTCATCTTTCTCACAAAAGTATCGCTTAACATCATTATCACATCATCTGCCGCCTCTCCTCAATAATTCAATTCAAACAAGTTTATTTCGTAATTTGCATAAAAAAATTTCCCAAAGGCCATTGTAGAGTTATGTAGTTCCGACTTTTATTTCTCTGTGTGTAGAGAGACCCTCAACGGCCGCTTTTATTTGCTGTGTTATTTATGATTCATTTAGCGAAAATAAGATTCGTTTCGTCTCGATTTAGTTGATATAAAAGCATACCATTTAACCGTATTTTTAAAGTTGTTCTTGAAGATTTCCACTTTAGAGATTCAATACATCAAAAGGTTTGGGTTTTACCACTTTTTTTTTGGCTGAAAAATTTGTATGTATTTATGAATTTGGTGCATTTCAGTAAGTAGCGATAGCTTGCATTCAGGCTAAGGATTTGCTAATAGTTAAGATTATGAACATTTTAAAAAAGGGGACTTCACGTACTCGTTTTTTGACCCCTCCCACCCCAACTCTACGTGCATCCGATTTGGACCCCATAAATTGCCTCTTTATTATTTTTGATAGTAATTTTGGGTTGAATATTGAAGATTAATTGAACAAATAATTGAATACAAATAGCACGTTGTCCTAGATCAAGGCTTTGTATTAGAAGGTTGCACAGATATTTGACATTTCGCTGAGGCGGCAATGCAAAATTTTATGCCATCGTCACCTTCTGACTAAAACTAAAAGTGAAAATTTTCATTTAGTATAAGTTTCGAGTACTAAACTATGATTTAGTACTCAAATATTCTACTTGTTGCCAGGTCCGTAGCCAGGCGGTGCGCAGGGGAGTTGTAGATTATTGCAAGCAGGTAGGCATTCCCATTATTGTAGGTGCTGATACAAATGCACACCACATCGTGTGGGGTAGTAGTGACACGAACAGTAGAGGGGAAGCTTTAATCAATTATGTACTGACGACTGACCTGATGATAGCAAACAAAGGAAGAAAACCAACGTTTGTCAACTCGGCCAGAAAGGAACGCATAGATGTCACTATGGTATCCTGTAACCTGGCGGAGAGTATTCACTCGTGGGAAGTGGCCGATGAAGAAACTCATTCAGATCACAAACTGATTAAGTTTCGTCTTAGAGGGTCTTTCCCGGGTAGAAAACCGTACAGGAACCCGAGAAGAGCAAATTGGGATTCCTATAGGAAAGGTCTCAGAGAGGAACTGGATAAGATGGTCTTTAGCGAACGCTACACGACAGTGGAGAAGTTGAAAGAAGCCAACCGAGGGTTCACCTCAGCGATGTTGAAAGCCTATCACTCCGCATGCCCCCTATCCCATCCCAAACCCCTCTATAAGAACCACTTTTGGAGTAAGGCTATAGAGGATAAAAGGCGGGAATAGGGCACGGAAGGGTTCAAATCAGGAGGGAAATAGGGATACCTATCGGACCCTCCTCAAAGAGTACAAGGAAACCTTAGTAATACATAAGGAAAAAACCAAAGAAAAATTCTTTGAGGAGGCGAACTCGATATCGGCCTATGCGCGTGTCCACAAGATTTTAGCCAAAGATCCGGCCGTTCAGGTACATTTGCTCAAACCAGATCGAAGTTACACCGCAAACGGAAAAGAAACAGCGGAACACCTCCTCGAAACTCACTTCCCAGGTAGTACCGGTGGAAAAGGAAAAGCTAATCCAGCATACCTAAATGAGAAAATACCAAGTAGGGCTGACTGGAAGTTTGCTGAAAAGTTGACTAAAAAAGAGAAAGTGAAATTTGCTATCCACAAGTTTCATTCTTTTAAATCAGCTGGACCAGATGGAATCTTTCCAGCCCTACTCAAGGAAGGTATGGAACTGCTCCTCCACCGGCTGATCGGAATTTTTAAGAGTTCCATTGCGCTGACCTACATTCCTAAGGACTGGGAAAGGGTTAGAGTAGCTTTTATACCCAAACCTGGGAGAACGATTCACTGCGAAGCTAAAGACTTCAGGCCCATTAGCCTGATGTCCTTTCTGCTTAAATCGGTGGAAAGGCTTATTGACTTCTACGTGAGGAAACAAGTCCTGAGGAATTTCCCACTTCATGTTAACCAGCATGCTTATCAGACGGGTAAATCCACGGATACGGCACTTCATAAAATGACCCAAAAAATCGAGAGCATTCTGGGAAACAAAGAAGTGGCTTTGGGCTGTTTCATGGATATTGAGGGTGCTTTCGATAATACAGGGTTTGACGTGATTGAGAAATCGGTAAGGGAAAGACACACGGAGGACATTGTGGTGAGATGGATAGTTAGAATGCTGGGATGCAGAAAGGTGGAAGCTTGCGTTTGCGGCAACACAACCAGTCTGAGTGTGACTAGGGGATGTCCTCAAGGAGGAATACTATCACCAATACTTTGGTGCATGGTAATAGACTCTCTCCTGGTCAAACTCAATCAATCTGGAATTTTCACCCAGGGCTATTCAGATGATGTCTCTGTCATCATAGGGGGAATCTGCCCGACGACTCTGGGGAATCTGATGAGAGATGTTTTAAAAGTAGTGGAGGAATGGTGTAAGGAGAAGGAGCTCCGAGTAAATCCAGGAAAGACGAAATTGATTCTTTTTAAAAGGAAAAATAACGTCGATGAACTGGAGCTAGGATGTTTCAGACTCTTTGGGGAATTACTTAACCCAAGCGTGACGGTAAAATACCTAGGGGTCACCTTCGACCATAGGATGACATGGATTATGCATCTAATTGACAAGCTAGATAAGGCCATTGGTATCTTCTGGATGTGCAGAACTGCCTTCGGAAGAACCTGGGGACTATCCCCAAGAGCCATCTGGTGGATTTATACAGCAGTAGTTAGGCCAATGTTCTGGCATGGATGCATCGTCTGGTGGCCTAGAGTAGAGGTAGGGATAGCAAAAAAGGGGCTGGATAAACTCCAGAGGCTAGCATGTTTGTGTATGACTGGGGTGAAAGTCAGTACGGCCACAAGAGCCCTAGAGGCACTTCTGTCTATCCCACCGCTTGACCTGTTTGTAAAATCTGCAGCTTTCAGATCAGCACTTAATATCCAACGTAATGGAGGTTGGACACCGGGCTCGGCTAAAGGACACATGGCAATCATAAACCTAATAAAGGATGAAACTCTCCTGATGAGGAGTGACCAGATCTCGACTATCTTGATGCTGGAGGATAACTTTAGGTGTGTCATACCGAGTAGGGAAAAATGGTTGGGCGTGGAAAAAACTTATCCCCCTGTGGATGGCTTAGTGAGCTACACAGACGGATCCAAGAAAGACGGGCTGTCTGGAGCTGGTTTTATCAGTGATGAAGTCGGGATCGAAGGTTTTATACCTTTGGGATACTTCACCACTGTAATGCAAGCGGAGCTCCTAGCGATATATGAACTGGTTAATACCGAGACTTTCAAGAATCTTCAAAACAGAAGACTCTATTTTTGCTCGGATAGTCAAGCCTCAATTGAAGCCCTGGAATCCCCCATGGTTAGTTCGGCCACAGTCCTTCAATGTAAAGAAGCCCTCAATAAGCTGGGTAACAACAACAATGAGGTTATTATTCTGTGGGTGCCGAGTCATTCTGGTATCCAAGGTAATGAGAGGGCAGATGAATTAGCAGACAAGGGAGCAAGCGAGCGCCCGATAGGGCCTGAACCCTTCTGCGGTATATCGAAAAATGAGGGGAAACGTATCATTAAGAACTGGCTCGAGGTGCAGCATAAAAGAGTCTGGAACAGGTACGAAGGGGGTAAACACACAAAAATTTTCTGCAAAGCTCCTCTAAGGAAGTTCAGTGACAGTTTACTGAACCTTGACAGACCTAACATAAAGAGAGTAACTGAGGTCCTGACAGGACACTGCGGCCTCAACAAATATCTCTCCGTTATAGGATATGCAGAAAACCCCAAATGTGCCTGTGGTTATGAAGAGGAAACTGGCATCCATATTATTAGTGACTGTCCTAAGTACAGATATCACAGACAACGGATCTTGGGCAGACCAGAACTTGGTCCTAATGACTTAACAATTGACAAAATCAAGGTGCAAGACCTGGCCTTCTTCCTGAAAAAGACGGGTAGGCTAGAATGGTAAATGGCATTTTACGACCTTACAAGGATATGACGCAACACACCGTAGCTCGGACATTATTTACAATCACAAGGAGATGACATTCACTTTTACACTCATATTATTTACAAAATCGTTTACATTTTATAATTTCAATTTGTCTTTCTTTGTACAATTTTCAATATTTGTTAAATAAACGAAGAAAGGAGGAGGCATGGGAACAAAGGACTAATCGTCTAGGTTCCTGTCAAACGCAAAATTTGACCCCCCTCACACCTTCAATCTAATCTAATCTTCTTACTTATGATTAACCCTGATCTCAGGGCTTGTCTACCTCAGATGGTCATAAAATCTGAGGTTGACAAGCTTTGACCTATCATCTCAGACAGGTTCTTGGCGACAACAAGGCTCACCTAAGTTTTTAAATGATAAATGGGAAAGCAACAAGGATCTGCGCTTCAAGATCAACAAATTGATCGTCCTAACTGATAAATCTATAACGAACCCTTTTATTCATAAATGTCGCCTTAAGTGATTAAACGAAATGCAAAAACTTTGATTTAATATCTAAAGAACAAGTGAAGGCAGTCAAAAATTATCGCCTTGTTGCATTAAGACTGAATTTCAAAATCGATGGCAATTGTGCAACCTTTCTCTCGATTTCGGACCTCTGCATTAAAAATCGCTGTGATCGATCAACAACACGCTAAATTACCTAAAATCATACAATAACTATAACTACCAACTATTATTTGACCTTAAATGAGTGACGTATTGGCTAAAGAGCAAAATGTGAATATTGTATTCATATCGACAAGAAAATATAATTTCATGAAGCGCTGAAGTTTAGCTGATGATGAAGAGCGCCCACCCAACCCCCAATATTTTACGTCTAGCTACGGCTCTGCTTGCTGGGTAAAAAAGTTTACTTTCAGTTTCATTCAGAATTAGGCGATTGCATTGCCTTAAACTTTTTTTTCTGTGAAAGGTACATTATGTCCCATGATTAAAATTCGAAGATGAGTGAAAACGGTCAAGTAATTCCGGAGACATGGTCGAAGAAGTGGTCGAATATGGATTATCGAGGGTCGGTGAAGCTTTCACTCGCAAATATCTCAGCAGATATAGCACGGATATTGCTCATTTTGGTGTCAAATTAGCATATAGCATTATAGATCTCACAAAACTATATAAACTAAATATTTGTGCAATATGGAGATTTACTGTCAAAGGCAATGTCGCCGATGCCCAACTCACACTCAGAAATATTTTTAAAATGTCAAAAGTCCTTATAACCCCAACAGTATTACACATTGTCTACAACGCTTTTATATTAATTTGAAAAACCGAAACATACTTATTCGAATTACACAATATCAATACTTAAAAATGCAGGCAAGAAAACACGGGGACACCGTTTTACGTTCGAGGAAAAATGCATGGCGTTTGCAATATACAAACAGAGCCCCAAGTGTTACCGATTCCTATCAGGTCTATTGACAATGCCTTGCAAGCAAACGTTAATGACACATTCGGCTCATTCGAACAACCAGAGTGTGACGAATCGTTACATTTATAACAGGAAATATTTTTGGGTCAAAAAAATAATATTCAATGTAACCACAAAAAATATTGATCAAAAAATTTATCAAAACCTCTTCTTTTGAAACGGCACCTCGATCCTAAATGACATTAACGTCAATGTTTTAATAAGAAAAAAGAGATAACATCAATTTAAAAAGAGAACGAGTATATAAAAAATGACACTAAATTTTATTAAAATTTTACAGAACACGTGTTTCAGAGTTTTAGGTAAAAATTGAGAAAATTCTCGTTTTGGTACAATTACACCCATAGAAGTAATATTTTACTATGGCTTCTGTACCTTCGGCAGATTCATGTCCACCCGCTTGAATCAACATTTAAAAGCCACTCACAATTCTTCATCCCACTTCCAATTGTTTAACAAAAATCGAGAAACTAAAAGTGCTGATTTCGTCGTTTACGATTCATCAGTACACCTTGTCTGAAGACCATGTGTATATCAGCAACGATGGCCATAGAATGATACTCAGACTATGTCAACTCGCCTTTTATACAATCCAGATCCTTCGATTGGATGCATGCCATTTCGTTTGAACAATTTGGAAGTAAAAGAATTGTGAGTTTGTTTCGGTTATTTTTTAATTTGGATTATTCTGCTAAGCAGACTATCAACGACTATCGAAGATAGTATTTACGTTGAATATTTCGGATCCAAGGGGCTAACCATACCCTCTGTGCAAAGAAGTACACAAACTAGCAATCGGGGTTTTAGGGGAAAATTTGACAGCGATTTTGTTCTCTCGCTCGCTCCGCTTGCGATTCTAACAGCATATACATGCAACCTTCATAACAAATACATATTTTGTTCAGCGAAAAATTTGAGTTTTGTCACCGGGAAATGAGGTCTTTGTCATTCATATAGGGGGAAAAATAGCAATGACGAATTTGGATACCGGGAAAAATATAGTCTTTTACGGAGCTATAACTTTTTATTTTGCATGCAGCCGATCCTTAGTCGATCATCTACCCCTCAAGCCGAGTTGAAAAAATTTTTCGGCTATCATGTGTGGAATTCGGTAGGGGGAGGAGAACTTATTTTACTGATTTCGCTTATTTAGATCTAAAAATGGGAGGCTCTTGAAAAAAATTGGTTTAAAATTCGAAATATTGAAAACGTAGCGACGAACTCACTTTGGGGCATTTTAGCTTTACCCACTCTCATAAGCTACACCAGCTGAAAAGTTGTTATTTTTCGCAATATAATTGCCTCTTGCATTTTTCTTAGACGCCTACATGACTTCAAAAATATCTCAGAAAAAAATTCGAATGTAATGTAACATTGGAGAGGCCAATGCACGTAAATTTCATATGGATCTTACAATTAACAATATTGTGTGATTACACAGCTACGTAACAAAGATAGATTGAATGTTGACAAATAATATTTTTTTAAATGCATTTGTGTTTGTGATGCTACGCTCATCTCTGACTATATTTGCAGTGAGTTCTCCTGGTAGATTTTATTGGATACCGGAACTGCATTGAGACGTTTGACAAATATTTCCTATAATAATGATCATAACATGCGTACGGATAATTCTATAAATTGACCATAACTGATTCGAATCGTAAAATTATGAAGGTTAACACAATTGAGAATCATCACAACACCGTGACGTTATTAATGTAGTAAAGGCCTGTACACACATCAGGCAAAATGTGAATAAAAAAAAAATCCACAAAAATTGTCAGAAAATGTATGAGATGTGTTCCTTTTGGACCCATACGAAGACAAAGTACGTGTCTTTGCGTTTACCCGACGATTGCAACGAGTCGAATTCGGAGTGTAAAGTACATGAGTGAACATTTCAAAATCAATGCCCAGCCCACACCTAGTCAACATATTTTTCTAGGAAATACTCTGCCCATACCAAGACTCATGGGCTCAGCCATGTGCCCTAGCCCAAAAATAATTTTTTTGTTGTGTTGTAGAGAAAATTGGAGGAATATTTTTGCGTATGAGATGGAGACATCTTTTTAGGGCTCAAGGTCGGTAGTAAGGTCGTAAGGCAATTGTTGTTGCTTGATTGTAGGGCTGTGAAGGGTTTTTTTATACCGCTGTTTCGGGCGGGTTTCTCCGCATTGTCTTTTGGGCAATTTCCAATGCAATTAAGTAGGACCGTCATCAATAATTTAACGAAATCGCATTACATTGCGAAGGACGTAGGCTTTATAGAGAAAGGTACGCGTCTGTGAACCACATGTACTTTCTCATATGATAGCATGTTGGTATGGCCATTAGTAAAGCATTCGATCAATGTTCAGAATCGACAACTGTCAACACCAATTTCGGAAAATTAGAAAGTTTTCTAATTCGCGTCCATTAATTGCGATTCTCCTGTCAAAGCACACACGTATTTTCATCAAAATTGCAAATTCGTCGTATTTCGATGATTCTTATGTTACAGAATTGCTGAGATCGACAATTCAAATTGCTCGTTTGTGTTCTCCTTAAAATGCAAGAGAAATCGTACACACAGAAATATTTATTTTGCAAATATTTTACCAGCATTTTGCTTGCATTTTAGCTGATCTGTGTACTCATCTTATGTCTGATGAGGTGTATTTTACGAATTTCTTGTTTGTTTACATCGTTAAGTTCGAATTATATGATTTTGCTAACAATTTTGAGATATAAAAATTACCGTGTTATGATTCAAGAATTCAAATATTTGATAAATATGAATTGTCTATACGACGCAGAATATCGCTGGATGATGATGTCCTTGGGAAAAAACGATCTTTATTTTGCGAAAATATTAATGTATAAATATAAACATTTAAAGTCTTTGAATCGGTTGGGACAAAGAAACTTTAATATTTTTTTCAAATGATGTGGAAAATAATAGAATTTACAGAATTTTGCATACAAATTGGTCATCTTTATCGAATATCAATTTATGAATTAGAGGTGATTCAGGTATGAAATAATGTGACACTTCCTAAACCGGATAGTTGACTAGTAGCAGATTGAGAAACCCGTTAGCGCTGTCTCAGAATATAGCCGCATCCTTCGTCATCGACAGGTAGGTGTTCAAGTTTAATGAACATTTTATTTGAGATCTTATTTATTATGAATTGTGTTTAACGACATGAACTTTATTTTGTTAAATTCATGACTTGCATTTTCTATGGAAACTTTTATGAAAAGATTTTTATGGCAGAGATTGATTTAAGAAACTCACTTTGTCATTTCTTTAATTTCGGTTTTACCGTTGACCATTTACATGTTCAAGAGGTCAATCCACTGAATGATTTTTATTAGACATTTCTACTCTCTCTTCTATGTGATGAAGTTATTGGAATTTATCGCTTCCGAACAGGGCCGTAGCCAGCCTAACGGCCTATCAAATTTTTAGTACAAAAACATATACAAGGGACCCGTACGCATCAGAATAGATGTGGCAAACAGAATAGATGTTGCGAAAAGACTCGAACGTATCTAAAAGTAAATATTGCCAAGACAGTCTCCGATAAAAACGATGTTTTTCCGGAATATCTTTTGTTAATAGTTATTTACGTACGATGTAGTACGCATGTAATTCATTTCCGAGTGACGTATTAAGTTTTTCATGTTTGCTATCAGGGACGAAAGTTGAAAAATGTAAGCCCCGTAAGATTACATTTTCTTTTCGTCCCTGATAGCAAGCATGAAAACACAATTGTCTATTTCAAAAAAGTACCCCAAGTGTTTTTTCATCTAGCAGTTGAGCTACTTTTTTAAAATTGCTTAGTTTTTTCAACACACTTTTCGCTAGAGGATAGGTTTGCACTTTCAGCCAGGATGTCTGGTGCCGAAAACTTGAAAACGCCAAAATTAAGGAAGTAGCGAATACACTTTTTGTATTAGTTTATAATTTGTCATCTGGCTGCGTACTTGAGCGATGCACCTGGGGATGAAGGAGGCGGCCTGGTGCTGAACATGTGATATTACCAAAGTGTGGGGGTAGTTAGATCTGTACGTCACATAAGTTTCAACTCGGCACCAGGCTGCATCGTGGTTATGACACTTTGAATACAGAGAACAGAAGTAGGCTGATGTCGAATTGAAACTCATATGACGTATAGAACTCACTACCTAAAAACAGGTGATCAGCACCAAGCTGCGTTCTTTATTCCCAACCTCAAATCCAAAGTGAGCAGCCTGGTACCGACTTCGATGGTGTTACTAACTAATAACCTCACTTGTTCTTACACTTAGGCGCAATTTCAGCACCAGGCTGCCTTGGTTTGCAAGGTTTTACCTTTCGACAGACGCCCTATTCCTCTTGTAATTACGTCCGCACTAAAGTGCCGAAAAGGCAATATTGAAAACCCCGTCCGAAGCAACGGTGCAAAAAGCCTCTAATCCCTTAAAAAGCCTCAAATTAAAAAAAAAATTAAAAACAGTTCGAAAAAAATTAAGA
>CM055404.1:149736386-149750012 GCA_029228625.1 Pseudolycoriella hygida | reverse complement strand
GAACGTTTCATAAGTTTTCTTGAAACGATTACATTGAAATGGGACTACATCTAAGCCAGTGGTTATAATGAAATTTTCTATATTTGCTTCAAGAGAAACATTTCTTGTCGTCTTGATAATAATGATATTCATTATTGTGTACAATGCATACTTTGTAGCTTATCTTTGGCTGTGATTGTAATGTAGGGTGTATGTTATGATGAAGAATAGCAACAATTTATTGTTGACTTGCTTTTATTTGAAAAATAAAGAGTTGAAAATTTATTGAAAACCCGAAACACGACCCGACGAAAAAGAAACCCAGACCCGACCCGCCCGAGTTTTTCTCAACCCTAACCCGACCCGAACCGAACACGTGAAAAGCAATTCGGGTTCGGGTCGGGTTTTATCGGGTTTCGGGCAACCCGCACACCTCTACCGCCAGCACCACCTTTCCAACGATACCCTACACGATTAATTTGATGGAGAAATCAGTTTCATTAGATTGATTTTCCACACGGATGTATGCATGAAGTATGCAAGTAAAATTATGAAGTAAAATTCACATGTTGGTTGTTGTTTCTTTGCCGTGGAATGACAATGTTGTGTGTTGATTTTTGGTTCGATGCCGCATCGAACCAAAAATCAACACACCATCGTAAAATTCACATGACATGCCTGCAAAAAAATGTATGAAACTCACTATACATCAAATCCATCGTGTGGTTTATCGCTGGAAAGGTAATATATCAGCTTTTACGGGAAAAATAAATTTGGAAGTAGTCATATTCTATAAATCATTTGATTGATGAAATGTCGATTATTTGCTAGAAATCGATTATCGATTATTTCCAAAAATCAATATCAATCGAACGTTTTATCGATAATCGAATGTTTTTGATTGTTGATTATCGATTGTTGATTAACAATTGTTGATAATCGATACATATTGCTTATCGATAAAACATTCAATCGATATTGTATCGATTATTTTGAAATTTGGTTATCGATTGATATTTTTTAGTGAACAAGCCCATTTGGAAGCATTAGACAAAGTAGGTGGTGTTGACGACGCTTAACTGTGCAAAAGTGGAAAAAATGAAGTTTTTAATTTTTAGAACTGTTACAACTTCTACACGTTCTATCTGTACTTTCATGTTCAAATACTAGTGGGTTATTCACCCCAGCACGCAAGCGCTAATAATTAATAGTTATTAACTGCATTGGCTATGTAATTCAGTTGTAACACATCTGCGAAAGTTTGCGATATCCGAGCCAAAGGCGAGGTGTCGTAATCGCAGATGTGTTACAACTGCATATCATAGCCAATTCAGTTCAAAATTTTAATACATAAGCGAGCGGTATGTTGAAAACACACCAAAAAATTTCACATATTTTCCACACGTTCGCTTTGACAACAACAAAGCGGCCATGTTTTTCGTTTAGTACGATGAAAGCGTTTCATACCTTACACAGTAACTAGATTTACATGGTTTCGTGCAGCTTATAAGTGGTTTCGTGCAGTTTACACAGTTTCGTGCAATTTCGTGGCATTTATTTTATGTATACATTGGCGATGTACCGTCAATGTAACACAACAATACCGCTCGCTATGCATTAAACATATTTTCCAACTTCTACACGTTCTTCTAAAGGGGTCATTATATTGAGCGCGATGCGAATCGCATCGCATAAAGTATTTTATGAAATCTCAACTGGACAAAACAGAAATTGTTTTTGTCAAGATGAGCTTTCACACAAACCTTACGCGATGCGATTCGCATCGCACTAAATATAACGACACCTAAAGTGTTCAACAACCAGTGGGTTATGCACCCCAGCTCGCAAGCGCTGGTTGTAGAACACTTTTCTACAAAGAAATTGATTCGCTTAGGGATGTTGTCCCCGTCAACTCCTCGTTCTGAATGCCATTTATTCTCATAATTTCGTTCCTTTTATACACAAGTCTTTGCATTCTATGATCAGTTTCATTTAAAAAGCCTACTTGACTATTCATTTAAATTCATATTGCAAGTGATTTCATTGTACGAGTGATTGATTACAATTCCTAACAAGAACCGTCAATTTTCTTTCAAAAAATAAAAAAAAAAAGTCGGAATCGATTTGAGAAAACTTTTTTTCAGACATGGCTATGGCGTCCACTGGCATATCTACCTCTCTTAATCGGGCTTTCAGGTTGGCCATCATAAAATACTAACATTGTTAGGGGAAATGACAATAGAAGAAAAGTAAATGAAAAATATTTTGAGGTCAATACACCGCTTACTGTAGAAATTATTGTAACGAACAAAAATAGAAGATATACGGAGAAGACTTTGGCATGAGTTTTTTGTTACCTTAACTTTTTGGAAGCATTCTTTCATTTTTATAGGTAACAATAAAAGTAGAAAATATCTGCACGATTATTCGTAACTGAAACTTTTTTTATGGTATTTATCAACACAATTTTACTTTAGTCGATCAAGAATATAACCGAGACGCACACTATCATTGCGTATCTCTCATATACTACAGTTTTTTTTAAAATTCTGTTAGGTGATAAATTATACAATGATATGAGATGCTTGGAGATTCTGTTGATTAGTGAATATTATTTTTTCTTCTATTTATATTGACACATACCTGCCAGTCGATCGACGTAAAGATCGATACATTGGAGAAAAGGTCAGTTCTTAACTTAATTTGTGATATAAAAACGAGAATAGAGAAAACGTTTCATCATACGTTAAACGAAGTTCGAAGGAAGTGTTTTAAGATTTTAATAAAATTGACAGATAAGCTCTTGTGAAAATGTTGAAGGTGCGTTTGCAATTTGTTTTTATTTTTTTTAAATCGTCCTTCAATCTATTTTTCATTGAATCGTAACAATAATGAATGTTTCTTAAAATTTTTTCGTTCGATCTGAACTTTTTGCTAATATTTTTTCTGAATTTATTTTCCTGTGTGCGTTGAATTTCTTTCGAAATCGATTTCTATTATATGTGCGATTTTTTTAAAAGTTGTTTTGTGTACAGTGCCCAGCTTTTCTCATGTTTTTTTTTGTTTCATATCAATGGAGATTTTCCTGCTCAATTAAATGGCTTTTGTAACATTATTTCAGGCTAACCTCATTCTCCTGTGCACCATAGGATTTTGCTCGGCAGCAATAGTTTACAACGTCAAACCAGTTGCCAGAGCACTGCCCACAAGCAATGAACCTTCCGATTTAGAAGGAGCAGAAAGTGCACAATTTGGATTCGGCAGTTATGGAGGCGGTTTTGGCTATCCCGGGTACGGCGGCTATGGATATCCAGGTTTTGGAGGCGGTTATGGAGGATATGGAGGTTATGGTGGCTACCCTGGATATGGCGGCAACTATGGAGGTTATTACGGAGGATATGGAGGGTATGGACATGGACATCACCATCATCATCATCACGGATAAAAAACAAAGAATATTTATGTGTTCAAACAAATGTAAGAGCTTTGGAATAAAAATGTTATTTATTGAAGAACAGTTTTTACACAACGAAATTTTTGGAGGGATGCCCTCAGCTTCCGTCTCGGTAAAATTGTGTAGTACGCAGTGAGCAGTGATGTTTATTGTATACTTCACGAAAATCAGCGGTAAAATTTACTTAACTCGACTATAATTTATTCAACTACACCATAATAACGCTGATTATAGTCAAGTCTGCCATAATAACACTATTATGGTAGTGTGTCGACGTTAATCTGCATATTACTGTCCTATTTTCAGTGGTTTTGAGTGCTATAATTGACATATTATTAAAATGAAGTTTTTGATTTTTGCGCCATCGACAGATTTCTTTCGAAAAATAAAGAAATTTTTTTGGCGTCTTTGAGGCCAAGAAATTTTTTTGTGGGGTTTTGGAATCGACTTGACAAAACTCACTATCGTCTAGGACCCTACGTGTTTTTTCTACGTAAATAATGCAAATTCTTCATTCTTCTAACAGAATTCACGAACTTTGGGGTTAAATTGGGAGAAAATTCTTTACAGTTACAGTTTCAGTTACACCGCTGTTTCGGACTTGCAAGGATTTGTCTTTCTAGGTAATCGTACGGGTCCGCGTAGCATATGTTATTATGTTTTTGTAATTTAAAGAAGGTGAGACAAAAGAATTCTTTTTGATCAAATTTTAGACAAAAGAATTCTTTTGTCTCATTTTCTTTTGTCTTCTTTTTCACTAAGTTTTTTTTCCTTGTGACGGCAGTTATCTTTTTAATAGGCTACCACCTTTGTGTCTATTTTGTTGTGAATTTTTATCGTCATCCATGGTAGATTAGCGATTACCATTCTTTTTCGTACATTAATTTAATTTAGTGACGTAAATTATGTGTTTTGTTATGGGCATCGAATCCCGTGATTACAATGATCGAGATTTAAATAAAAATTTTGTTCTCGGTCATTGTACCTTAGCTAACGGGAATCGAGCCCGGGTATTTGTAGCGGAAAGTCAGCGCGTCATTTCATTTCACATAATACATCTACCATAATACACGAATGCAACGCGCCACTGTGTCATACTCACAAAGAATAGAATTTAGAGTTTTAGTTCAGTCCACAGATTACGGTTAATGTTAATGATGGAAGTGAAATGAATGGTTGCTGCTATAAATGTGTAGTTACAAATGTGTAGTCCTAGTCCTCGACCAAGATTTTTGTTTTATCTGCACAAATAATTTGTCCTCAATTTGTCCTATGCGTTCGACACGAACAAAAAATTTGTCCTACCTTGGCGTCTGAAATATAGAGGTGTACTAAAACGCCAAAAAGCTCAAAATCGCTTTTTTGAAAACGATACAAATTTGAGCAAAATTGATGATGCCATTAATTTGTCCTCAATTTGTACTAAATTCTTGACACTTTCAAATTAGTGAACTGACACTTCGATAGTGTAAAAGTGTGTTACTAGATTTTAGGGTATTTTGTACTTAAAAGTTTAGTACAGTAAAAATTTGTCCTTTCAGAATATACATTCAAAATTTGTAAAACATTTCCTCAAACAAGACTATAAAGGATTATTTCTTGGAATGGTACTAAAACCTCTATTTAAATATGAACTTAGGAACGTTCGGACTCTTGTATTTTCTAATTATAAAATATGTCCTCAATTTGTCCTTTGCGTATGTGAAATCAGAAGATTGCATAATGGCGTAGATAACTAGAAAATCGAGTGTACTAAAAAAATAATAAATGCTCTTCGAAAGCTCCCAAACTGGAAAATCGCTTGAAATCCGATCACCGATAAATTTTTTAATTGTTTTTGTCGATGATCAAGAAAGGATTTTGTCCTTTCTTGATCATCGACAAAAACAATTAAAAAAATTTTTTTAGGGGTTTTGATCATGACAAAAACAATTAAAAAAATTTTCGGTGATCGGATTTCAAGCGATTTTCTAGTTTGGGAGCTTTCAAAGAGCTTTTATTATTTTTTTAATACACTCTATTTTCTAGTTATCTACGCCATTATGCAGTTTTCTGATTTCACATACGCAAAGGACAAATTGAGGACATATTTTTGAATTAGAAAATACAAGAGTCAGAACGTTCCTATGGTCATATTTAAATAGAGGTTTTAGTACAAGTCCAAGAAAATAATCCTTTGTAGTCTTGTTTGAGGAAATGTTTTGAAAATTTTGAATGTATATTCTGAAAGGACAAATTGAGGGCAAATTTTTACTGTACTTAAATTTTTAGTACAAAACACTTTAAAATCTAGTAACACACTTCTACACTATCGAAGAGTCAGTACACTAATTTGAAAGTGTCAAGAATTTAGGACAAATTAATGGCATCACCAATTTTGCTCAAATTTTTATCGCTTTCAAAAAAGCGATTTTGAGCTTTATGGCGTTTTAGTACACCTCTATATTTCAGACCCCAAGGTAGGACAAATTTTTTTTTGTGTCGGACGCATAGGACAAATTGAGGAGAAAGTATTTGTGTAGATAAAATAAAAATCTTGGTCGACGACTACACATTTGTAGCAGCACCAAATGAATGGTATCGGATAATTATTACGCTATTAGGGACTAAAAAGACATACAAGCAGGGTTGTATTCGCTAATTTTCTCGCTAATTGCTTTGCTAATTGAAATTTAATACTTTAGGTGATTTTACTTTTAAAGTGAAATAGGTGCCGCAT
Source organism: Pseudolycoriella hygida (assembly GCA_029228625.1). Classification (NCBI taxonomy): domain Eukaryota; kingdom Metazoa; phylum Arthropoda; class Insecta; order Diptera; family Sciaridae; genus Pseudolycoriella; species Pseudolycoriella hygida. The sequence goes on along the minus strand of CM055404.1, from coordinate 149,743,860 downwards.
TCTAAGCTACTATATGAAACTTTTGTGTGAAGAAACCGCTATTCTCGTATCATTCGTTGATGAGATATGTTGATGAAAATGCACAAATTAGCGACAATATTAGCGAAATACGATTTTCTGCATTTTCATTAACGTATCTAATCAACGAACGAGTTGGGAATCCCGATTTCTTCACAAAAAAGTTGCATATAGTTGCCTAGAATGCGACACCGATCTCACTGTAGAAGAAAAACTACATAAAGTATTAAATTTCAATTAGCGAAGCAATTAGCGAGAAAATTAGCGAATACAACCCTGCATAAAAGTCTGAAAAATGTGTCCTCTAGCTGCGTTTTAGATTAACTGATACTTTCTTCCCAAAGTTAGTAAGATCGTAAATGTTCTTAAAACTAGCTATTGAGCGGATCGTTCTGTCTTAAATGGTTTTATTGGAGTTCTCCAAATTGATCTGATAAAATTAGAATGAAATAATGTACTTACCTTGGACACACAAAACCATTGTCAACGAAATCATTGAAAAACAAAATTATTGTTTTCGATTTTGTCTTGCTGAAGAACAAAACTCGTTTAGTTTCATCAAAAAAAAAAAAAACGAACACATGACCAAAAAAGCAAGACATTTTATTTTCTTATAACAAAGCTAATCAGATTGGCTAATGATGCTCGGTCTGCAATAGCAAAAAACATGAAAAAAGATATGCAAGGGACCCGTACGCATCAGAATAGATGACGCAAACAGAACAGATGTTGTTGCAAAAAGATCTGAACTAAATCTAAATAAATATTGCCTTGACCCCTGAGTTTGGGGGTTACTGACGTAACAAAATAAATATGCTGATTTCGGCGTATCACACCCTCACATATACGGAAAGTTCATCAGTATACCTTCTTGTCGGACTATGTGTATATCAGCGCGGACACAGAACAAATATAATTTTTGAAAATTTAGCACTCGCTTTTATACACTGGAAACATCAGTAATCCTTTCACAACAACTCTGAATAATATTATCGGAAGTCTAGTGGCAGATGTGCTGAAAGGGGAATATTGAAAAACCCGTCCGAAGTAGAGATGAGCGGGTTGCCCGAAACTTCGAAAAACCCGACCCGAACCCGAACCCGAATTGTTTTTTTCGAGTTCATTTTAATCGGGTCGGGTTCGGGCCGGGCCGGGTTTGGAAACAGTTGGGGTTTCGGGGTTCGAAAAATTTTATCGGGTCGGGTTCGGTCCGGGTCGGGTTGTTGTATCATTTTATTCGGGTCCCGATCCTTTATTGACTTTTTATATTTTACGAAACTCGTCTAAATTTTATCATCTTACATTACACGAATTTTGTTTTAGTCTAAGGTCCGTGAAGAATGCAGACGTCGGGCGTTGAAATAATTTTTGTTTCGAAGTAATTTGGGTTGTGAGTTTCGAAAAACTTGAGTGTCTCGTTCGGTCCGGGTCGGGTTTTGAAACAGTTCGGGGTTCGAGTTTCGAAAAATTTTATCGGGTCGGTTTCGGTCCGGGTCAGGTTTTGAAACAGTTTCGGGTTTCGAAAAATGCCCGACCCGCTCATCTCTAGTCCGAAGTCCGAAGCACCTGTGTAAAATACACTTCCAACAATTTTCAAAAAAAAATTTGTAAAAAATTTTAAAACAAATTTTAAAACAAACTTTCAAAAATTAAAAAAAATTTAAATGAAAATTTTTTTTTTCAAAAAATCCAAAAAAAATTTTTAGCTACAGCTAACCTTAGAACCGAGCCTGAGCCCTGAGGCCTCGGACCCGTCCTTCCATGGACATTAATTAACTCCACAACATAGAAACAAATTTTGGACTAGGTCCGACTTTACGACCGACCTATGGTCCTAGGTAGAGGCCTCGGATCCACACTTGAATGGACAAAAAAGTTCGCCTCTTTTTTCTCTAGAACAATGCACAAAAAGCCTCATCGTTTAAAGAATATTCATGAAGAACCACCAACTATCGTGTGGGGTAGCGTAGTGTTGGTTCCACACAGCCCGAACCTCTCAAGTGATTTTCACTAATTTTCTTTTCATGATGTCCGGAAGTTCGTATATTTCATTCAGAACCTCGAAGAGCGATTCCGGTACTAATTTCGCTGAGATATTAGTCAAAAAGTTTTACCAACCTTCTAAAAATCACGTTTTCGACCGCTTTTTCGACCGTAACTTCGAACTAACCAACGAAATGATTAACTTTAAAAAAAAAAGATTTTGAAAATCAGTCGAGTCTTACTCGAATTATCGTGTTGACGGACAGACTTCTCTTATTTTGACCCCAAAAAACTAACCAATTCCCGGGTCGAAATTCGATTTTTACAAACGTCGTGGTAAGCACTCTACGTTCTTCGTACCGGTCCAAAAATTGGAGGTGGCACAAAGCAAGGTATGTAAATCATCTTAGACAAAAAGCTTTCATTCGTTTATATAGACGCACTGATTCTGTGTGTGAAAAGCTAAATATAAAAGCAACGTAAACACACTCAAAAAATCATACCAAACTGATATTCGTCTAAGTCCACTTCATAGCTATAGCATTCGTGTTCAAAATTGTGTTCCTAAATTTTAATTGCAGAAATGATTAAGGTACAAAGAAGATTGATTGCTTTGCGATTGTTTTGTTATTGTTTGTATGGTTTGTTATTTTAGGAAACAATTCTGTTGGTGTGTATATTCGGTATATGCTCGGCGGGAATCACTTATAACAATATTGCAAAGCCAGAACATAAACAGAATACCATCGAATCTGCGTCGGATGATCTTGAAGGTGCAGAAACGGCTCAATTTGGCTTCGGTGGTTTCGGTATTCCCAATGGATATGGTGCGTACTTCGGAAACGGGTATGGAGGATATGGAAACAGCGGATATGGCGGCTATGGCGGTTACGGCGGCTACGGTGGCTACGGAGGCTATGGAAACGGGTATGGAGGAGGATATGGAGATTACGGCGGCTTTGGTGGCGGATGTTGTGGCGGATATGGAAAGAAATAATCTACCACGTTTGTTGTACAAATCACTCAGTGTATGTGTTTAATGTTCAAAAAAAGCAATGACAAACTGAATAAATTGTTTTGATTTTCAAGAATCGGTGAATCTTTTGGTCACGTTATCGATTGTGACATTTCCAAGAGTGAATAATCCCATCACAGAAGCACTGCAAATGTCATTATGTGTATTGCAGTATCTGAAAACATACGGCTTCGGTTGAGTTGCCGGTCTATGAATTCTCATCTCCATGGACATTTTTACAAATTGTGGATTTCTGATGTTTGAATAGGTTAAGCTATAATATTTGGAGCCAACATACACAGTAATAAGAATTAACGATGACTAATGATAATTTATGTGTGAAAATACTGTTTCTTGGGTTTCAGTAAATCAACAATACTCATAACAACAGATTTTGACTAAACTCTTCTTGTAATAAAAGCAAAAAAAATTGTACAATTGGAACCCATATTCTAAAACCAATCACACAGAATGTTATGGCTATCTCACTCTCCATGGTGAGGATCTGCCTTCACTTAAAACTAAGTATTTTGGATAGCAAAAAAAGGACCAAATAACCTTTGGACAAAAAAATCCATACAGGCAGTGAAAGTTATAAATTTGATTATGTTAACTTGGTGGTTACATGTTGCGTTTTCAGAACGTGTGCAGAGTCTTTAAAGTCATCATCATTAAACTACTCTATAGACCATTAGTAGTTTTTGGCGTGAGGTCTTTAAGCCGTAACCGTAGGATAGTGAACTATTGCCCTCCATGCTCTTTGCCCTTCTTTCACTCAGTGAATGTCCTTTAACATATAAATCCGACTTAATTGAATCCTTCTTCTTGGTGCTTGGTCTACCTCTAGGCCTCACGCCAGGGACCTGTGCATTCAAGACCCTTTTGGGTGGCCTGTTATTACCCATCCTTTGAACGTGTCCGAAACAGCGCAGACCACTAGCCCTTACCTCCTCTTCCACTGAAGAAACCCCTTACTGCTCCCTCCGATTAAATTTTGCTACATTACGAAGAACCCTCATATCAGAAACCTCCAGGTCACACAGAATCGTCGGCCTGGAAATTGACCCGCGGATAGCTGACTTTGTTTCACTACTTCACTACTTTGTTCAACACATGCGACTTCAACTTACTGCCGACGCGTTTCCTATTTTCCTCCTACCCCTCATTTTCCTCGAATTCCCTGACTAAATTGCCATCCTCAAAAAAAATAATTCCTAAGTACTTGAAATCAGATACTTGCTCCAGCTCTTCCCCATTTCCAAGCTATCTCGGGGTTCAATAAGTGTAGAGATAGGTGACAACATCACATATTTAGGTAGTGTGCTAATCGAGATATTTGGTGACAAATTGCAGTAAAAGTTCTAGTTCGAAATTATCACAAAGAAAATTCAACTGAACCTCTGCAAAGAACTACTTTCTCTTGCCCAATAATTAAAAAAACTCTTTTAAGAAATAATTTATTTGCATACATCTGCATTCAGAAATTTATCAAATCACAATTAGCGACGACCATACCCATTAATACCATTATCTTGTGCAAAACCTTGATTCAGACCGGCATCTTGACCACCATAACCATCTTGTCCATATCCTTGAGCCCCTTGTTGCTGTAATCCGTATCCTTGTTCACCATAGCCTTGCTGTGCATATCCTTGCTGACCATATCCTTGTTGCCCAAACCCTTGTAGACCATATCCTTCTTGACCATATCCCTGTTGACCGAAACCTTGATAGGCGCCATATCCATTTGGAAGGCCACCACCACCACCACCGAAACCTTGTTGTCCATAACCACCATAAGCATTTCCTTGTTGTGCATATCCACCATATCCATTTGGCAATCCACCAAGCGCTCCACCAAACCCTTGAGCAAATTGACTAGCCAAACCACCAAGAAATCCTCCAAATTGTGCAGTTTCAGCTGTGTCTAAATCTTTTTCATTCTTTGATTCAAGTAGTTCAGTGTCACGATTGACTGCCGCTGCACTCGTTAAAGCCATGAAACAGGTGAGAAAAATCACAATTTTCTGAAAAAATCAATAAATTGTAAATTGCCCTTACGTTGGGCAATAAATAATTTTCACCTTATCGATACACATTTTGATGCGCCTCTTTGTTTCTAATATTTTTTATTAACAACAGACGAAAGTCTTCTGGTCTCGTGAACACTCGTTAATGCACAATATATTTTTACTAATATTCTGCTTCTAGTCAGCGCTTTTTATATAAAAAAAATGAAAAAAAAATCTACTTTGACCTTATCCCTGGGTATATTATTCGAGATAATATTGCGATCGTGAGGTGTAAAGATCGTAGCAAATCTGATGTTCATAAGAGATAAAGCAGACCATGGTGCGCGGTTAGATTTTGACTAATTTTTTTTAAATTTTATTTCAATTAAGAACTTGTTTTCAATCGGATTTTCGCAATTTTTTTTACAGTTAATTGAAGCAATTTATGTGGATGTGAGGTTTTTTTTGGAAATAAACGATTGAGATTGATCTACCGGCAATTAATGTTATTTTGTTGTTTATTTCAACATAAAAACATTTACCTAAAAAATCTCCTGATGTCGTGACTTCTCAGATACTGTGAATTTTATAAAGCTTTTTTTGTGGTGGGTGGAATGTGTTGAAGCTTTGAGTGATGTTGTGGACCCGTACGAAATGACAAAGTCTATAAAGGGTATGGGGCTTTCGCGTATCCCACTCCGTTTTTAAACAGTCGAGCTTATAGCCGGGCTCTAACCAAAAGTGCTCAGAAATTATCTACTCTTGTAGAATGTATGTACATAGAAAATGCTCACATCTCCTGCTTTGTTGCTGTAGTGATAGTGTGAAAACCAAGTACACGCATTCAGTACGTATAGACGAGAATCACACCTTTCTGTGAATTTACTGTGTATGTGCTGCGCACGTACTTATGCCAGTTCGATACATATTCTGGGTACATCGGGTTATTTGAAAGAGACCTGGCTGGCAGCACTGAGGCAAATGTATGTAAATTTACCTCTGTGTTGCCAGTCAGGTCTCGTACATTGAAAAAAAGTATTCAGAAGTGTCAAGTTTTGGCTAGGGGGGATGCAAGTCAATTATGGAATTGTCAAATCTGCAAGAAATTTTGTCCGTCTGTCATCATTGTAACTCGAGTAAATCTTAACTGTGTTTTTTTAGGCCGGTGAATCTTTTTCGGCTGTTCATTGATGGCGTTCTACTGTTTAGACCCGTAAAAAAAAAGGGAACGTCAACGAGATAACTCGAGTTAGAATTGACTGATTTTGAAAACCTTTTTTCCCTGGAAAATAATCGAAAAATATTTTATGTGATTCAATCTGGGCATTATGGGGTAAGTCCACGGGCTCAAAATTGAAAATATTTCTTAAATAAATTGTCGGCCAAGCTCGGCGGACCAAAGACGCCCAGATTCAATTTCATAAAATGCTTTTCAATTACCTTTCACAGAAAATCAAATTTTTTGAAAATCGTTTGAGTTTTACTCGCGTCATCGTGTTGACGGACGGACATTTTTTTTATTGCTGATTCGTCATCTAAAGACTATGATCGATGCTCCCCCTCTACTCTCTGGTTGACTGGTAACTACCGTCGTTGTAAACGCAATAGACCCCCTCTTCGAAAAGCTTCATGCTTCGTACGGTTCTAAAAAGATTTTGCGATGTACATTTCACCTGTACGTTATCCCAGATAACAATTGACTCCACGAAATGTACATTTAATGTGCTCCAGTTCCAGGACATTTAATGTATATTAAAAAGTGCCCTTACCGTTACATCTTTTCTTTGGAACGTGAAATGTACATTAAATGTGAATTACATGTACATCTAATGTACATTTAAAACACTTTAAATACACAACTAATGTACATTTAATGTACTTTTTAGTGTGAATTACTAGCACATTTCATGTACATATAATGTTATGTAAGAAAAGAAAGGAAAATTTAATTTAGTTTTCCGACTTTTCTATTTCGGTTATTCTTATTCTGATGATCGCTACGTCCTCCATCTACACTTTTTCATGCCAAGCTCTCATTTTTTTATTAGAAAAATTTCTGCCATTTGCGGGGCTTGAACCCAAGACGCTCGGGATTATGAGTCGACTCCTTTACCAATTGTGCCATCGGATACTTATGTGCTGGTGTGTTAAATTTGTATAAAGTGTTAAATTATAGAAAGTACATTGAATGTACTTTTTTGTACTGAGAGAAAAAGTTTTGGAAGATATGCTAGTAAATGAAAATTAAACAAACTCCACAGAGTGTCAATTAAATTTATTTGTTGGAACAGACTGTAGCGGTTGTACATTTGCAAAAAGGTTTTATATCTGCACACGTTGATGCTGCATTCAAATTATTGTATCATCTTCATTGTTTAATTGTTATTTGAAATTGATTTGATGCGAAACAATAAAAAATCTATTCCCCGTTAGCTTTTTTCTTTGA
>CM055404.1:149721054-149735886 GCA_029228625.1 Pseudolycoriella hygida | reverse complement strand
TACTACATCACGAGCACATTTTTGGTACATTAAATGTGATAGGAATAGTGTACATCTTATCACGCACATAAAATGTTCAAAAAATGTACTTGTGATCTAGTGAAATAATTTCGAGTTTTAATAGCACAAAAAATGTGCCTTTTATTTACATCGAAAAATGTACTACATCACGAGCACATTTTTTTACATTAATGTGATAGGAATAGTGTACACCTTATCACGCACATAAAATGTTCGAAAAATGTACTTGTTATCTAGTGCAATAATTTCGAGTTTTAATAGCACAAAAAATGTGCTTTTTATGTACATCGAAATTTGTACCACTTTACACGCACATTTTCTGTATATTTTATGTACATATTCTCAACAACATCGAATTTCGCACATTTAATGCTTATTCAGTGGGCAACCACATTAAAAAGTGTGATCTGTGTTATCTGGATATTTTACGTTTGAGCCACGGTTAATAAGTAAAATGTACTTCAGAAGCCTATGTACATTAGAGACGTCAAACGATTGGGTTCCTTGCATATGTTTTGTCGAGCCTTCTACGCTTTCCTCGCCCAATCGCTCTGCGATTGGTAGCAAAAATTGTAGTAAAAGTTTTAGTAAATTCTGTAGGTAGAGGTGGGTAGAGGTGTAGTAAAAGTTGTAGTAGTAGTTGTAGTAAAAGAAGTAGTAGTTAGCATCGTAAGTTAAAAATTTTGCTCTACATGGACATTATGTAAGTCGGTGCCAAAGGCGTGACAGCCTTTTGTTTTGATCTTGACAAGTAAATCATCTGAATTTATTGAAAAGTTCTCAGCTGATTTTCTAAGCAATGAAATTAGCCTCGATAGCAACTGCAGCTAACTCCACGTTGAATATTACTTGAAAAGATCAAAACAAAAGACTGTGATATCCCTGGTCGGTACCAAAAACTTTTCGACTAAAAGAAATACACTTCTCTCGCTACAGTCGGACTCTGAGTAAATGTTAAATTATAAATGCAAAAACACTAATTTTTATTACTTTTTTATTTCACTTCGGTTCGACATTTCTTTGACAAATCACAAACTTATCCATAGTAGCGTCCACCATATCCGTATCCTCTGCCGTAACCTCCATAGCCTAAAAGTTTAAGATTACTTTCCTGCTTCTCTTATACGTTAAATTGATCACTTTACCTCCATATCCTCTGCCATATCCACCATAACCTAGAAGTTAAAATTTAATTTCCTGGTTCTCTTTTACGTTAAATTAACGAAGTGACTATTTGCAGCCGAGTGCACATATGTTCTATATTTCAGACTTAAAAAAGTCATTTCCTTTAATACTGTTCCTCTATCTCTTATACTCGCATCGATGTGGAGCTGGGTGCAAATAGTGTAATAACGACTATTTGCACTCGGATGCAAATAGTACATTAATGACAACTTGCACCCGGGTGCAAATAGCCTCTACCTTAAATTAATCACTTTACCTCCATATCCTCTGCCGCCGTATCCACCATATCCACCATAACCTAAAAGTTTGAAATTACTTTCCTGCTTCTCTTATACATTAAATTGATTGTTTTACCTCCGTATCCACGGCCATAGCCTCCTCTGCCAAATCCAGCTGTTTCAGCTAATTCCAAATCCTGGGATTCCTCAAAGTCATTTTCGGCCTGTTGTAAGCCTGAACAAATTTATGCGTTGGAATTATTTGGAAAATAATTTTGTAAATGCAATAAAACCTTCGAATATTCCGACGACGGGGTTTCCTACACTTGCCGCTTGGGCCATGTAGACGCAGGAAATGATTACAAATGCTAATAAAACAATCTGAAACAAAGAATTCCAACGAAATTAAAATTTGTTTAAGCGTAAGGGGATTGGAGAAGCGGTGAAGTTTCTCATTTTCGTTTAAGGTGGTCTATGTGGAGGTTGGGAGGTGTGGAAGACTATCTTATTGATGTTTTTAAAAAATTTTTTCTTCAACTTTTTACTTTTACAACTCTAAGGATCATATAGGTGCTGCGTCCCTTCGTCCTTTATATCGACATATTGGGTGCGAAATGAAGGAATTTCAAGCATTATGTCCGAGTCTGAAATGTTGTAAACTCCCAATATTAATTAAAAGCCAGTGGCCCCAACTTTCAGAGGGGCTCAGCCCCCGTGCGGAAAATCGATCTGATTCAAGTAAAAAAACATAAAAAACGAGAAACTTCAAGCAAACGCTATCACAGATCCGCACGACCCCATTTCAACTCGATCCCCCAAATACTTTGTTCATGCTCTCAGGTTCAACTTATTTATCAATTCAATTCTCTTTAAGCAACCACCAAAACGTTGAGATTCTTTAAACCCGATTCCGAAAACTCAAACCATCCTATTATTCTACCTATGTACTTCATCGTCTATGTGTTAGAATCACTAAATTTTGGAACTCGTAATAATAAAACTAGACTTTAAAAGAACGTGTTTATTTGTCTAAAGACTAAAGTCGAATAAAATAATTTTTGTACAAAAGGTAACATTATCCAAATTTATGTGAATGCTTTGATCATTTAATTACTTCAACACTATGTAGCTATGTACTAACGATCCTAATTCCCTTCAACAAATCAATCATTATTATAGGTCCTCGGCCAACCCTAGCACCGGCTTAGGGTCATATACATTTGAAAATGTACTTGAATGTCTAGCTCAAGTAATTGATTAAAAACGAGCGATAGAATAAACGACTTTAATCCCAACCAGTAACAAACCCAGCTTGATCCCCAGCAAAATTCAGTGCTAATGTTTGCTATACAAAAGTATCAGCTGTTGTTCTTAAACTGTTGAAAAAGATTGGCAGTACGATTAAAACGCTAACTCGAGAAGACCATGCAACGAGCTATCTAATTCAAAGGATTGCAGTGGAAATTCAACGGAGAAGCATATCCTCAATTTCAGGAAAGCTTCCTCTATCTAAAAATTTATGGGGAACTTTTATCCGTAAATTTATAAATTGAAGTAAATAAAATTAGAGATGAGCGGGTCGTCCATTTGCCGAAACCCGAAACCCGAGTTGTTTCTAAACCCGACCCGGACCAAACCCGACCCGATTAGAATTTTCGAAACCCGAAACCCGAATTGTCTCAAAACCCGACCCGATAAAATTTTTCGAAACCCGACCCGAACCAAACCAAACACTAAAACAAAATTCGTGTAATTTAAGATGATAAAATTTAGACTAATAAGGATTTTGATGAGCTTAATATAACAAATTTATCAATAAGATCGGAATAGCTCAATAGTCTGAGCTATTGAGCTATTCCGATCTTATTGATAAATAAAATTTAGACGTTTGTAAAATATAAAAAAAGTCAATAAAGGATCGGGACCCGAATAAAATGATGCAACAACCCGACCCGGACCGAACCCGACCCGACAAAATTTTTCGAAACCCGAAACCCGAACTGTTTCCAAACCCGGCCCGGACCGAACCAGACCCGATTAAAATTTTCGAAACCCGAAACCCATGAACCCGAAAAATACAATTCGGGTTCGGGTTCGGGTCGAGTTTTTCGAAGTTTCGGGCAACCCGCTCATCTCTGAATAAAATGCATCAGAGAGTCCCCTTGAGATTCCAATAAAATGAACAAAAATCACATGCAACATAATTTACATCATATGCTCATTTTAGCAATGACAACTGTTAAAAGGTGAGATGTTCAAATGAGATGAATGATTTATCGAGACCTCGTGAAACTGAGACTTTCTGAGAGTCTCCAAACCATTTTTAAAATTGTTCAGTCAAATGATTTCTTGAGACCTTGTGAGGCCTTCTGAGAGTCTTGTAGAGTTGAATGATTTCTCCAGACCTCGTGAGACGTCCTGAGGGTCTTAAAATAAAAATTTCTTTTTTGCAATTGAACTTGAAAAAACAAATTGAGATTCTCAGCAGGTCTCAAAAAATACTTGAGACTCTAAATCGGTCTCATAAATTATTTGAAAATATTCCCAACCAATTGAAATACAGGAACGGAAAAGTGAAAACCGGCAAGTTTCTGATTTGTATGGTAAATTCGTATAACAAATCAGAAACTTGTCGGTTTTCACTTTTCCGTTCCTGAACACATTAAGCAAAAAGATAAAAAATTGATTTGGAGACTCTAAGTAGGTCTCACAAAATATAAGCTTATCAGGAAGTTATGAAAATCTGTTTCGAGATTTGAGATACTCTAATGGAAACAAACTGTTCATTTTACACAAATAACTGATTTAAAATGAGACTCTTAGTGATCCTAACACAGCCTCGAGTTCGAACGTCGCGTCATATTTGTTATTAAAAATAGTAATTTTTGATGCAAGCTACGCATGAAGGTAGTTTAATGCACTAGATGTGAGATTGCCGATAAGAGCCGAAGGCGAGTTCGGCAACACATCGAGTGCGTTAAACTACCAGCATACTTAACGTGTATCAAATAACGTTTTTTGCAATTCACCGACAAAAACCAGATTTTCTTTTAATATAAAATTTCAATTCAAGTAGTGCGTAAAGAAACCGTCATCGCACTAGTGCGGCAAAATGACTTCATGCGACACCCAAATGAGTTTTTGTCGGTGAATTACAAAAAAAAATAATTTTGAGAGATAAATTTTTCTTTGAACCCAAAATGAGAACTTTGAGAGTCTGTACTATGCTGTACTATGAGACTAAAATTTTCACCCGGGAGATAGACATAGACATAGATTTGTTTTCATTTTTTTCATCTCTTTTTTGTTAATTTGAGTACATGACTTTAAGCGTGGTTCAAGGATAAAACCATGAGTCCGGACTTTGTAAGAGTCCTAAAAAGCAACCACAAACATCGAATCCACATACGCTTTTGTTTCATCTAAAAAACTTACGATAAAAAGAAAAAATTTTCCACAAACAAAATTCAAGGTTACTGAAATGAAATTTAAATGTAAACTATAACTGAAGAAGACGTGCTCGACCATGTATTCAGATCATATCATTTCATTAAACTGCTTTAAAGCTAGCGTGATATGGCATCTTAAAGATCGACTCACATCACCAGTACATACAAATTATCTTTACACCTTGCCCATGCAGGAATTCACAAAAAATTAAGTCAAATTTATTACTGGTTTTTCCAATTCATCTTTTGGAGTTGTTGTTGATTCATGTCAAAGATCTGCCTGCAGACTTAATAGCTAATTTCAATTTTTTTTTTTCGTTCAATGGTTCATTGACTTAGATGTAAAAGAACCGAGCAAAGTTAGCAAATTTTTGGATACTGCGTCATAACAGTGGCGCATGTCTTTTTTTCTCACTGGTATGATTTGCTATTATTATTTTTTGTAATTTTTTTACAACGCAAATAATAATCGTCGAGAAAATTTATACAAATTGGACCTCCTGTTGCTCCATGCCATTGAATTTAAAAATAAATAATTTCGATATTAGATACGGTGGCCCGATGGCTAATTACTGTTCTACCCATTCAATTAGGAAAATTGTTAATAGTTAAAGATCATTGTTCTTTTGAAATACTTCAATTATACTTTATCCCGAATTTTCGTATCTTTCATTTTGTTTCATTTTGTTTCGCGCATATAAAACGCCCTTTATTTTAGGGGAAAACTCGATTCGTTTATAAACATCACCCCATACATAGAAGCTTTTTACTCGAACTTTAAAAGCATATAAGCTTTACAGTAGAACTGTAAAGATACATAGATGGCGCGTTTGTATGCAAACAGAATGTGTGTTCTGTTTTCGATCAAATAAAGTACGTTTAAATGGTCAACAAATAAAACTATTTACGCTGCAAGAATGTACGAGTATTTTATGTTCGAGAAATGTCTCTGGTAGTATCAAATACTATCATAATTTCGCTTCGAAAAAGTGTCAGTCGTGTACCCACTAATTGATAGAACCTGTTTTTCCTGAACCTCATTTTTCAAAATAATTATTTCTTGAAACATGACATAACCTTGAACCGAACTGTGATTTTATTTTTCATTAACAATCGACACGATGACAATTCCGCAACACACCATTTGAAACGTGCTATATACATCTTTAGCTAATGAATGTCTAAGTCGATACCTTTCAATCGCTTGTAAACACTAAACAGCCCTAACTTGTTGGAACTTTCTTCCTAGGTGCCAAGTCTCCTTACCCTAAATCAAATTGAGAACAAAAAACTTATATCCTTCTATCAACGGCCTACTTTAAGGAATTTAAAATTACCAAAATTACTGAAGTTTACTAAAATTTACCAAAAATTACTGAAAATTAGCAAAAAGTTATTAGGTAAATTTTGGTAAACTTTATTCAATTTTAGGTTATTTTTAATAATTTTATTCCTCAAAATAGGCCTTGCTTTTGCCCTAAAATCATTCTCTACTGAGCATATTCTCCCAAGCCCCTTTATTCCTCCATCGCAGGCGTCACTGCCACTTAAATTTTAGAATTTTTAATTATCCCCTACAGGCGAACTTACTGTATGAATGCTCAATGAAATCTGAGAAGCTGAGTCACGTTATTCGTAGGAGGTTACCTCGGTTTTCAAATTTGTGTACATCAATTAAGATGTTGTCGAGTTTTTTCGCTCAGGAATTCTTTGTCTACAAGATAGTTTCAAGAGCGCAACAAATTTTCTCTCGAACGCAAACAATCGTACTTCTGCTTTTTGATTTTCATATTGCCCTCCATCTCAAAGTACGTACTTTGTTCTCTAAAAGTACTTTTTAGACCTACAAAAAACACTTTGCAATTTCCCAAAAAACAATCACGGAATAAAATAAGAATTCTAGATATAAATACAACGCTCTGATCTTAAAAAAAATTCCCTTTAGCTCCACAAATTTCCACGAAAGTACATTTAAGTTTACTTCGACAGCACATCATTTCAAATTTTGGGGTGCCGATGTTACCTTCATGTTTATGTTGTAGTATCTGGTTCCGTTTCTTCGTAACTAAATATTGTGATCTGTTTCACTTTTGGTTTCACTTACAAATTTTGGTTTCTTTAAGCAAATGATTGAACTAAGTGACTGACTGTATCTTCATAAATATTGCACCTTTATATATTGTTGTGGAAATAATAGGAATCATTCAACCTATTTACAATGTGTATCACAACGCACGAAGGTGTTTTAGTGAGGTCCGTACATCTATGTCGATTTTATGTTCCAAGATTCTTTTCAAGAGGAGAATTTTCAACGATATTATTCGGACCTGAGTATAGGGGAGATTCAAATATGAATTTTTGCGGGTTTTTTAACTTTGTCTGCAATGTTCCATACAAATTAAGATTTTTTTGTATGAAGTGTTTGTTTTCTTAGACCCCCCCCCCCCTAAATTACCCGCTCACATCTATCACAATAGAAAAACAACAAAAAATTATTGCGCATCGCTGTATTCCAGGCAATTATCGCACCGACGGAAAATGTATTAGAGTGGCGGTGTACAAGTCTAGTATGCAGTGACTTTGCTCTCTTTCTACAAAATAAAATTTGATAAAAACTAATTTACTCGTTGTCCCACCGAAAACTTGTCATTACATGTATATGTGCACCCCACAGAAATTATTCATTACATGTCATTCATTACATGCTATTCATTACATGTAGCCCCCACTGAAAACATCTCATTACATGTATATGCATGTAATGACGGGTTTTCGGTTGGGACACCAACTCGGGATACAAACTCTACACTCGTCAAAAAACAGTTTCAAACCTTTTTGCTTAAAAGCACCCTCTTAAGTTTGGCTCATTTCACAAAATTAATCTCTCATGCAATGACTTATTTCCGCATCCCCCACTGTAATCTACTATTTTCAAAAAAGTTATAGTTTGATTCTCATTTTCAAACAATATTTGTAATGAGTACGAGCTTCCGAGCCAAGTTATTTAATTGTCTCACCAAATTTTGACATCATTTCTTACCCAAATAATAAGATAAAGCGAAGAAGTTCGCACATCACATTTGTTTGGTCTTTCGATACGTAATAGAATGGCATTTAGACAGAGTAGTTACAGATCATGTGTATAAGTAAATAAGGTAGACTTCAACCTGTATCACGCTTCTCGCATTGACTCAGTAATTGCCATCGTTGTCACAATTACTGTTAACTTCGTTCGGGTATTGCAAAGGTGGTTTTTCATTCAAAAATATAACAAAATTGTTATTTTCATTGGGATTTACCGGGCAGTTCTGCGGTTAAAATTTTCAGCAAACCAAAGATTCTGTAGACGACATTTATGCAAACGATTATAGTTCTTAATTAATGATGCTGTAAGTCTTCAAGTATTTTTGAACCCGTACGAAGAAACAAAGGTCCTATAGGTTTACCAAAAAACACTTTGATGTTGCTTGAGAAGGAACGAGGCGGGAATCAGGGTGATACATTTAATATCGTCTTCAGATGACGAATCTGCCCGTCTGTCTGTCTTCACTTTTTTTCAAACTACTGAACCAATCATCCCTGAAGGTTACATCCATGCTATGCATCAAGTCTAGGTAAGGACGTTCGTATATTTAGTTGACAACGGATTTTCGAAAAGGAAATCCTTTGAGGATTTTAAATAATTTTCTGTGATTTTAGGAGTATTATTTTGCAGAATTTCTTATGAGGATTCTTTTCAAGATGTGAGGGTTACCTAAAATTCTAAGGATTTTCTTCAATTTTGAGGATTTTATAATTTTCCGACTTTTAAGAGGCTGTGTTGGTTAAAAAAGGCCTCTGTTTGTTGCAATTTTACTCCATGAAAATGTTCTACGAGACTATGAAATAAGGAGTTCACGCAGTAGACTGGTCCTTTGTCTAGTGCATGAACTTCTTATGTCACCGTCGTGTAGAACATTTTCATGGAGAAAAATTGCAACAAGTAGAGGTCTGCATATCAAGCTGGGCAGCCTGGTGCCAAAAAATTTTCTATGGCAATGTTGGAGTGGGGAACGAGTACATTACTATGCACAATGTTCCAACTCGGCAGCAGGCTGTCTACTTGGGAAGTTTCACTAGCCATAAAGAACGCAACCTCGTGCCGAATATCTGTTAATGTCATCGTAACGGCAGTAACAAATACTATACGTCATATAAATTTCAACACGGCACCAGGCTGCCTATTTAACATATTCTACTGTGAATGTAGAGGGCAGCAGCAGTCTTGTGCCGAGTTGACATTTGTGTGACACATAGTATTTTTTACTGCCGTTACCCCTGCGAATTATTTTGTGATGAATAAAAAGTGGCTCTGTCACTCTGACACAATTGACATAAGTTTGTCTCTTTCACTCTCATAACCCATCACGCGTGATGGATTCTAAATCCATTTTTAGTTGATTTTATTTTCGCTGGGACAATAGTTTAACTGATTTTCGGCAACAAGAATGCCTTCTTAAAGGCTACTCATACTTTTCAAGTACGCAGCCTGGTGCCGATTCGGAACCTACCGCCATCTAACATTGCCATAGGAACTTTTTTGGCACCAAGCTGCCTTCTGAAATCGACCAGTGCAAACCCGCCTTTTAACTATCTGAAAATGTCTCACTCGGGAAATTTAAAACTATAAATAAAAAGTGTGGTCTTTTACCTTTCATTTGAAGTCTCTGTCTCTTATGTAGACATTCGTTTTTTAAGAAGCGGGAGTTAGCTGAATTTCGGGGCTCCCCTTCTGAAATGTTTCCTTTTTATGGGACGAAAGCGTCCAAAATTTTAGAGCCATGATTTTCTACGACTTTAAGTCTGGCTTGACTCCCAAATTGGGTATTGATCGTTTGCAAAAAGCATTTGGAGATGAGGCCCCATCCAAGACCACTGTTTATCGGTGGTTCGCTGAGTTTGAATCGGGACGCACTTACCTCAGTGACGACTTTCGTGAAGTCGACCTTCCACAGCCATCACCGATGGAAACATTGACCATGTCCGGAACATGATTGAAGCCGATCGACATGTGACCTATGCTGAGATAGCTGCATCCCTTGGGATCGGGAAAAGTCAAATACAAACAATTTTACACGAACATTTACGCACACGGAAGCTTTGTTCACGGTGGATCCCATACAAATTGACAGACGACCAAAAGGAGGCTCGTGTGAAATGGTGCCGAGATTCTCTCAAAAAATTCGACAATGGGGCTTCTGATTCAGTATATAGCATCGTAACAGGTGACGAAAGTTGGATTTACAGCTATGATCCCCAAACAGAACAGCAATCCACCGTTTGGGTGTTTCAAAATGAAGATTTACCAACAAAGGTAATTCGCGCTCGAAGCGTCGCCAAGAAAATGGTCGCTACTTTCTTCAGGAAATGTGGTCATGTGGCTACTGTACCACTTGAGGATCGTAAAACAATCAATTCAGAGTGGTATACTACGATTTGTTTGCCAAAAGTATTTGAAGAACTACGGGGAAAGAGTCGAAATCGCAAGATCGTCCTCCACCATGATAATGCAAGCTCCCACACAAGTGCTCTGACCACGACGTTCTTGGAGAAGGAAAAAATCAATTTGATGCTGCATCCACCCTACAGTCCCGACTTGGCACCGTGCGACTTTTATTTGTTTCCGAGTGTCAAGAATAAGTTGCGTGGGAAGCGATTTTTATCTGCGGAAGCTGCTGTCGAAGCATATGAACAAGAAGTGGCCCAAATCCCAACTTCCGAATGGACTCGATGTTTCGAAAACTGGTTTTTAAGGATGAAAAAGTGTATAGATTGTAATGGTGATTATTTTGAGAAGCAATAAAATCGTTTTATAGCCGATTCCCGAAACTTTTAGGGTGCCCCTCGTAGATCAATGGAGAATTGAAGTTAAATTAAATCTAGCAAACATTCTTATAAACTTTCCGTTTTAGCAGAAGTTGCGATCTTCACCGAGAGTTCGCTGAAACCATTCAAAAGCAAAGTCTGCGGTGCTCGTCTTTAAGCAATATATCACAATATATTTTATTTAAATTCATTCTACAATTCATGTCTCTGGGGTTAACAAGTACTTTCCTAAGGTGACATAGTTATTTTGGCTAATTTTAAAAAATTTCACATGCGTACACGCGTCTTTCTACAATATCTGTGCTAATACGATCTTACGGGTCTTTGCACATGTTCTCTATATTTTTGTTTATTTCAACGTATTTCCGACTTAGTCCTTCGGGTATTTCATGAATGTTGTGTAGTCACCGTCTCATTTACTCCAAATGATTTAAATCTTAATCGGAAACTACTAAAAACTGCGCAAAAGTTTCCAAAAATATTTACTTTGATTGATTCATATTTTTATTTGCATTTAATTGTTGGAAAAAATTGCTTACCTAAAAACTTTCCGCATCTCGTTTTAACTTGTGTTCACACAATCTCGTTCGATTATTACATTAAGATTTTAATAAGAACTTTGTGCTTTTGCGCAGGTTTTTAACAACGCAAAAATCTGCGTAGAAGTACAAAGTAGGTGCATGTAGTTTGCACCCCCATTTTCGTGCTGGTTACCCAAAAATAGGAATGGACAGAGTTAATTACAATGAAGAAATTTATAATTTGCACATTTCTACACATTGACACGTTTCATCACTTTCAACTGTTTCGTCATTGCTATAAAAACAGCAAAACATCTAAAAAAGGGCATAATAGAAAAATAGTAAAGTGTGAAAATTATAGAGTTCATCGTATGTGCTATCGAATGGTATGTACCAGTTCCAATTTTTGAGTTGCTCGCACAGAGAGACATTCTGTAATTGATTTTCCACTTATTACAATGTAATTGATTTTACTCGTTGTTTCATCGAAAATTTGTCATTAAATGCATAAGGTCACCCCCGGAAGTTACTCATTACTTTTGGGCCCCCACCGGAAATTTCTCATTACATGTATATCTATATGTAACGACGCGTTTTCGGAGGGGACACTGAGTGAAACAGCATACAGTGAGGTTGCTTAGTAAGTCATCCATTCTGGATCATTTCGTGACACTCGCAAACTCATCCGTGTATTTTTAAGCAACTTGCTTTAAAAACTGTTTTTTTTTTTTTGACTCGTTGAGTTTGGCTCATTTCACAAAATTGATCCCTCATGTAGTCTAACCGCAAGACATGGATCGATATCGATTGAAAGTCTATTCACTTCATTTTTATAAGTGTATGAAAAATTACTTGATGGAATCCTCACAAAAAAAAAATAATGTAAAAAAAACTTGCGGCCACTAGGATTTGAACCGAAAATTCTGGAAAATTCAGTTTATAACACCGCAGCATTGCTCACTGAGCTAAATTAATCGTTGATGCAGGTCTGTAACCTCAACCCCGTAATTCTTTTGCAAAAGGCATTAAAACAAAGGGGCTAGTTAAGGGCTGCTTGTACCACATTAAGGGTTCTTAGGGGTTTCGAGCCCTTAATGTCTTATTGGGTCGAAACAAGTCAAAATGTGTTTCATACTATTGTGGAATTATTTTTAGACTATCCCACAGTCATTCTAAATGGACTGATTAAGGGCTGATGGTTGAGACCTTCCTTGAATTAAGGGCTGGTTTAAAACTAAATCATACATTTCAACATGTTTTTTTGACAAAAAGTTGAGTAATTATGACTACAGACCAGCCCTTAACTCGAGGTAGGTCTCAATCGTCAGCCCTTAATGTTTCCTGTGTGGATTGCATTTTGAGTTCACAATAGTATGAAACACATTTTGACTTGTTTCGACCCAATAAGACATTAGGGGTTTGAAACCCATAAGAGCCCTTAATGTGAGACTTGCAGCCCCCTTCAGCCCTTAACTAGCCCCTTTGTGTTTAACGCCTTTTGCAAATGAATTACTGGGTTGAGGTTACAGACCTACATCGTTACTGCCCTTACGCTGACATGAACAGATTTTTGGCACAAGTTCTCAAAAATATTTTGGTGACCAGGTAGCCCCCACACCATCGCCATTAGTAAGCACATAACTAGTACAGAATTCGAGAATATCACTCGGCTATAAAAGTTTTGTTTTCAGGGTGGTTCTCATATACAAAGAAGAGCACATAATTTCTATCTATCCCCATTTTTGTACAACCAGAACTAAAATGGGGGTGCCAAAGACACATATCTGTATAAAGTTCTTATTTAAATCTCGGTCACTGTAGGTAGCGGTAGACGATTTTTTTATTGCAAATGTATTTATTTCAAAAATGTAAAATTTGTAACAATTTATTTAATGTGCAGCCAAGGTGAGGTCTTTACCGAATTTGTATGACGAAATTTCTTTGTGGATGCCGTAGTGGGCCTGACAGTTCTCAGTTTTTATTGGTTGACCAATGTTGGGCTCGCTATTCAATTTTTATAGCGCCGCTAACGCTAACGCTAAAATCGAAAAATATTAGCGACGCATTATCAATTCCTACCTCAAGCAAGTCGTCAATAGAAATTTCCATCTCGAAATCTTACTAAAACAGCAAGCTACCCGTTGAAGCTTTGAATAAAAATAAGTTCCACAATGCACAAAACTGCACACGAGCCAACGGCATGAGCATCAATCCCAAAGACTAGTACATATTCTCAACTTTAGTACATTTGTCAATGGCTAACTAAGGTATCGAAAATATCGGTCTCGAGATTATTCCTCACCGGTCTCACAAAAGATGAATGTACCACAACCACAAGTGTCCAACAAATTGTTATCAGACCATTATTGGAAATTGCCGGGAGGGAATATTGAAAAACCCGTCCGAAGCAACGGTCTAAAAAAAGCCTTCCGAAAGCACAAAATTTACCTCCAAATGGACAAAAATGTTCACCTCAATTTTCAAAAAACAATTTTTTTTGTGTACAGCTGCGATCATATATTTTCTACCACAAACAAAGAAATTGCTTTGTTTGTGGTCAAAAATATATGATCGTTGCTGTACGACCGACCTAGAGCCCTAAGTAGAGGCATCGGACACATCCTTCCATAGACAAAAATGTTTCCCTCAAGTTGCTCTGCAGCATAGCAAAAAAAAATTTTTTTGGTTAGAGCCGACCCGAGGACTTTAGCCTTGTGCACTGGCAACGGGCCAAAATTTGTTTTTGAATATAATTCGGTATTCGGTTACTTCTCAAATAGAAAAAGAATCAACAAAATCGATTAGGGTTTAACCGATTTATGTAAACAAACAAGTTGGGCCCTAGTAGAAACTCAGTTTTAGGGTCCTGGCTGAGTCCAAGGGCTTCTAATCAAAAAATTTTCTTTCATAAAATAGACCTGTCGATTAAAAATTTTTGTTGAAAATTGGAAGAGATTTACTCGATTTATGAACAAAAAACATATAGAGCTCGTTTTTAGTGCCCTGGCCAGTCAGTTGAGGTCGCACGTGTTCAACAAAAGGGAATTAAGTAGCGAAACAAAGTTAGCTATTCACAGGTCAATATTCCGGCCGACGATTCTGTATGGTAGTGAGAGTTGGGTTGACTGCGGATATCTCGTGCATGACCTGGAGGTCTCTGATATGAGGGTTCTTAGGAATATAGCGAAGGTTAATAGGAGGGAGCAGTGGGATAATCATATAAGGAACGACGACATTAGGGAAAATTTAGGGATTTCGTCAGTGGAAGAGGCGGCAAGGGCCAGTCGTCTGCGCTGGTTCGGGCACGTTCAAAGGCTGGGTAATAACAGGCTACCGAAAAGGATCTTGGATGCACAAGTCCCGGGTGTTAGGCCAAGGGGTAGACCAAGGAGAAGGTTTATCGATTCAATTAAATCAGATTTAGAAGTTAGGGGACTTTCTCTGGGCGAACAAACCATCTCCGTGGCGGGCGATAGGAGGGCATGGAGGACGATAGTTCACCAATCTGGGGTTGCGGCAGAAAGACCTCACACCGGAAGGTACTAACGGTCTATAAAGTTTGATGATGATGAT